>CM050166.1:64055884-64465884 GCA_027410445.1 Discoglossus pictus
CCCCTTTCACCTCTCTGTCCTCCCCCCCCCCCCCCCCCTCTGTTCCCTGTGCTGCGGCATGTACGGAAATACGTACACATTTTTTCTGCAGTGCGCATGCGCTCCCATTACTAAATTGCAATTTGGAAAATTGAATAGGGCTCTATATAAGCACACAGCATATTTTACAGAAGTTTTTAGTTAGTGAACTTCTATCCAAAAGCAAGGTCTTCACTAACTAACACTTATGTGCTTAAATAGAGCCCCTTCAAATTTGCCGAATCGCAATTTAATAAGGCTATATATTAGTGATTATTCATTTATTTATTTACATTTATTTAACTATTTTTCAAACCACTTAACACAGTGGCGGAGCTGGTGAATGGAGGGCCCCTGTGCAAAATATTTTGGTGGCCCCTTTGCAACTTCCCTGACCAACCCTTGGGGTCAATAAAAAAGCCCAAAATAAATGTAGATAACCAGATCATCCCTATGGTGATCAGATCACTTTCCTATAAAGTAATTATACATAGTTACATAGTTACATAGTATTTAAGGTTGAAAAAAGACTTTCAGTCCATCAAGTTCAACCTTTTAAGATCTCCTTTGATCTGCAATATGCGGATTAACTATTAATTCATTAGTTGTTAATTAATTATTAATCAATTATTTAATGTTTTTTTTGTTTGTTTGTTTTTTTATTATTATTAATTAGTCCAGAGGAAGGCAAATAGAAAAAAAAAAAAAACAAGCGAGACTTAGCCAATTCTCTAAAGGGGAAATGTTAAAAATTTTGATCATTACTGTCTCTCTAATTATCCATGATAACCCTGAATACCCTTTTTAATTAGAAATAAATCTAGTCCCCTTTTAAAGTTATCTATCGAATCCGCTGTCACCACCTCCTCTGGTAGAGAATTCCACAGATTAACCACCCTTACTGTGAAGAACCCTTTTCTTTCTTTGAGGTTGGACCTTTTTACTTCTAACCTCAAGGGATGTCCTCTTGTCAGTTGAAAACCTCTTGGCACAAAAAGCTCCCTCGTCAAATCTTTATACTGACCCTGGATGTATTTATATAAGATAATCATATCTCCTCTTAGACGCCTTTTTTCTAGAGAAAATAAGTTTAATTTGGTTAGTCTTTCTTCATAACTTAGCCCCTCCATTCCCCTTATTAGTTTGGTTGCCCTTCTCTGCACCTTTTCCAGCTCTAAAATCCCCTTTATGAAGTGGTGCCCAAAATTGTACTCCATATTCCAAATGAGGGCGTACTAGAGATTTGTATAGTGGCAGAATTATATTTGCTTCCCTGGCTTCTATACCCTTCTTAATACATGCTAATATTTTATTTGCCTTTGCAGCTGCTGCTTGGCTTTGAGCACTGTTACCTAGGTGGTTGTCCACAAGCACTCCCAAATCCCTTTCAATATCTGATACACCTAGATTTGCTCCATTAAGATTATAAATTGCATGGCTATTTTTCCTACCCAGATGCATAACCTTACATTTATTCGTATTAAATCTCATCTGCCATTTAGATGCCCATTCCTCAATTTTATGTAAATCCCCTTGGAGGGAAAGCACATCATTTTCTGATTTAATTACCTTGCACAACTTTGTGTCATCAGCGAAAATGGAGACCCCACACTCCAATCCTACCTCTAAGTCATTAATAAATATGTTAAAAAGGAGAGGACCTAATACTGAACCCTGAGGAACCCCACTTACCACATTAGTCCAATCGGAGTATGTTCCATTTACAACAACCCTTTGCTTTCTGTCTTTTAGCCAGCTCTCAACCCATGAGCAGATATTTACTGCAATTCCTGTATCCCTTAGTTTGCCCAATAGTCTCCCATGTGGCACTGTATCAAAAGCCTTTGCAAAATCCAAAAAGACTACATCCACTGAGTTGCCTTGATCCAGGTTCCTACTAACCTCCTCATAGAAACTAATTAGATTTGTTTGATATGACCTATCCCTCATAAACCCATGTTGACTCCTACTTATAATCCTGTTCAAATAGACATATTCTTGTATATTATCCCTTATTAACCCTTCTAAAAGCTTCCCCACTACAGAAGTGAGGCTCACTGGTCTATAATTCCCCGGATTTGCTCTTGCTCCCTTTTTAAATATAGGTATCACATCAGCTTTTTTTCCAGTCATCTGGTAGAGACCCTGTGTTGAGTGAATCTTGAAAAATTAAAAATAATGGTTTGGCCATTACAGAACCCAGTTCCCTTAGTACCCTTGGATGTATTCCATCAGGACCTGGGGCTTTATTAACATTTATTTTTTCCAACCTCTTTTGGATTACTTCCTGTGTTAACCAATTATTTGGCAAAGGTAGTGTAGCCCCATTATGTTGCAGTGTCCCAACCACTGGTACCTCCCTTGTGTATACCGAAGAAAAGAACCTATTTAGCTCATCTGCCTTTTCTTGGTCACTAATTATCAGACAGACTGTTTCACATTGTAATGTTCCTATAGCTTCCTTCCTCGCCTTCTTCCCATCATTATACTTAAAAAATATTTTAGGGTTAGTCTTACTCTCTTTTGCAATTAATTTTTCATTTTCTATTTTAGCCAGTCTAATTGCGCTTTTGCAAGCCTTGTTGATGTCCTTGTATTCCCGTAAAGCAGTCTCTGTCCCCTCTTGTTTGTATAATTTAAATGCCTGTTTTTTACTCCGTATCTTGATCTTTAAATCATTGTTAAGCCACATGGGTTGTGATTTACTCCTTTTACTTTTATTCCCACACGGTATATGCTGATGTGTATGTATATTTAGTAAGGATTTAAATGTTGTCCATTTATATTCAGTGTTTTTACCTATCAGTTCTCTGTCCCAGTCTATACTTTATATTGCTGCCCTTAGACCGTTAAAATCTGCCCTTTTAAAATTAAGAGTTTTTGTTGGCCCCTTAAAATGTTGTTTTTTTAATTCAATCTCAAATGAGACTGTGTTGTGATCACTGTTTCCCAAAGGTTGCCCTATTTCAACATTTGATACAATATCAATATTATTTGTAATGAGTAAATCTAAGATAGCTTCATTTCTAGTAGGCTCCTGTATAACCTGGGCCAAATAATGATCCCTGAGTGTACTCAAGAACCTGCTCCCCTTAGCTGGTTCTCCCCTTAGAACTGCTGGTCTCATTTATCCAGTTTATTTCAGGGTAATTAAAATCTCCCATTATTAGAACTTGCCCGTGCTTAGCTGCATTTCCAATCTGTAACAATAATTGTATTTCCTCACTTTCAGCTATATTTGGGGGTTTATAGCATACTCCTACTAATATTCTTTTGGAATTTGCTGCTCCGCTATTTAACTCTACCCACAAACATTCAGCTTTATCACTAGGTGCACCATAAATATCTTCTCTGACTATAGGCTTAAATTCAGGCTTAACATACAGACAAATCCCTCCTCCTCGTTTACCATTACCTCTATCTTTCCTAAATAGGTTATAACCATCCAGATTAACAGTCCAGTCATGAGATTCATCCCACCATGTTTCGGTAATGCCTATTAAATCCCATTTTTCATTAATTGCTAATAATTCTAACTCTCCCATTTTTCCTGGCAAGCTTCTGGCATTAGCAAGCATACACCTGATGTTATGAGTCTGTAGTTCTGCAGTGCCTGCCACTGAACTTGAATTACTTAGTACTACCTCCATATTGACTATACTACCCCTCCCCCCATCTCCTCCCCTATGAGTTGTTAATTCATCCCTTATACCCTCTACACTTTCTACCCCATTACTTATATCTAGTCCCTCCCCCCCACCTACTAGTTTAAAAACTCCTCCAGCCTTTCTACCATCCTATCCCCTAGTACAAAAGCTCCCTCATCATTAAGGTGCCATATTATCTGCCATATTCATCTAATAAAGTAAGATTCCTCATTTACTACCAGTAGCAGAGGGCACCTACCCTGTTCTGGGCCCCTGTGCTCCACCCCTGACTTTACAAAATTACATCCAGTTTAATGTATGGTTTTGTTAGAAAGTGTTTTGGGGGATATTATTCCTTAATCTGTCTGAGTAAACTGAAAATGTGGAGTGGGCATATATAGATATACTACTATGCCGAGTTTGCTTAGAGGACTAGTTGCAAGCGCTGACATCAGGAATGATCATCAGTTAAGTCATCATGTGCTCAAGTGTGCATATTCACAAAAAGGCATGCTCCCCACAGCTTATGCACAAATGCACTCTTTAACCCATGTTAGTTCTGCATGATATCAATACATAATTAATTGCATTCAGTATGTACACGTCATAGAGATTTTTACATTTAAATTAATATACACACAGTGCTGTCGATATTCACTATCACTACTCCGTTAAGTACATCTACTCATTTATGTGGTCAGATCCGCGTGATAGGCTGATTGAAAGAAACAATACTTTGACATTATTTCATTATGGTGTATCAGGTTGTAAAACTAACATATAACTAATTGCTTCTATTTTTGGGAAAGAGAGATGTACCTCTCGAGAGCTTGTCACTCTAGTTAAAATCTTCCCTCTACTTGGAGATCTTCAGGAACGCTCACTCGTACTGTTTCACTGTCCTAAGCTACGAGCACGCTCTGCATATTATGGGCCTTATCTCTATCCTTGACGTCTCGGATAGGTTTTCAGCCACTCTCAGAGGGACAGGGATTGCTTGGTGAAACCGATTACCTGCAACAGCTTCAGGTGGAACCTAATATTGATATGTGCAAAAAAAGAAGTCAGTATTAAAAAAAATCTGTAAATGATCAATGCTGAAATTAACTTGAAAAAAATCATCCACATCAGCAATGGTAGCAGCTTTAGGCAACATAGGGCACGGGTCTAGGCTTGACCCAATAACATAAAAACCATTTGATTGATTGTTGACATTTCTCATTAGTTAATGTATATTGCTTAAGGGGAGACATAAATAGTTGACTGTAAATTGCTAGTCTAAATAAATAAAAAACAAATTTGCGTACTGTTGTTAATAGCAAGATGTTTATCGAATGTCGAAAATGTGATTCAGAAAATTGCATCTTCTTAAGTGTAATCAGACACAGATATCCCCCCTCCTTTACTTTTTGTTTCTAAAAACAAATAGCAAATTGCTTCCAACAATTAGAAGCTGCACTGTCTACCTTAAAGGAGTGTTAGAGGTTTTATAACGCCCTAGGCTTATTTATGTGGTCGCAGATACTACTCCTCTTTTCCACTTATTATATCCCAGTCATAAGATTATCACACACCTATATATAACAGCATACATGTATGTGCATTTTATATACCTAATATGGGAATTTACTTCTCAAGAGCATTTCTTGTTATCCTGTGATTTATTTTCTATGACCCTTTCTGGATCAGTACCTGGTTGTGGTGAATCAATGAAGCTGTGAGCTATGCCATGTAGGGTCACCCAAGATGGGCAGGTCATAGCAGAGAAGTCAGACAAATTAAGGTCCACTGGAGAATGAACTGGCAACCCACTCCAGTATCTTTGCCATTAAAACCTTATGGATAAGCACAACCAGAAGCGATGTACCTGGCATGCTGCATCCATATGGTCACCAAAAGTCAGCAACAACTGAAGGACTGAACAACAAATGAGGATCCTCACTCCATCTCAGCACATGTCGCCTCATCTCAATGCTTAGTATATTTTCTACATTGTTCGGCACAATTACAAGCAGAAAAATCAATATACAGAACATTTTAGCACATATACACATGGCGCTGCACTGGCAACTTCAGACAAACTGGTGCCCTCTGAAAATGTGCTGCCATAGGTCATGGACACTGAGTATTTACATTAAAAGGACATCAGTGATGTATTTTTAGCTAGGCCCACCAACAAACTTATGTAAAAAAATATTCAGATAACCCCCATTATATCCAACTTCTGCTGCACCCTTCCTGTCTCGTATAAAAGTTACCTACTGAACGATGGGATTACATTAACATTTGATCAATTCCTCTTATTTCCTTCTGACCTTTCTCTTAACATACAAAATGATAACACGACATAGCAATCTGCAGACTACTTTCAGTCAAAATTACTCTGTAACTCTTCCATGGAACGGAGACAAGAAACAGTTAGCTTCTAAATAAATCAGAATGATGGTGCCACGGTACTGGCAGGACGTTGTGTACTTGCTGCCAAAATAGCTGTTTTAATTAGGCATTTTCTTGCTTATTTTTTCTGCACATAAAGTTGTTTTTTTCAGTCTAAGGTTTTTGAAGCTTTACATTTGGTTTCACTATATGTAGACGAAATGAGTTAATTGCTATGGTTGATACAAAAACAGGTGTTCAACAGGTGCTCTGGGGTATGAATCCTTTCATTGGACTTCCGGGTTATCATTTTCCTATGTATTCTTTCATTGTGTTATTCAAGAGCATTCAAGCATCCCACACCTGGGATCTCTACCTTCAGCTTATCAAAATTATAAAGCGTTCCAGCTGAAACTTCTGATTACAGTGAGATACTTGAAACTGTAGTCTTACATTAAAGCAAGATTGCTATAGTCATTAAGCGCAACTTCCACAATGGCAGCAATCAGGTGGGTATAGCAAGAGAAGACAGGTTCATGCTGAAACTTTGACTTACTCTTTCTCCAAACTAGGCTTAGTATGTTAGAATTATACTTAAAGGCATATGTAAGTTTCCTGGATTATGAATGCATCGGATAGAGAAGAATCAGCAGTGTATGAAAGATGCAAAATGTCTTGAGTTTGCAAGCAATCGATTTAAGAGTTAACATTCCCTAGAAATCCCTGCTAAAAGTAGTATAACATTCATAAATAGTTTTGGCCAATCACAGGCAGCTATAACATCTGTGATGGCAGTTTGTGCAGCAAAATGTAGTCTTGTTTTTCCCCTGTACAAGGAAACAAGGGCCCCAGACATTGACCTGTGGATCTCCTCATTGTGCTGTTGTTGGCTTGTATAGGTTTAAGATCTATACCCAAATGCAGTGTTTCTATTGGTAGGTTCACTGTGCCTATGTAAACAGCTCTGGGGGTGTGGAAAACCAGTTTTACTTTGAAATAAAATAACTCTGTATGTGTATAAAATTAATCAATGTAATGTGTGTTTCTGATATAACCAGCATGTGTTAGATTAGTAAAAGTTAAAAACAGGGAAACGTAGATATACCTTTAAAAAGAGGGTATTATTTTTTTTTTTTTATTTGTAACCTGCTTTCATATTCCGTAGCGCTATACATGGGTTAAGTACAATGCAATAACAATTTTAATACATTGCAAAAAAATGGAGAGCCCTGTCTTTGAGTTTATACTCTAGTGTGCAAAGAGCTTTCCCTAAAGCACCTTGCAAGATTGAAAACTCGCAAACTTACCATCTAAAGTTTATTTTAAACATTGCAATATTTTTAAAGGAGACATAAACAATTAAAGCTTTTCACGGCCTCAGGACCCTGACAAATGAAGATACAGATATGTTAGTTAGCTGCGGAGGGTTGTTAACTATTTTAAGTCACTCGCATTCTACATTTTTATTTGTATTATTATAATAAAATATGTGTATGCCAGGTGAAGCCAGTGATGTGCTGCACAGCAAATATATTGCATTCTAAGCAGAAATTAATGATGTCAGGTTATCTTCTACACAGAATAATTGATATCTGTATATAACTAGCTCTACCTGTAATTAGCTCCAGCCAAGTGCCGGGATGATCCTTAAAGTTTCACGAGCTTCCATTGTACAGAAATTAAACGTTTTATTTTTTTAACTTTTACAGCACTGATACTGTTATTTGTAGTTTATGTTAATATTTTGCAATGTTATTTGATCCCCAAAGGAATTAAACCAAACACTATGAATAAAGTGGATTTTGTGGTTATCATTGAACAGTAAATTGTTCAGTAGATATAAATGCTGTGGAGCCAGCAAATACTTTTCATCACTATTGTCAATCAAATACCAAAACATTGGCATATTACATATAGTCTTATCTGGAAAATAATAGGCCTTTTAAATTAAAGTTTGCAAGTTTTCAATCTTTAGGGAAAGCACTGTGTACGTTTGATTTTAAGCTCAAAGACAGGGCCCTTTGTTCTTTTGCATTGGGTTAATATTGTTTTTGACTTGAACTTACCGCTGCAGGAAATAATAATAATAAAGGAAATAATAATACTTGTCTGTAACAACTCAGATTTTTTTGTCATGCATTAAAGTACCATGAGCCATAGGCATATCCACCAACATTTCAATGGACCAAATAGGGACACTTTTTTAAATAATTTTGCAATATAAGTTGGTGGTACTACCATTCTTAATATGTGCACAAAACTCCATATAGGTACATATGTAGTAGGAATGCCATTTGAGGCTTTTGCCTTTCTCCTAGAGAGCCCCCAAACAGCCCTCTTTTAATGGAAAGTTCCAAATTTAAGGATAATTCCTTAATTTCCATCACCAATGATATTTTATTTTTATGTTGTTTCTCCTGTTGTGCTCAAAAGTTTGCATACCCTGGCAGAAATTGTGAAATTTGGGCATTTATTTTGAAAATCTGACTAGGATAGGATAGTGATCATGTGAAGTCATTTATTATCACATAGTTGTTTGGCTCCTGTTTAAATCATAATGATAACAGAAATCACCCAAATGGCCCTGATCAAAAGTTTACATACCATTGAATGTTTGGCTTTGTTACAGACACAAACAGGTTAAAGTGGCAACTAAAAGGTTAATTTCCCACACCTGTGGCTTTTTAAATTGCAATTAGTGTCTGTGTATAAATAGTCAATTAATTTGTTAGCTCTCGTGTAGATGCACTGCACAGGCTAGATATTGAGCCATAGGGAGCAGAAAAGAACTGTCAAAAGATCTGCGTAACAAGGTAATAGAACATCATAAAGATGGAAAAAAATATAAAAAAGATATCCAAAGCCTTGAAAATGCCAGTCAGTACTGTTCAATAATTTATTAAGAAGTGGAAAATTGGGGGATCTCTTGATACCAAGCCAAGGTCAGGTAGACCAAGAAAGATTTCAGCCACAACTGCCAGAAGAATTGTTCGGAATACAAACAAAAACCCACAGGTCACCTCAGGAGAAATACAGGCAGCTCTGGAAAAAGACGTTGTGGTTGTTTCAAGGAGCACAACACGACGAAACTTGAACAAAAATGACAACAGCTTTTGACACACTGTTATTTGGAGGGACCAGACCAAAATAGAGCTTTATGGTCACAACCATAAGCTCTATGTTTGGAGAGGGGTCAACAAGGCCTATAGTGAAAAGAATACCATCCCCACTGTGACGAATGGTGGTGGCTCACTGATATTTTGGGGGTGGGGGGGTGAGCTCTAAAGGCACAGAGGAATCTTGTGAAAATGATGGGCAAGATGAATGCAGCATGTTATGAGAAAATACTGGCAGACAATTTTTGCATTCTTTTGCACAAAGGCTGCACATGGGACGCTCTTGGGCTTTCCAGCATGGCAATGAAGGTTGTGGAGTGGCCATCACAGTCTCATCCCCTTAATATCATCGAGCCACTCTGGGGAAATCTCAAACGTGTGGTTCATGCAAGACGACCAAAGACTTTGCATGACCTGGAGGCATTTTGCCAAGATGAATGGGCAGCTATACCACCTGCAAGAATTAGGGGCCTAGACAACTATTACAAAAGACTGCACTCTATAATTGATGCTAAAAAGGGGCAATACACAGTATTAAGAACTAAGGGTATGTAAACTTTTGAATAGGGTCATTTCATTTTTTTCTTTGTTGCCATGTTTTGTTTTATGATTGTGCCATTCTGTTATTACCTACAGTTGAATATGATTCCCATAAGAAATAAAAGAAATGTGTTTTGCCTGCTCACTCATGTTTTTTACATATATTACCAATTCACCAAGGGTATGCAAACTTTTGAGCACAAATGTATACTATATAAGTTATGTATAGATTAATGTACACATAGAGCCTCATTCAATTGTGATTTAGCCAATTGAATAAGGCTCTAAATAAGCACATAGCATTTTTTTTAAAGAAGTTTTTAGTTAGTGAAAACCTTGCTTTTGGATAGATGCTTACTAACTAAAAACTTCTTTAAAAAATATATGTTATGTGATTATTTAGAGCCCTATTCAATTGGCTAAATTGCAATTGAATGAGGCCCATAGTGTATTCTTCTCTAAAAAGAGATAGTTTGTCCAGTTTGAAATATTAGCAAATATACTACGGTCCTTTGCTAAAGTAGTAGACTCTCTAGACCCTTTGGTGTTTTTCAGGCCAGTTGGCTGTATTCATCAATGGGAGATATTTCTCACTAGGGAGATGAATTTCTACAGTTCTGATATAAGTAAACAAATGATTTTACAAAAATACTGGTATGATTATTTTGCTAAAAAAACGTGAGACCAACAGAGGGAGATAGAGCTATGAAAAACATACAAGATAATATTAGATTGTCTACTATTCATGTTGTCAGATCATCAATGCCATTAACAAAATATGCTTCAAAGTTATAAACTGCTTTCACATTATTTTAGTCACATTTAGTCTGCTTATATATCACAGCAATATGGTTGCTAAAATCGAATTTAATACCACATATTTCTTCTTAAAGGAATACAGTCACATTAATGTCTACAGTGGAAATGGTTTTGTCTCCATAGAATAAGCAAATGCAACTTAAAAGGATAGTTACCTCACCAAAGATGTTCTTCCTGGTGTGAAAGAGCACAAAATTCTATGTTAAAATTATCTATTGCTTTTTTTTTTTTTTTTTATAACATAAATTTTATTGAGAAGTTCTGGAATTGCAAAGACAAGACAAAAAAGAATAATGAAAAACATAGTCCAAAAGTTGTCTTATAACTAACATCGTATTGCTAACATGTTGAAACCATTCCATTTAAATAAAACCTCCATTACAACTCTTTTTTCGTATTTTTGGTGATTCTGTCCAAATATATTCACATTAGTTTCTTTAGATTCAGCAATATATACAGCTTATAAGGTCACATTGTTCAAATTGCAGAAATTCACATTTCCATAGATGAACCAGAGCAGCAAGAAATATGATAAAAGAAAAATAAAGTAGAGAGAAAACAAGTAGCATTGTACAAAACATATGGTGGAGAGTCTTCCCCCAGCAATTCCACGTTCAACCAATCTTAAGGTAACCTTCCTCCCCCCCTGTACCTCTGGAATACTGAAGAGATATCTCTCAGGGTCCTCTCACCATTTCTTCCCGTCCGCTCCACACTCCACTCCTCAGCCGCTCAACAGGAATGGCTTCTTTAATGTGTTCCCTTAACTTAGTTGTTATATATTACTATTTGTGAATAAGATCCAGGGTTCCCAAACCTCCAAGAAGCAGTGATGTGTATCTGATATGATGTGGGTCATCCTCTCATTGATGCAAATAAAATTTATTTTGTTTGTTACTTCCTGGAAATTAATGTCCCTGCTCTTCCATCGTCTTGCGATGGTATTCTTAGCTGCTAGAAATATCAATTGGGCCAATTTATTCCCCTCCCTTCCCAGTTTTGAGAAGCGAGCTCCCAGGAGACAGACTGCTATAGATGGTTGGAGTGGGGTTTTGAGTGTTCTTGAGATTAGACTGGTCGTTTCTGACCAAATTTTAAATACCTTAGGGCAGCTCCACCAGGTGTGTATAAAGTCTCCCCTACCTTGGCACACCCTAAGACATCTATCTGGGATTGTTTGGGATATCTTATTTAGTCGAACTGGAGTTGTGTATGTCCGGTGTAAAATCTTAAGAGAGGTTTCTAACAAACTATAATTAAACGAACCCTTAGATAGGTTCGATAAGGATTCAGCCCATTTATTCCCATCCCAATTTTGTCCTAGGTCCCACTCCCACTTTGAAACAAAGGAAGGCCTCCAAGTGCTTGGTGGACTATTGAAGATTTTGTATATTGACCCTAAAATTCCTTTGAACAGGACCTCACTTTTACACACTACCGACATCCAAGAGTCCCTCGGGGGCCCATGGGTTCTTTGTATCTCTTCAATCCAGCTTCTTATTTTAATGTAGTTGAAAAGTTCCCGGTGTGGTACCTCAAAGTTCCTAATCATAGATTCTGAAGTTCTCATCAAACCTCCCTCAAACCAAGCCCCCAGTTTATCTAGACCATTCGAAGTCCAATATTCCTTGGACTCTGCAGTGATGGTGGTTGATAAGGAGGGTGATGTAAAGATTGATGTGAGGGGAGATACCGGGTGAGTTAGTTTGTATTTCCTCCTAGCCCAGATCCAAACTCTTAGTGTAAATTTAGTTATGGGATTCTGTATTCTAGAGTAGAAAGCGCTTGCACCTGGAGCCCACAGTATAATACCCCACGTAAGCGGGGCCATCTGCAACTCCTCTACAAAGACCCAGTTTGGTTGGAGTGGAATGGAGTGAGCTAGGAGGACAGAGGCAAGCTGGGCTGCTCTGAAGTAATTTAGGAAATTAGGACAAGATAGGCCCCCCTTGGATTTATGTACATACATCGTTTTTCTCGCTATCTTAGGGGGTCTATTTCTCCATATAAACCGAAATACTTGGGTCTGGAAGCGGGCCAATTCTGTATTATTTACCTGGATTGGCAGCGTCCTGGCAAGATAGAGCAGCCTCGGCAATATGTTCATTTTAACCGTGACTACTCTACCCGTCCATGAGATATGCCGTTTATTCCAGTTTTCCAGGTCTCTCCGCAGAGTCCTGTAGAGAGGTGGATAGTTAGCCTTATACATATTAGTTAATGAGTTAGTCAAGTTAATCCCTAGATATTTGATGTGTGAGGGGGGCCATAGAAATTTATGAATTCTCTTCAGGTGGTTCAGAATATCCAAAGGGATCCCAACACTCAAAGCTTCTGTCTTGTCCTGGTTTAGCCTCAAGCCTGACAAGTTGCCATAGACCCCTATCGTGTCCATCAGGGCGCCTACGGAGGAGCTAGGATTCGAGAGAGTGCAGAGAAGGTCATCAGCAAACAAGGTCTATTGCTTTTTTTAAATGACACTAATAACAGCCTGAAAAGGTAAGGTCTTGGGTCTGTTTACAAACAGACTCCTGACTGCCCCACGAATAATTAAATATGCCGTAGCAAGCGTTAGAAAATGCCGAACACTTAGATTTTGGGGCTTTTCCTTGGGTTTGGGAATGCATTGAACTACTGGTTAACCCCAAAAAACATTTATGTAGCAGTTTGAAGCAGTCATTTCTCTGCACAGACGTATTTGTATTTTTTCTATGAAAAATGTACCTATTTCAAAAATTTAAAAAAGTATTTCAACATGTTTTTATGAGTATGTTACAGGGGTATGCTCCAAGTTGTGCTAAATTAACTGTCCCTTTTAAGGCATATCTAAGTTTCCTGGTTTATGAGTGCATCTGATAGAGAAACATTTATAGTGTTTGCATACTATTGTGTCTATTTCTGCCGGAAAAAATACCAAAAATAAACATTTACACACTTACCTTGAAGTTAGCAAAACGTCTGTAATTTCTGACAGTTGAAAATTTTGGCCAATCAGGAGGAAGCACAGGCAGATGAAACATTTGAATTAAACTCTGGGTTTCCTGTTTGTGCTGCAAAGCAGCCTGGGATATGCAGTGTGGTCCATGTTAGAAGGTGCTATGGCAGCAGCACACAGCACAGACAGAAAGCAGCTGAGGGGGTCATATCCCATCAGTGACTTGGGGGCTGCCATCTGTGCTCTCCTATTGGCTGTGGAAGACATAGATGGTGAATACTGGGTTAAAATTGGTCCCCTCATACGGCATGCTGATTGGGGGGGGGGGGGGGGAGATCAGGTGCCCTTGGGTGTCAATATAATCATTAGAGGGATTTTTAGATTTTATTAAAAATAAAATGTTTTATGAAATGTGTTGCATATATGAAGGATGCTTTTTGCCCAAAGAATGCAGGAAACTTGGATATGCCTTTAAAAAAAAACAAGGTACTGATCTAATCTAATGTCAACTTTTAACCTGCAACTTTTGTGCTTGGGAATGCCATGTGTCTCTTTCCACCATCTCCCCCCTGTTCCTTCCCTGTGTCTTTCTCCTCTGTTTGTCTGCTAAATCCCGCGTGCCTGGTGTTTTGATCCAGTTTGAGAATTTTTACGTTTTTTCGTCTGCCATCTTTTTCCTCACTTAGGCTCAAATTCGCTTGCAACCTCACTCCCAGGCTTCCTGGCTCTCCCCCTTATTTTTTTCTAATGATTTGGCTTTTTTGGGGGGTCTTTTGAGTTACGCAATTAAAATAATTTTGGCTGTTAAAATAGTAAA
The DNA here is from genome assembly GCA_027410445.1 of Discoglossus pictus. Taxonomy (NCBI): domain Eukaryota; kingdom Metazoa; phylum Chordata; class Amphibia; order Anura; family Alytidae; genus Discoglossus; species Discoglossus pictus. The sequence goes on from CM050166.1 coordinate 64,070,153, forward strand.
CTGCTTGCCTCACGATCAGCTGCAAAATACTCAGTTTTTCATTGGCTATCGCGGCCATCATGATTGCCGCTTAACTAACTGTTTTAAAGTCCTGCATGCCTCGCGATAAGCGTTCATTGCAGGCTAACTAACTCCCGCTGGCTTTGCGATGAGCGCTCATCACAAGGCCTGCAATGAGAGCTTCTCGTCTCGTCTATTTTTGCTCCTCTGAGCACCTTCGTCACTCATTATAAAGAGAGATATATATTTATCTATATTTACTTAATCAATAATGATTAAATTAGTTCTTGAATAAATTAATATACTTTACCTCTTTGTAATTAATATATCCAGCCATCAATAGCCTGAAGAGCTAACAATCTGTTTATATTTTCCGTCAGCATACAATGTACAGTTTGAGTGTTGGTGCTCTGATGCTAAAGTGTAATGAATGTCCCAACTGTGCATTAGACATTGGTTTCTGTGCTTGAGGGAAATCCGTTGGTTTAGTTGTGTAAAGCGCCATTGTAGATTTGTAATGTTATTAATGTGTTAGGCATCTCGCAAGCATTTTCCATCATTTGTAATAGTGTATTTTGTAGTTTGTCTGTTCTTGTGTGAAAGTGCTACACTTTTGGCATGTTTTGCGCGGTCGGGGATCCTGTAGCCTCGTTTGCATTTTTTTCGGCGGCCATTTTTTCTTCTTGCTTAGGCGATTTTCATGTGGTGAAAGTCGTCAAAATCGCCTTAAATACACATTCCACCTCACTCCCAGATTCCTGGCTGTTCCCCCGTGCTGTGGGTGATGTTTTTTTTGTATTTATTTGTATTTTATTTGTGTTTTTGGTGTTTTTTTGATGTTCGCGGTTTCGCCGTTAACCTCGTATTTTTGCTATGTTATATTTTTTTTCAAAGTCCCACGTCTCGTATTATTTTTTGTAATTTATTTTTCTATGTCCCGCGTTTCTCAAGTGCTTGCAGACTAATGCGAATATGCGTTTACTAAGTGTTTGGTGTCTAAGTCCCGCCTGTTTCATTGCCTTCACTGCTCGCTTCGCAAGGCGAGCAGGCAATGAGCTCTTTTGTCGCTCATTGCCTTTGTGCTGCGAGTTTAATTGCCTTAACAGCTCGCCTGCTACGCGAGGCTCGCAAGCGATGAGCGCCTGCGACATTCATCGCCTAAGTCGTACGTACCATGCAAAGCGTGACGACGTCTCGTAGTTCGAAAATTAAAATATGTGATATACTAGAAACTTGCCCTTAAAAAATTATGTGATTAAAATTGTAAGTCTGGCAACCCTGTTTGCCACACAATGTGAGGCTTTTGCTCCTCTGAGCACTTTCGGTGCTCATTTTGAGCCTCTCCCCCGTGTACTTAAACTTTTCTGCTTTGCACTGATCACCTTTGGCGCTCATTGCAATCCCCACGCTGAGCACCTTCGCACTCAGGTCAGCGAGTGGCCACAGGAGGCTGAGGGGGAACTCAGGGCCTGCAGAGGGCACAGGGGGCCATAACGGTCCACAGGGGACCCACGGAAGGTCCCGGGGGCCATAAGGGTCCACAGGGGATTTGGGGGAAGGGGCAACTGGAGGTCCGCGGGGGCCCCTCAGAGGCCAGCAGCCTCGGTACCTTGCACCGGTTGCGCGCGTTACACCGGCGGTAGCTCCGCTTCTGATTAATGTGCTAAACACATCATAAAGTTGAGGTAGAAGGAAGCCAAATCCAAATGCTTGCTTCACTCCTTCTAGTGCTTCTTTACAATGAGAATTACAGCATATTGCACATCCCGGGATGATTTTCCCTCTTGAAGTCATACGTGACTGAGAACTGTCCATATATTATACAAGAATGAATGGAATACAAAGCTGCACCATGTGACTGGCCTGGCAGACACCCTGAGTAAAGCACTCACAAGCTTCTGCTTAGCTTGCCTATTGTTGAAACTATTCCTGAGGATGTTATATATATTAACTATGGTTATAAGGCTAGTACAAGCATAGGCCAGGTCTGATAGAGTGCATGAGATTAAGAATCAAGGAGTTTTACTATACCCTTATAATTGCTACATCTCTACCACTACTTTGCCACCTATGCTTACCATTACCCTACCTTGAACTTCCTCTTATTTATTGTAATACTAACAATAGAATAATAGCCCATACTATTATCCTAACCTTACTGCTGTAATAAATTATGACTTATTATTATGGATTCATCTACTGAAAATACAATTTTAACTATATATATATTTTTAGACAACTCAACTTGTTTTTTCTTATTAGGAACTTATGTTTTTTTAAGATGGAGAGATTTGCATAAATCCTAATATTATTGGTAACTGAACTTGCTCTGATGGAGACACTCAACCACTCCCCATTACCACAAAATTCCATTACAGAGACCCAAACAACACAAAAGAAGTCACAATGTCCCAAATGCTTCAAGATTGTTCCCCTGGTATTATATTCTCTCTCTGGTACCGTCTGACTTTCCTCAGAACCATTTCGGGTAATGCTCTTGTGGTCACACATAATGCAACCTCAAGATCCCATGGGTCACATTTTGTAGAGTTTGCACCAAAGTCCTTTGGGGTGGTGAAAGTTAATTGACTAAAAATATCAATCACATTTCTTTTTGGGCAAAAGCTTACAGTTGTTTTCTATTCAGATCAAATAAGTCCTGAGTTAAACTTTGAATAGAAGGAGGGTATATGCTCATTCCAGCCAGATGAAGAAGCGGTGACTGTGGCCGATGACAAAGTTACAATTCACTGGTAATTATTTAACAATTTATGATATTTAAGCTAAGAAACTTATCTAAAATATGTCTACTATTTTCAACTGAATTTACCATTAAAACAGTTTTGGAAGTGCCTTTGTTTCTAAAAAAAAAATTAACTTTCCAGAAGAATCCATTTAGAATCTTGTACCTTCCAGAACAACCCATTTAGAATCTTGTACCTTCCAGAAGAATCCATTTAGAATCTTGTACCTTCCAGAACAATCCATTTAGAATCTTGTAATGTTCATTATCCCTGTTCCATATTTTTTCTATACTATTTCCATTGATATCCTAATTTCCATATTATTTTCCTAATAAAATTGAAGGCTAACCAACTTACATACTGTTTATTCTATTTATGTGCCCTGCCCGATTTATTCCACTTCAACCCTATAATTCTACGTTCTTCATTTTAAGTGAACATTTAGACTTGTTTTTCAGAACTTGGCTCCACAATACAGTGCTTGCTTTCTTCATAAATCATCTTAATTTCCATTTAACCATCTTAAAATATATTATATTTCCAATAGAATTTCCAGATTTCAGTAGAAATCACATTCACATTTAAAGTATTGTTAGCTCTTCCATTTCCCAAAGAAATAAATAATAGTAGGCTACAGAATACTTATACTACAAATCATAAGTAATAGAAGTCACTTTTGTGTTTAATATGTTTATCATATATATTGTGTTATATAAATACATTATACATATATAATAGGACTGTCTCCCATGGATAATTAGTCTTCCTTTGCTTACTTTGTTCATAAGATATTTACCATAAAAAAATAATCTGTGTTTTGCCTATTTTTTAAAGGCATATCTAAGTTTTATGGATTATGAATGCATTTGATAAAGAAGATTTGGTTGTGTAAGCAAACATTTTTTTGCATGAAAAAAAGACCAAAAAAATAATTAACAAACTCTTATGCAAGCTGTTGCTTTTGTGAGTTGACACCCCTGAAAATCCCTGCTAAAATTAGAATAAAATTCATAATTTGTTTTGGCCAATCACAGGCAGCTAATACATTTTAATACATTGTAACAATCAGTGACGGCAGTTTGTGCAGGAAGGAATCATGGGATGAGTCGTCCCCCTAGCAGCAGGAAACAGGAGGAGTCGGACACTGATCTGTAGATCTCTGCATTGAGATGGTGTTGGCTTGAAGGTTAGGTTAGCCTATGTAAGCAGCTATGGGGGTGTGGGAAACAAGTTTTTTTTTTTTTTTTAAATAAATCTGTTTGTGTATAGAATGGCTCCATGTAATGTGTGTATGATATAAGCAGCTTGTGTTAGATTAGACAAAGGTAAAAACAGGGAAACTTAGATATACGTTTCAAGATCAAATATTCTATGGCGTATTCACAGAATATTAAAATGTTGTTAGGGTTCACTGTAGTTATTATATTATGCAGATTATACAATTATATTGAGTTGGTATAGTGTGCTTTGGTACCATTGAAATTTGCAATCAGATATATACATTTCTTTAAAATGTACAGAAACATGATAAATAAGGATCCATGCTCAAATGTCCATTATGTATTTTTTGAGCTTTTTTCATTTTTAAATAGTAAATATCAGTATAAGCAACTATTTAATTTAATAAGATTAAAAGAATAGTTTAAATTAAATATTTAATAGAAATTATTTTCTCTTTGCCTGTAGGCTTGGGCCTCCCCATTATTTCTAAACTGTGGTAGAATGTGCACCAATGCTGACAGATTGTAATTTACTTTGATTGTGGTTCACTGTGCCGCAATGACTGCGGATAAATGTGCTACACACTTTGCCACAGTTTGCATGGGGAGATAGAAAGAGCGCTAGTAAAGATCAGGGGAAACTTTTTCTTTTAGGGTAAGTCTCCTTACAAAAGATCAACATTTTTATAAATCACAAGAAATAGAAAACCTGTTTAAATTGATCATTAAAACATTAAAGTTATCAAAACTGGACCATTATAGTGGCTTTAAGAGGGAACAGAAAGCAGACGGAAACAAAAAATAATACTTAATTTGCATATAACTACCCAGAATTATCAGCTACAATGGAATTGTTGGATACCGACAATGCTCATTAAACATTTCCCTACTGGTTTGTAAAACTCCTTCTTGTAACATTCCCAAACATTGACATAAACATTGTTGTTGTTGCTCAGTCCTTCAGTCTGGTTCGACTCTTGGAGACCATATGGACGCAGCACTCCAAGCACATCTGTTTGTGTATCTAGTTGTGCCTATCCATGTGGTTGTCTTGGCAAAGATACTGGAGTGGGTTGCCAGTTCCTTCTAGAGTGGATCACAATTTGTCTGACTTCTCTGCTATGACCTGCCCATCATGGTATAGCTCACATCTTCTTTGAGATACACAGGCCCTTTCACCACGACAAGGTAGCGATCCAGAAGGGGGACATAAACATAATATGTCATATATTAGTGAAAAACGTCAATATATTATGATACAGCTCTCTACCTCAACAACAATATTCCATATAGTATACACTATTCCTTTTATTTGAAATGGAAAGTTGGGTTGTGCATAGAGATGTGCCCATAATCTCCTTTGTATTTCTTATTTAAAATGATCAATAATGTCAAGGCTATAATGCTGCAATGCTGACCTGTCTACTAATGACTGTCTGCGCCAGATCTTTATGATTTATCAAGTATTTTGGGGCATAGCAGAAAAGAGCTAAATTAACCAAAACCACTAAACATTTTTTACATTTCTGTATTTCAATATTGATTCTATCCAGATACATATTGTAAAGCTTGATGTACTTGGGAATTTTGAAATTTAACAGTTAACTTGCAGTATTTCAGGAATTTGCTTCAGAACTGGAAAGATTGTAAGAAATCAAAACATATCTTCCAACTGTTACATAGTTGCATATTAATTGAGGTTAAAAAAAGATGTTAATTGATCCAGAGGAAGGCAAACAAAAAAAAACCTTGTCTCAAAAGAAAAAAAAAATGAATTCCTTCCTGACCCAAGATACTGGTGATCAGATTCCTCCCTGGATCAATACTCCCTCTCTAATTAACTAGGATAACCCTGAATTACCTTTTTAATTAAAAATATATCCAGACCCTTTTTAAAGTTATCTATCAAATCCGCTGTCACCACCTCCTTTGGTAGAGAATTCCACAGATTAACCACCCTTACTGTGAAGAACCCTTTTCTTTCTTTAAGGTAGAATCTTTTTACTTCTAACCTTAGAGGATGTCCTTTTGTCAGTTGAAAACCTCCTAACACAAAAAGCTTACTTGACAAAGCTCTATTATATAAGGTAATCATATCCCATCTTAGACACCTTTTTTCTAGAGAAAATATGTTTAATTTGGTTAGTCTTTCTTCATAACTTAGCCCCTCCATTCCCCTTATTAGTTTTGTTGCCCTTCTCTGTACTTTTTTACAGCTCTAAAATGTCCTTTTTATGAAGTGGTGCCTAAAATTGTACTCCATATTCCAAATGAGGGCGTACTAGAGATTTGTATAGTGGTAGAATTATATTTGCTTCCTTTGCTTCTATACCCTTCTTAATACATGCTAATATTGTATTTGCCTTTGCAGCTGCTGCTTGGCATTGGGCACTGTTACCTAGGTGGTTGTCCACAAGTACTCCCAAATCCCTTTCAATATCAGATACCTCTAGATTTGCTCCATTAAGATTATAAATTGCATAGGTATTTTTCCTTTGTCATGATCCTCCTGACCACCATTTTTGGGACTCATGTGATCTGGTGGTGTGATCTGTTTATAGTTATATTATGTTATGTTATGTAATGTTAATTACTGTATATTATGTTATTGTAATGCTAATTATGCTAATTATGTTATTGTTATGCTAATTATATTATGTTGCTTGCCTATGTATGATTGACTTGTGATGTGTGATTCTGTATGATGCATGTTTGGTTCATTAAGTGTTAAATATTTTAGAATATTGTGTTGTCAGTTTGTAACTGTCAGAGTTAAGCAGTTTGGCAGTTGAGAGGGTCAGTTGAGATTCAGAGTTGGTGTGTTTCTGAGGAGAAGCCCGTTCTGTATGCAGTCTATGAAGTTTCCACAGAAATAAAAATAGTTTCTGATATTTTTAAATACTGCATCGGAGAAGGACATTTTAGAGACATCTGCTGTCTTGGTGAAGGGATATAAAGAACCGGATGTGTCTGCTGGGTAGGTTTGGCCCATTATAGCCTTATCAAGCTCGACTGAAGAAAGCAGATCACAACAACTGGTGTCAGAAGTGGGATCCCTTCATCATAAAACCAGCAGCCAGGATGGAATATGGAAACTTATCCAAGATAGAAATCAAGCACTTTCAGAGACTTGGAGGAGATGCAGAGACAGAGAAGCGATTTGCCCAGAACTATAAGACCAGTTCCCTGATTCCCTACAGAGCAGAGGTGATCCAGGAGAAAAGGAGCCAGATCACATGTAGGAAGTAGCAGAGAGTACATCAGGTTGACATGCAAAAGGACCTGGCAGCAGCTCTTAAGCATCAGTGAATAGCATTCCTGGAGCTCCAGCAGGAAGGTGAGCTATCAAAATGGCTGGAGGGACTGGTGTGGGAGGAAATCGCTTTGGATCAGGCGTATTATTATCTGATGGAGCTGGCTATCGCTTTACAACTGCCTTCCTACTACTGGCTGGAGTTAATGAAAATACTCCAGGGTGTACTGCAGGGCAATCCTGCATGTGGCTTTGGGCCATAGAACAGGGGGTGATCCTGTATAATCAGCGCTGCCAAGAATTGGGACTAAAACCAGGGTCCAAGGAGGCTGCATTGATTGAACCCTTTATCCAGGAAGAGTTGGAGCTGCAAGCCAGAAAAGAGTTGAAGCTGCTTGTAGAGGCAACCATGGGTAAGACTTGGCTCAAGGGGTGGAAGGAGCCCTGCCAATCAGGGAAGAATGAAGAAGATGCATCCTGTCATCATGAGTTCCTAAAAGCATCGGTCCCTGTTGAAGAACAGCAGAAGACGATTGCAGAAAAAGACAAGCAGATAAAACAGAAGGAAGATTTTTTGGCTCTGGTACATTCTAATTTTGTAAATATTGGAGAGGAGCTCAAGGCTCTACAAAGAGAAAATATGTCCCTAAAAGCAGAAATCAATATGTCCCAGGGTTTGAAGAATGAGCAGCTGAAAAGAAATATCATTGAAATAGATGAGAAAATAAGATATCTTGATGGGCAACTTCAGAATGAGCATGCAAAAGTGTCCAACAAAGTTGAGGAAAACAATGCTCTGCATAATCAAAATAAGGAGTTGCAATTACAGATCGAGGAATTACAGGCTTATAAAGATCTATTAGGGCAGATGGAGAAGAATAATCAAGTAAAAGATAAAAAGATCAAAACAGTGGAAGAAATTTTAGTGACCAACTTATAGAGTTGCGGACATCAAGGAGAAAATGGTCCAGGCATTGAATAAGAAAATCGAGGCTCTGGAGGAAGAGTTATGAAATGGCCAACTCGAAAAGGCAGAACAGGTGCCTATTATAGCACTGGTACAGGAGCTACAGAATGAACTGAAGGACAAGGAAGAAACATTAAGAATGCTGGAGACCAGATTGAATGAGCGTGAGAACGATATGATAGACAAAGAAACACAAATCCAGGAATTGCAGAAGTATGAAGGAACAAATGATCAGTTAAGGAAGGAAGCTGAGACTTTGAAGAAACTAATGGAAAATAAATACAAGACAATTGAAGAGTTACAACAAGAAAACAAGTCTTTGAACAATTTAATTACAAGAGAAAATAAGCAGAGTAGTGTTGTTGAATCTGAGTTGAAGGAATTACACATACAACTTGAAGATACTAAAATTGACCATGAAAGAACACACAACAATAAGCGAAAGGAGATAGATGATGCAAAGATAAGAGAATAATGTCTTAACAAAGAGGTTGATAGAGTAAAAGGTGCTGCTGATGAAGCAATCAAAATACAGAAAGAAACCAATATCCATTGCCAGCATAAGATTGCTGAAATGGTTTCATTAATGGAAAAATATAAGTATCAGTACAATAAAATGGTTGAAGAAAATGGCACAGAATTAGGACACTACAGATCAAGAGAACAAGAATTAACATCTATTAGAGCTTTCCTGGAAATGGATCTGTCTTGCAAAACAGATGAAGTAAACTCTCTTTAGGAGAAACTAAAACAGCAAATAGAAGAGAAGGAAAACATTGCAAAAGAGGCAGAAGAAACCAAGCTTTCCTTACAAAATGAAATGAAACACAAAAATATACATACATATTTCATGGAGACTCCGAAGCAGAATACTGAAAAAAGAGATTTCAAGAATCCAATATCACTTCCAAAATGGTCCCAGCTGTCACATTTGCCTGCTCACGTGGAAACCAACAAATTGTCAGATAAGAGAGATACAGCTATTTAGTTTACATCAAGAACCCCAATATATGCACCCCTAAAGATTCCATCTAAGTATGGAAAGCTGCAATATGAAAAAATAAATCCAACTCAACAAGAATCTGCGAAGAAAAGAAAAGTTGCTTTGGAATTTAAATTTCACTCTGATAGCTCTGAGCCAACCAATATTCCAGGTATATGTGAATATGATGGATTGCTTAAGAAGTTATACCGGAACTGTCCCCCATCCTCAACAGTTTGTGACACAAGGCGTGTATTACCCACTTTTGGTCACATAGGCCCATGGACTGTTTTAGTCATAACAGGATGGCTGTTGGGACTGGCCTGGTTGGGGAGGGTTGCCCTGACATGGGATCCACTGGAGTCACTTCCAGAATTGTTTTTGCCCCTGGACATTTTACAGAAGAAGAAGAACAACAAAAACTGCACACTCAAAATAAGGACTTGAGCAATGGGAGGCCTAAGGGAATTTTTTTCCTACATTTGCCCCAATGGGGTTGAGTAGCCCAGCCACTGAGACATGGACTTACACATGGACCTTGTTTTTTGCAGCATGCTGGTGTTCATCTGATAGAGATGATAACTGGCTGCTGCATCTAAAAGGGGGGAATAGTTGTCATGATCCTCCTGACTACCATTTTTGCGACTCATGTGAGCTGGTGGTGTGGTCTGTTTATAGTTATATTATGTTATGTTATGTTAATTACTGTATATTATGTTATTGTTATGCTAACTTCTGTATGTTATGTTGCTTGCCTATGTGTAATTGACTTGTGATGTGCGATTCTGTATCCTGCATGTTTGGTTCATTAAGTTTTAAATAATTTAGAATGTTGTTTTGTCAGGCTATATCTGTCAGAGATAAGCAGTTTGGCAATTGAGAGATTCAGTTGAGATTCAGTGTTGGTGTGTCTCTGAGGAAAAGCCCGTTCTGAATGCAGTCTATGAAGTTTCTAATGCTGCGCCATAGTTTTAAATACTGCATCGGAGAAGGACATTTTAGAGACATCTGCTGTCTTGGTAAAGGGATATAAAGAACCTGGTGTATCTGCTGAGTAGGTTTGGCCATAATAGCCTTATCAAGCCCAACTGAAGAAAGTGGATCGCCACATCCTCCCCAACTGCATGAATTTACATTTATTCGTATTAAATCTTGTCTGCCATTTAGATGCCCATACCTCTCATTTATGTAAATCCCTTTGGAGGGAAAGTACATCATTATCTGATTTAATTACCTTGCACAACTTCGTGTCATCAGCAAAAATTAGAAGACTACTTTCCAGTCCGACTTCTAAGTCATTAATAAATATGTTAAAAAGGAGAGGGCCTAATACTGAACCCAGAAGAACCCCACTTACCACATTAGTCCAATCAGAGTATGTTCCATTTACCACAACAATTCCTGTATCCCTTTGTTTGCATAATAGTCTTCCATGTGTCACTGTATCAAAAGCCTTTGCAAAATCCAAAAAGACTACATCCACCGAGTTGCCATGATCCAGGTTTCTATTAATCTCCTCATATAAACTATCTAGATTTGTTTGACATGACCTATCCCTCATAAATCCATGTTTACTCCTATTTATAATCCTGTTGAAATATGACATATTCTTGTATATAATCCCTTATTAGCCCTTCTAAAAGCTTTCCCATTACAGTGAGGCTCACTGGTCTATAATTCCCCAGATTTGCTCTTGCTCCCTTCTTAAATATAGATATATCCTCTGCTTTTCTCCAGTTATCTGGTAGCGACCCTGTGTTGAGTGAATCTTGAAAAATTCCCTCAGTACCCTTGGATGTATTCCATCAGGACCTGGGGCTTTATTAACATTTATTTTTTCCAACCTCTAAGCAGCTCTGGGGGTGTGGAAAATAAGTCTGTATGTATATAGAATGACCCAATGTGATTAGAGAAAGGGAAAAACAGGGAAACTTAGATATGCCTTTTTCTAGTGCTGATTCTGTATCTGACCACTTAGACTCTTCTAACCATTCTCTCGCCTCTGGCCCCATCTGTGACACTGTGTCTTCTCTACCATTGGGTTCCACCTCTGACTGGCCATGTCATGAACTGAGCTATTAATGAAATCCAGATTATCCTGGCTCAGCAGCCGGAAATACTAACTCTAGCTATATAGGATGTCCAGAAAATTCTGGCCCAGATATACAAGCTGGTCTACCTGTTATTCCTGCACTACCACTCAATACAATAGTGCTCCTGGCAGACCAATCAGAAGAGAAGAGACCAATAGAGTCTCTGTTTGCAAGTATACGTTCTATTTTTAACCACTTGAAAATGTGGAAAGCATTTATTCTGAAAAAAAAAAAAAAAAACATGGACATGTTTTTTTGGGTTAAATCTCTCAGCACCCATCATGTCTCAGGACCATTTCTCAGGAACCCTGGAAATCACAGGTTACAGGCTCTTACTAATTTATAAAAAAATGATAACCAATTTTCCCTATCACTTTATGTAGGATATCCCAGAATACAAGAAATAGAAGCAGACACTCCCTTGCTTAGAATGTCATAATCAAACTGCTTTTATTCCTCTGACACATATTTAACACGGCACCACGGAGTCCCAAATAACAGGGTTGCTTGTGGAATTCATGAGAGTCCCATCTGTGATTTTAAATATAAAATAGGATATCTGTACTTGGAGGATGCTGTAATCTTTGTTACATTTGTACTGTGTTGATGGTGATAATTTAGAAAGTCCTATGTATTTCTTACATTAGTAGACTATTATTTCTGTATCTATGATACAATAAATAGTTTGAGCATAACATCATTTAGTTAAAAAAAAAAACATATATATATATATATATATATATATATATATATATATATAGTGTTAGGAAATTATTATTTTTATGTTTGTTTTAAATTTGTTGTATATAACTATTTTAATGGAATGACACTAAAGTCCCATATTTGTATAATGCATTTACTATAGCACAATCATTACAAAACTTTTGGTCCTTTCCTGTTATGAGAACACCTGCACACCATCAGCACAGGCGGCAGCGATGAGCACCCACTAGATGTAGCTGCCAAGATTTTGCTGCCAATGTCATAGCTTTAGGGTTAGGGTAAGTGTAAGGGTTAGGGGGTTAGGGTTAAGATTAGGGGGTTAGGGTAAGGATTAGGGTATTACCCTAATGGTTTAAGCTTGGAAATTGTGTACGATCTCAGCAGCACTTTCAAACAGTGTACAATTGTGGCAGCGCCATCTAGCAGCTACTTCTTACAACTGCTGCTGCCATTCTCAAACCAGGAAAGATCCAAACTTTTTTGCAAGAAACTTGAAAACTAAAATGTGTTCCAGTGTGAAAAACTCTTTTAAAAACTCTAATAATGCTCATACAAAACATGTTAGAAATGTAAGAAAGACAAACTGATTTGCCAAATTGGTGTTTTTGTGAGCATATAATTACTTTTCAAAGAATATTATAATTTTTGAATGCTATCTGTCTCAGTTGCAAGTCTGAAGCTTGTAAGTGTTTTATTTTGTTTATATATTTCTAAATTGCATATTATAATTAATTGACTATTAACAGCTTGTAAAAAAAAAACTTTAATGAGCTTACTCCTTTTTTAGCTTTTTAGCTGTTCTTTAATGTTTTTAGGATCTAATTTCAAAGGTGAGCGCCACATGAAAAAGCAGCTCCAGTAGCTTTGGTTTATTAGGCACTGATCCAAAATAGTCCAAAAGTACACACCTAAAATGAGTAATTGCTACCAATTATGCTTTAAATTAAACAGACTGTCAACTAGCCCTCAAGCTTACAGTTCAAGAATGGTCTGAGACATTGAACCATAAAGGGAAAAAAAAATCAGAATTAACGTTTTATTTTTCGGACAACTTTTTTGACAATAAGTATTTATCATAAGAATTTACTGTTTATATGACATATGTTTGGTTAATCTTTTTCATATCATTACACTTGGTTTATGTCTTATTAGTCTGTAAAGTCTGGAGTGGATCAAAGGTTCAGTTTAACAGACAAAAGAAAATTTGGTCCTTTCCCTCTTCCCCTATGCAAAAGATTGGCAGCAGCAGTGCCGCCACCAACGGTGTGATGGCGCTGCCGATTTTCCAAGTAGTGCTGCACAATGCATATAAGGCGCTGACAGAAGAGGCCTTGAGCAATGAGAGGTGCCCCGAGGCCCTTGATCATAGCGATAGCCTCGCAGTCGATTCAACGCCGTCGAGTTGCGCCACGTTGGAGGAGGGAATAATTAGGGCCTTCCCTGACACTGGACGGTGCCATCTAGCAGCTACTTGCTGGCACTGCAGCTGTCAGCGCTGGGAATTCTTTGTGCTTACACAACGGGCTAGAACTGAAAAGTTCAGTGGAGGCAATGTAGAGTTTATGAATTAATATTTAACAATGTTGTGAGTTCTAGTCATTTTCTTTTCAGGAATTTAGTGCCAAAGAGGAAATCTGGTAAGAAGTTCATCTACAAACATATTGTGTTAAACAGGATTCATATTTGTAGACAACGTTTTTTTGTCTCAAAGTAGACCTGTCATAATGACATGATCTTTCCCCTGCTGGCCATAAAGTGGCAATTCACTCCTTTTCTTTGGCACAGCTTCTGTAGGTTCACCAGACTATGTATAAGCTCACATCTCCAATTACATTTGGTAGGCACAGTCTGTTGATGGAGAATCAGGTTACATATGATCCTGTCCAGATCTTGCTTGCACCGATCGATGCTGGTTGATGTACTAATTCTGTATGGTAATTGGTTTTTGCAATAGCAACTATATAAAGCAATAGCCACTGGGCAGCTTGGCTTGTTCCTTCCTCATCCTATTTATCTGACTTCCTTTTCCTTGGCTTTGATTACTGGATCTATCTTGTTATGTTGTCGAAACAGGTCTGCCGCTGCAGTGCGGCCTCCAACCGCTAGATGTCGCTGCTGATATTTTGCATCGTTGTCGATATGTGAGAGAAGTTCTAAGCTTATAATGTTTGCCTAACCCTAACCCTCACCCTAACCCTAAATATAACCCTAACCCTAAATCTAACCCTAACCCTCACCATAACCCTAAATGTAACCCTTACCCTCACCCTAACAGTTTACCTAAGCTTTGACTCTATGCTATGGCACCGGAATATCGGCAGCGGCATCTAGCGGATGCTCAACGCCACTGCTGCTGCCTTGTGCTGCGCCAACATAACAGGATAGGACTTCTGCATTTTTTCTACTGTACTTTGCATAAATACAATTTTAATCTGCTTTTTCCATATAAAAATACCCCACCCAGGCAGTTTGAAACCTCCCATACAATTCATTTTCCATTTCTTTTTTCTTACATAAAATGTTGAGCAGCAAATGATATATGATCACTCAGACCAGACAACTCTTGTGTAATGTACTTAATCAAGTTTATACTGCTTGAGGTAGTAGTTAAAAGGGCCAGTTACATTGTTACTACAGCTCTGCTATAGTTGGCAGAGAACCTTTTTTATAATATAAACATGTTGGTGTTGTTTATCAATTTTATTTGTATTATGGAAAAAATGTTCACAATGTTTTTGTTTATTTACTTAATTTATTCCTCCCCCAGCCGTCCTTGCAAAAAGGTATGTGTGATATAGCCTATCACTACATCACACTGCGTGCTGTGCTTTAGTTTTATGGGGGAAGAATACTTCCCCACATGGAGGAATCTGTCTGCCTCTTCCTTATTGGGTGGGAGAGAAATTGGTTGCCTCCCAGCAGGAAAAGGCAGCTCTCTGCATGTGTACTTCTGGGACTTGTAGTTCTATAGCTTGCCTTGTGCAATGTGTTTTCCTGCATTCACTTTACTCTTAGGATACTACTGGAAATTATTGCTTGGAACTTGCATAGGTCTGTGCATGATCTGGGTAGAGAGGTCTGGAAATTACTGCTTGTGACTTGTATAGCTGTGTGCATGGTCTGTATAGAGGGTTCTCTGTGTATAAGGATCTGCATATTATTGCTTATGACTTGTATAGCTGTATGCATGGTCAGGATGTATAGATAAAAAAGGGACAATATGTTAGGAAGCTGAGAACTTTCTCATCACTAACATCTGCTTCTAATTCCATTAAGCTGCATCAAAAAAATATCAATAGATCTACTAAAAATTAAATTGAATTAAAATGTGTGGTTATCTCAGTAAAAAATGCACATATTTCAAAAAGTATTTCAACATGTTTTTAGGAGATATTTACTGTTGTGTGCTCCAAATTGCACTGAATTAACTAGACCTTCAAGAGAGCTGTATGACACACAGACTAGAGAAGTGCATTGGGTCCTTTCCCTCTTCACCATCGCAAAATCTGACAGCTGCAGTTCCGCCGCCGGCTGATAGATGGTGCTGATGATTTTAGCATATAAGGCGTGCCGACAAATGAGGCTTTGACCTATGAGAGGCGTGCCTGAGGCCCTGGGGGGGAGAGTGCCCGCTCCGAACATATCGATGGAATTGCTGTCGATTCAGCGCCGTCGAGTTGCGCCACGTCGGAGGGGAGAATAGTTCTTTGCCTTCGCTGGAACTTGACGGCACCCGAAAAATCACAGCGCCCTCTGGCGGATGGCACCTGTAACTGCAACTGTCAGTGCTGCAGAAGAAATGCGCAGGCAAAGAGGGATAGATCCGTGCTTTGTATCCTCATATGGTAATCATGATTGTACACAAGTTAAACTGAGCTCCTCTGGAAGCTAGATTTTTAATGTATTATAACACAGGCTTTAGGTCTTAACAGTGCATCAAAGGTAAGATTAAAGTCCTAAGTTATATTTACTATGGAAAATGCATTACACATGATTTAGTACTTTGACAATCCCATGCTAGCTTATAACAACACTGCACCCTCCTACATATGTGATATAATCTCTCGATACTCCCCTAACCGCTCCCTCCTCTGATGCCATGGTATGAGTTTTTGATCAGTCATCAACTCCTCACACTCTTATCTCCAAAACCTTTCCCATGCAGCACCTATCATGTGGAAATATCTATCCCACTCTGTCAGACTCTTTTGCTTTTCTACAGTTTCACCAACTTGTTCCCATCAATGATACACAAAAAGACCACCTCACTGCATGATCCTGCTGACTTGATAAAAGACAAACAACCCCATTTCCTTCTGTTTTTACTATTAACCCACTCAGATTGTAAGCTCTTATGAAAGCAGGGCCCTCTATACCTTATGTACCAATATGTTAATTATTGTCATATTTGCCTAACATAATTACTGTACACCCTGTACTTAGCTTTACAGAATATGTTGGTGCTTAAAATAAAAATAATTATAATAGTAATATAGTACTAACCTCAACAAAAACAACATGATATCCCATCCTTGACAGATCCTCTTGGATTGCATTATTAATTTATTTTTAAAATATGTTCTTTATCTTCAAAACATAACTTTTTAATGTTCCTTATTACTCATCCCAGGAGTACGCACACCCACACATGCACTTATTTTCCTTGTGTTCTGCATCACGTTGCATGAAAGTGATAATCATCTCCGTTGAATGGAATGAATAACAGAAGTTGCTTACTGAAATGCTTAAAATGTTGCAGAAATACTGGGGGCCTCATTCTATTAAGGGCCATAGGAGATGCGTGGCTTCAAGGGATGGCCGCAAGCTACTTCTCTATTATATTCCCTTGCGGCCAAGGGCTCCGGCCGGCGCCCTGTTATCCCTTGCGGCCACCCCCGCTGCAGCGAAAGTCCTTTGATCTTACGTGGCCGCAAGAGTTGCGGCCGCAAGAAAGGCCAGGTCACTATTCAAACGCTACGCGAACCCTTCCGTCAAGGCCGTAATTCGGTAAAACCGAGCCGCAGCTTACTTACACCAAAAAAGTCCTGCAAGGCTCTTACTTACAAATCGTAGCACCAATTAAGCACATAAAAAAGCCATCCTGTACTTTGATGATACATGAAAGTGATTGTAGGTGTTAGGATTCAGAGCACAACATTCCCCTACACTCTAATCTGAAAATATTTTTTTTTGTGATTCAATTTCCGTGTCCGAGTCCCACGGGCTTGGAGCACATCAGACCCACAACGGCTGTGGGATTAGCCTCCATTAAGTCCGTAAATGGGTAAAATAGAACCACAGGATACTTGGGCCATGAAGGTGTCGAAAAGGGCTTACTTACAAATCGTGGCACTAATTAAGCAAATAGAAAAGCCATGCTGTACTTTTATTAAAAGTGAAAGTGATGTTTGGTCTTAGAATTAATAGCTCAACATTCCCCTAATCTCAAATCTGCAAATAAAGAAATGTAATTTCATGTTCAATCTTCGTGTTCTATCTATTATGCAAGTCCCACGGGCTTGTAGGTCAATCACCCTCCAAGCCCGTACAGGCTTGAATAACGAGTTACGGGCTTGGAGGTCATTGAAGCCCGGGGGACTTTGGACGGAAATTAAACCTAAAATCAAAGATTATAATTTGGCGATGTGCAAGCTTGAGAATGTTTTGCTATTAATCCTCATGTCCCCCATTGTGTTCCCCATCATTACAGTGTTTTACAGTGCTGGATTGAATATATATTTGCTTCTACGATGCTTTGAGTTTACGGCCTTCAACCTCCAAACCCGTACGGGTTTTAACAACAATTTACTGGCTTCGAGGTCATTGAAGTCCGTGGGACTTGGGACGGAAAATAAACCTGAAATGAAATATTGTATTTGGGCGATGTGCAAGCTTGAGAGGGTGTTGCTATTAATCCTCATGTTCCCCATTATGTTGCATCATTTACAGTGCTTTACAGTCCTGTCTTGAATTTATATTTGCATTTACCCTTTTTTACAACTTTGTGGCCATGAAACACGATTTACGAGCGCGCAGGAAATGCTTGCAGCTGTTTGCATAGTTTGCAGCCGACCATAAGGGGGACCCCCTTGTGGCGCCATCCATTTGAATGGCAGCGTAGCCGTAGCCATACGCAGAGCCGTAAGCTGCCCGCAAGGAATCACAGTTTTGCTGCCATTTTACGGCCCTTAATAGAATGAGGCCCTGAATGATAGATAGATAGATCGATAGATAGATAGATAGATAGATAGATAGGAGGATATGTATATTTGCAGCTAGATATACTACTCTGTGGAGCTGAACTAGCCACTTTTTGTCTATGTAGATCTGAGCCTTCTTGGTCTCAGCAGAAATACACTGCAGGATTGCAATAATGCCTTTTTATTTTTAGGCAATAAACACCTTAGTGAATTGCATTTAGGCAAACTTTTTAAAATGCCCCTGGTTCATAAGCAGATACAATTGTAATTTGAATACCACAAGACTATGATTTCACTCGTTATCCATCATTTTAAAATAACCAGCTACCTTTGTCTTCTTCAATATGTCCTGCTGTGGCTTAATTCTGAATATTCTGCTTTTTCCATTTTATGATGTTTGCTCTTTGTCTTTCGTATTGGTACTGGACATAACTCTTGGATCCTTCTGCATAACTGCAGAATTGGGCCTATCGCACATATTTTATCTACGTTTTTATTTTGTTTATCAATGCTTCGCAATTCTTGCCACTTCTATTGAGTTTCTATTGGCTTTTTTCTTTCATTAACACGCCTAATGCAAACATCTGTTGCCTTTAATAGCTCATCTTTCAGATGTTCCCGCAGCTCCTACGCATCACAAAGAAAGCTGCCAAAGAATCTCCTAAATATTTTTTTTCTGAGGAAAATCAGCTCTTTGTTTTTGTTTATTGAAACTCTCTATGTATACTAAACCACACTGATTAATGATCACTGGAGCCTAAGACATCACCCACACTTACATTGTCCTCACTTGTGGATAATAAGTCTAGTACCTCTTCCTTGCCAATTGGCTCCTGCACAAATGGCGGAGAGACATCCGCTGCAAGGAGTTATGGGTGTCCCTTCAGATGCTGTAACTAGGAGCTTGCAGTCCGTATCTGGCAGACTGAAATAAATGAATTAATTATCTCATCCATCATTACACACATTAATGGGACACTCTAAAATAAAATAATTTACCCATTTAGTACCTTCACTAAATCATCATGTAGAACTGTAAAATGGCTTTAAAATTTCACCAGTTTTACACCCATGTTACAATACTTTAGACAATAGCTATAACAATTCTGGTAAGTGTGTAACGCTCCATGGGAGTGTACAAACTACTTCCTGAGCTCTGTATGGATGCTGCAAGCGTGCACATGTGGTGCGCGCGCATGCGCAATTTGCAGTTGCAGCAGCGTGAGCATGCGCACATTGTGCGTTCAAGCAGTGCATGCGCAGCTTGCAACAGCAGCCGTGAGCTTCAGAGGAGGAAGAGGGGGGAAGACACAGGGGAGAGGGAAATGGGGGAGGAAGACACAGGGGAGAAGGGGAGGAAGACACAGGGGGAGGGGAACGGGGAGGAAGACACAGGGGAGAAGGGGAGGAAGACGCATGGGAGGGGAGAGGGGGGAAAAGACACAGTGAAGGGAGGGGGAAGAGACACAGGGGAGGGGTGAATGCGGGGGAAGAGACATGGGAGAGATAGCATGCACAGCTCGATGCTGCAGCAGCTACCAATAGCGTGCGCATATGGAGTGCACGCATTGAGCGAACATCTGCAACTCACAGCAACAGCGGCGAGCTGAATAGGAGGAGGGGGGAGGAAGACACAAGGGAGAGGGGGGAGGAAGACACAGGGGAGAGGGGGAGGAAGACACAGGGGAGAGGGAGAGGGGGAGGAAGATGCAGGGGAGGAGAGAGGGGGAGAAAGACACAGGAGAGTAGGGGAGGAAGACACAGGGCAGGGGAGGAAAGAGGGGGAAAGACAAAGTAAAGGGAGGGGGAAAGACACATGGGAGAGGGGAGAGAGAGACACAGGGGAGGGGAGAGGGAGGAGAAGACACAGGGAAGGGGAGGGGGAAGAGACACAGGGGAGAAGAGAGGGGGGACACAAGGGAGGGGAGAAGAGACACACGGGAGGGGAATAGACAGAGGGGATGGTGGGGAAGAGACACAGGAGGGAAGAGGGGAACATGCACAGCTCTGTACCACATTGGTGAGCGCGCATGCGCAGCTCGCGTCTGCAGAGGAGGAGGGGAGGGGGGAGACAGAGGAGGAAGGGAGGGGGGAGACACAGGGGAGGGGAGAGGGGGGAAGAGACACGGGGAAGAGACACAGGGGAGGTGAGAGGGGGGAAGAGACACAGGGGAGAGGGAGAGACACATGGGAGGGAAGGGGAGACACAGAGGAGGGGGAGACAGGGGAGGGAAGGGGGGAGAGACACAGGGAAGGGGGGAGGGAGAGAAAAATTTAAAATTATACCGTCATTTTTGACAGGCAATTTACTAGTTGATTATATCACCTAACCCCTTTTCTCTCTTATGCCTCGGAATTAGAGAGGTATTTCCGTTTTAAACAGAAACTATTATTGTATCTTCGAATAATGAAGATAAAAGAGCCTCATGTATCTCTTTATAGCTGAAAAGAACTGATACACTGTTCAATATACTTTACTACAGGACTGTACCACTCCAGTGCTCAAGGACCAGTATCACATTAGTATACCCCAATGTATGTTCCCCTTTACTCCACTTTTCCACCCAAGGGAAGGATTAAACCATATTTTAATAAACATAAATACTCCTCTTCCACTGATCCATGATGACATCACGGAGCTGGTGGATGTTAGAGACCTTCCACCTTCAGTTTGACGATGCACCACAGATGCCCTATAGGGTTTAGGTCTGGAGACATGCTTGGCCAGTCAATCACCTTTACCTTCAGCTTCTTTAGCAAGACAGTGGTTGTCTTGGATGTGTGTTTAGGGTCAATATCATGTTGGAATACTGCCCTGCAGGACAGTCTCCGAAGGGTGTGACATTCAGTATGTCACATTACATGTTGGCATTCATGGTTCCCTCAATGAACTGTAGCTCACCAGTGCCGGCAGCACTCATGCAAACTTTTTGCATGTTTGCATACCCTTAGTTCTTAATACTTTAGCGTCAATGACAGCGTGCAGTCTTTTGTAATAGTTGTCTATGAGGCCCCTAATTCTTGCAGGTGTATAGCTGCCCATTCTGCCCATTCATCTCAGCAAAATGCCTCCAGGTCATGTAAAGTTTTTGGTGGTCTTGCATGAACCGCACGTTTGTGATCTCCCCAGAGTGCCTTGAAGATATTAAAGTCAGGAGAGTGTGATGGCCAATTCACAACCTTCACCTTTTTCTGCTGTAACCACTGGGGGGTCAGCTTGGCCTTGTGTTTAGGGTCATTGTCATGCTGGAAAGTCCAAGAGCGTCCCATGCGTAGTCTTCGTGCAGAAGAATGCAAATTGTCTGCCAGTATTTTCTGATAACATGTCACATTCATCTTGCCATCAATTTTCACAAGATTCCCCATGCCTTTAGAGCTCACCCCCCCCCCCCTAAAACATCAGCGAGCCACAAACATGTTTCACAGTGGGGATGGTATTCTTTTCACTATTGGCCCTGTTGACCCCTCTCCATGGTTTTGACCATAAGGCTCTATTTTGGTCTCCTCACTCCAAATTGCAGTGTGTCAGAAGCTGTGAGGCGTGTCAAGGTGTTGTCGAGCAAATTGTAACCAGGCTTTTTTGTGGCATTGGCTCAGTAACTGCTTCTTTCTGGCAACTCGACCATGCAGCTCATTTTTGTTCAAGTATCGTCGTATTGTGCTCCTTGAAACAACCACACCATCTTTTTCCAGAGCAGCCTATATTTCTCCTGAGGTTACCTGTGGGTTTTTCTTTGTATTCCGAACAATTGTTCTGGCAGTTGTGGCTGAAATCTTTCTTGGTCTACCTGACCTTGGTTTGGTATCAAGAGATCCCTGAATTTTCCACTTCTTAATAAGTGATTGAACCGTACTGACGGGCATTTTCAAGACTTTGTTACACAGGTCTTTTGGCAGTTATTTTCTGCCAGGGTGTGCAAACATTTGAGCACAACTATATGTATGTATATATATATATATATATATATATATATATATATATATATATAGTACATAAAAAGTTCATCTGTGTTCACATTTGAATGTTTAAAGCAATTTAAAAAACCTGCTTCCAGCTCAGAGTTTTGAGAAAAACAGTTATTACACTGCATTCTGGGAAGTTTAGCTGGGACATGCAAACGTGCCCACAAATGCCTCGCTCTTCAATCCGTAGCTATGATCAAACATGGCTTCCTTTAAGCTTATGTATGCTGTATTACACAGCTTTAATGCAAAGCCAAGGTTGGATTAAACACAGGCTGAGTATCCAATCCATGTACAGCTGTTTCAAGCTTACTGGCTATCATCAGCATGGAGCAGGATCTCAGCCTGTGTTGTGGACTTTATGAGTAGGTAGTTCACCACAACAATCGTTTATAATAAGGTGGGCAAAAGAGCGATAGAAGCCCTCCACCGTATATATATATATATATATATATACTGTATATATATATATATATATATATATATATATATATAGACAAACAATTACATCTGTGCCATGCATTCTACCCATTTAACCATATGTAGCCCTTTAATTTTATAAACACAGCTATGCAATATAATATAAGAAGTTGTAATTAAGAGTGTGAGACAAGGATGGTAACAGATGCATGATGGAGAGTGATCAAGTAATCAGGCTGTAGCCACTGGAGATGGCTTTATGTTAAAGGCTATGACCCTCATTCAATTGACTTCCATTTGCGACCGGTAAAATCACTAATCGCTATTCAATTGCTCTGATTCTCCCTCGCAAACCACTCCGTCAAGCCCGCAAATGGCAAATATCTAACCACAAGTTACTGGCACCAAGGAGGTCTCGTAAAGGACTTAATGACAAATCAGAGCACTTTAAAAGCAAATAAAAAAGCAATACTGTACTTTTATGAAGAGTGAAAGTGATGTTATGTCTTAGAATTAATAGCACAACATTCTGCAATACTTTACTTCATTTTCAATTCTCATTTTATATCGATCACGGCAATCAATGTGAAGTCCTACGGGCTTCAATCTCCAAGCCTGTAGGACTTTGAAAATCTAATCTTCATTTTTTCAAAGTCTTTTGGACTTGGAGGTTGAAGCCTGTAGGACTTCAAAAATGGAGGTTGGATTTCAAAGTCCTACGGGCTTCACTTACGAGTTACGGGCTCGGAGGTTGGTCATGATGACGATCTCTGTTTCCATTGGCTGTTTCTGCATCGGGAGTTATGGGCTTGCTCCCGTCAAATGTTCAATTCCGCAAATTCTACTTCCGATGGCAATGGTTTCCAATTTTCGCAATCGGGCACTAACCTGCGGGCTTGAATAGCACCTTAACTTAAGCCTGCAGCAGGCCCTGAAACGTAAGTCCTACATTAAGTATCTTATGATGCCTCAATTGAATGAGGCTCTATGTGTTATATCCAGTTGGGTACAATAGGGTATAATAAGTTGTTTAAAAATAAGTATTTGCTATAATGAGAGAAGTACTCTAAATGTGAGTGAGAAAATGTAACATGATTGGAGGTCATTGGTGGAGTATTTGTTTTAATCAGACATTTAAATCTGGTGGCTATGAGAATGACTGGCATATTTAGCAGAAATTGGAGTGGAGATACAATGGTGGAAGAGGTTAATAAGGTGTGAGTTATATTAGTAGAGGTCAGATATGATGAGTGTGGGCATTAAAACTTTTATGTGGAATGAGAAATTCCTGTATTCTAGAGATGTCTTTGGGTAAAGAATAATCATTCCCTAAATCTTATTTAAGCCAAGCTTTTTAGTTAGATATAATAGTTAATCTAGATGCTGCCAATTCTGTGTTCCCCCATTTTCTATATTTATTATGTCATCTCATTGCCATTTTAACAAATTAGATGTCAAATGAGTACATTGTAAATTAGAATACATGAACATTTCTTACGTAGTAAATCAGTCTTCAAAATAATTGATCATAGCTATAGGAATTGAAGTTTGCATACAAAGAGTTAAACCACCTTTTTACAATATGATTTTTAAATAACTAAACTTGAAAATGGAAAACATGTTTTACGTTTGTAATAAATATAATATAGCCTCCAATTTATTATCTTCTATATGCAATTATGTTGCAGATGGAGCTACCATTTTTTTTCTCGGCTAGGTTACTTATACAGGTGAGAGTATAGCTTTACTGCAGAAGGGTTTGCAGCCAACTACAATGGAAATGTGGTAACAAGTGGCAGCAGTGTATTGGACTAATAGAAATTGTATTAGTTTACATACCCTACTAATAACGAAGTTTAAACAAGCAGTTCAGCCAAGGGACTTGATACAATGAAGAATTGCTAAATGTAAGAGATAATAACTATTTTTTTTACTTTCGAAAGACATGGTCATTATCAAGCAGAGTTCTTTTAAAACAAATATAGGATTACTATTGTCCCGTTAATACCTGCTTTTTGTTTTTGCCTTAGCTCTCTTAATTTCTGCTTATAAATGACCATTCTCATAACTTCCAGACAAGTCTTAATTCCATCAAAGTTTTCTGTAGAAAAATGGGGGCCAATTTACAGAAAAAAAGACAGTAATACTTCTTGAAACTAGTGGGAATTTCTTGATTGATAAATCTAGGGCAGTGTTTAGACTTTCATAAATCACCCAATAAAGCTTCCAGTAAATCAGACGGTATCTCTTTCCCATGCATGCCAAAAACGCATTCCCTTAGGAATATTAACTGAAAATGTGGCCATAGTGTTTACTGAATCTAGTTCTTAACATGTTATATGAACAGAGAACATTTTCTAGTTGCATTCAATACATATGTATTATAAAGCATTCTTTAAATAATTTACTTTTTCATTTCTATTACTATTCATCTATGTAAATAAATTGCATAAATAATATCTATGTAATTGAATTGAGTATGTTGATCGTGGGTGGTCCAAAATAAATATGTAAATCACTTAATAACTGTTTGAGATCAATTTACTCGATTCTTTTAGTATGCAAAATAGTCTTTTAATTATTACAGAGAAGAAATTTAGCAGAAGTAATCATACATAATTTCTTTAACACACCCTGGCAAGGTTTCAAACATTATATTAGTGCCAAATTGTATATTCAATGGCTAGATTGTGCCTAAACAGTATATTTCTTTGTGCCGATAATTTATTTCCTAATGCAAAATGTTGTTTTATTTAGCTATTTACAATTATGTTTAATATCATAGTATACTAGATAAAAGTATATAAGTGGCATCTTGCTTCTCCCTACTAATTCCTCTTTCTCGAGATTTTTTTAATGTAAATGTATTGGTTTACAACTTTCTTCTTCTAACACTATTAGTGACATTTATGTCATATTTGTAGTATTCTAAATGTCTGATTTTTACGGTGTTTGCTTTGCTACCATTTATTTAATTATGATTCTATTATTTAGAATCATAGGGCATACTTTGAAGGAAGAGATTTACACACACACACACATATATATTTATATATATATATTTTTTTTTATTTGTATTTATTTATATATATTTCTACTGTTTCTATATCTATCTATACCTATATGGTTATCTATATCTATCTATATGCTAAGTAATATGTTGGCATGTTACAAATAAAGATAATAATAATAATAATAATAATAATAACAACATATTATTACTTACATTTATTCTGTTCTCATGTATGTATTTGTTATAGTCTGTTCTCAAGTGTTCTCCTCTATGATAATTATCGGATGCCTCCCTAGACATCTGCAAGTTTATATCAAGCCTTATAAAGGTCACAGAGATCTAGCAACATATTACCCCTATCAGTATAAACAAGGATACCTTGTATACACAAGTACTAGACAAATAAGACTAATATAATTTAATTAATTGAGCTACCCTTTGTTTTTTTATTACTTTAATAAAATGTATATATTTTTTAAATATATTTTATTGGAAGAATCTAACATTCCACAAACCAATAACTTGTATGAAATTAAAAACATACATAAAACAAACATTTATTATTCAAGGTTTACGATATACAATCTTAACTTCTATATCCTTCACTTGCTTTTTGTTTGCTAAATACTACACCGGAGATACTCTCTGTTCCTCCCTTTTAAGAAGTCTGATATATTCCTATCTATCAGTCTACTGCAGGTGTTAGATGGGTTATAGGACTCTATTCCATGGCTCCCATATAAACTCCATCAAGGATGACTTGTAGCTTTGGGAGTTTTGAAAAGCAAATTTGTGGAGCTATTTCTTGACTCCCACAAAAAAGAATCCCATAGAATTTGCTGACAGTGGTTTGTACTTTGGTTTCTAATGTAAAGTATGCTCGCAACTTGCTCATAGGAGACTCCATAGCGACATAATGGAATGGTAGTACCTGAAGAGAATACACTATACTAGCCCTAACATCCTCCCATATGATTATCTATCTATATAAACCGCTTCCCATGGCCGGCAAGGTGATAAATAATAAAGAAAAAAAATAAATGCAGGGGTTTATGACCCTAATGTCTATGATCTGCTTCCCACTATGAGTGGGGTTTTCCCTGGGATTCTCCCTTAATACCCCAAGCCCCCTATGAGCCTGGTATCAGCAGGATTCCCTCTTAATACCTGGTACCCTCTATGGGCCCAGGTATCCCCTGGGATTCCCTCTTAATACCTGCCACCTCTATGACTCAGAAATGAGATTAGAGTAATTCAAATATTTGAGTCTGATTGGTTGAAATAAGAGGGACACGTATTTCAACCAATCGTAATCGGCAAAATAATATATAAAGTGAAGGAGCAGTCAAAAAAATATTAGTTGGTGAGGGAGCCCCTAATTAGGTGACTTTTGTTTTTGTTCTTTAGAGAGAGGCATGTTTTTTTTACGAGGAGGCCTATGTCCATGGGCTGAACATGAGGACCAAGGACTTCAATCAAGTAAGAAGAAGACGGATTCTTCAATCAACAGTGCCCGCTTATCGAGGACCGAAGAGTGAGGACCAAAGTGTTGTGGATAGTTGCTGCAGTGCTGTTAAGGTGGAGGATAAGTATAATACTTCTCATAGGTGTAGTTTTTTTTTTTTTGCAGTCTTTTTTATTAAGGTTTTTAAAAAAAATCTTTAATTATTTTTTACTTTTTTTTTTTTTATTATAATTTAGAAGGTAGTGTTATGGACTATGAGGACCTTGTGGATGCCCATGGGGGTAGGAATCCATGGGGTTCATAAAGACTGTCATGAATCAGCCAGTGGCCATATTGGATTTGGCCTAAATAGCCGGTGGCCATGTTGTGACTGGCACAGCCAGGTTGTGACTAGCAGCAATGGTCACATTTAAGAGCCATGTGTTATATTGTTATGCTGTGGGCTAGGGGGAGGAGCAGGGTTTTCTCATCACCATTAATAAAGTCATCATAATGCATAAAATGGATTGATGGAGAAAGCCCTGTCCCAACCCTAAATACCATAACTCCTATGTTTAGGCTCAGTGTAATGAATGTCCTGTAAGAAAGCTAATGGGAGATTGGCTATACGTGGGGGCAACATTGTGTGTTATATTTGTAAATATATAAATGTGTATTATAGTAGAGAGTAGCCCTATTGTACATATGACACATACATCTTGTCATAGGAGTCTGTTGACCACAAAGGCTAATCCCTTGTGTACATTAACTTAAGAGATAGGAGCCATACACAATGGGATCTCCACAGACACAGAGGACATGTGTCTCTCCTGAGAGCTAGAAGCCAAGTGAATTAGGTAGCCATACCTAGTGGGCGGACATGGGAGGAGTCTCATGTTTCCCACAGCGTAACGCTACCTGATTGGCCAGAGGCCACTAGGGGCTGACCTCAGGTAGCCCCTCCCTCTATTATGTTGTAAAGAGTTTATATACGTGTGTTTCCCAAATAAAGGTTGTTCTTAATTTGCATACTTTGACTAAGCATGTATTATTGACCCAGAGGCATATGCTTATAGAGGGGCTCGTTCTAACTCCCTACTAAGGTGCTCCCAGGTACACTACCACAGCAGCCCCAGCTTATGCCTTTGTACCGACAAAGACTGTCCATAAGTCTAGAGTCACCCAAACTTAGGTCTAAACCTACTGGGAACAAGAGTACTAGGATACTCTAGATCCTATCATCATAATAGGTTGTGGCAATTGGCTGGCAGTGGTGGGACGACTCTACAAGGACCAGGAATGGAACAGACGGACATCATAACAGAGGCAACAAGGTGGTATGAAGGAGCCAAGCACTTATACCCCAGAAAGATGACCACACAAGAGGTGGCCAACTTACTAAACCAGCATTGCCAGAGGATCTGGCAGGAGAGAAATGGAGAGAGAGCTCCAGCTCAACAAAGACTTGGCTACAGAGAGACACTGCGTCTAGAGAAATGGATGGCGATTCTGAATCTATAGTAGGTTGTGACAAGGACCTTTATGATAGAGTTAGTGCTCCATGGGGGTCTATAGGCATGTGTGTGTGTGCTATGGCGTCCATTATAATAATAATAATAATAATAATAATAATAATAAAAATATAATAAATAATAAATGGATCCCCATTGTAAACTAAACTACAACAATGAACGTTTATAGGGAACCCCATGGTAGGAAGTTATGTTTAAGTCCCATGGGGGTCCATAAGGATCCTCATCTCCATAGTTTGTATACATGGGGAGGTCTGTATATTATTTAGTATGCTATTATTTTTATTATTATTCTTTATGTGTGATGTGCCAACCTATTCCATAGAATGAATACGCTTAGAATATTATGTACATAGTGCTTTTTCCCAAAGCATAAAGTGAGATTTAGATTTGTTGCTAAAATAGTACAACAGGCCAGAGTCAAGGTCAAGGTCATGAAATTGAGATATGTAGAGTATAATATCACATTACGGGGAGAATTCACAAGCCCATTGCAGGTACTATAGCCTGCCTTAATTGTGCGATAAGTCTTTTCTTCCGTGTAATAGCTAGCTTATCAAGGCTGATTGCAAGTTATTGTGAACATGGTGCATAATGGACATGTTATGGGCATGTAACCTGATGCTACAGTGAAAATCCATAAATTCCAGATCTCCAAATTCCAAACACTCAGCCTGCTTTTTACTACCTGCATGCTGATATTTAGCATTGCATGTTTCAAACTTATGTTAGGAGTAGCATTGAAATACAATTATATTACCAATGTTGATCCACTAATATACAAAATACACTGCTCAGTGTTATATTATATGTTAATAGTTGAATACTAGTTTTATAATTGCATTTCAATATAAAATATACTGCTATATTGGAATTATTTATATTTTAATAGCAAATCATAGCAGGTTAACATTACTATCAAGCCATATTCTGACATTTCAACAAATCAGAATAGGAGTAAATAGCACCCTCTGATTGGTAAAAGGCTAACCAGCTGAAATGCATAGATTTCAATCCGTTCATTCTGATTTGTTGAAATCTTAACCACAAAAGCACCAATAGCCTTCTCTGATTAATTTCTAAGTAGCTTAAAGAGGTAATGTATTAAAATTGTAATGGTCTAAGGGCAGCAATAAAACATATAGACTGAGATAAAGAACTGACAGGCAAAAGTACTGAAAATAAATGGACAACATTTAAAACCATACTAAATACACATACAGTACATATCGGCAAATCCCATGTGACTTAACAATAATTTAAAGAACAAGAAAAGGAGTAAAATGCAGGCATTTAATTTTTACAAGAAAGAGGAAACAGATACAGTTATACATGGGTAAAAGGGATTTATCAAAGCTTGCAAAACAGCTATTATATTGGCTATTATATTGGCTAAAAAGTAATCATACATTTGTTTTAAATATATTAATGCAAAGAAGACCAGGAAGAAGCTTTAGGAAAATTACAATGTGAAACAGTCCGACTGATAAGTAGTGACGAGGAAAAGACAGATGAGCTAAATAGGTTATTTTCTTCTGTATACACAAGGGAGGTACCAGTGGTTGGGACACTGCAACAAAATGGGACTACACTACCTTTACAAAATAATTGGTTAACACAGGAAGAAATCCAAAAGGCAGGAAAATATTAATGTTAATAAAGCCCCAGGTCCTGATGGAATACATGTAAGGGTACTGAGGGAACTGGGATCCGCAATAGCAAATCCATTATATCCAATTTTTCCAGGCTCACTCGCCACAGGCTTGGTACCAGATGGCTGGAGAAAAGCAGTTATTTATTTAAGAAGGGAGCAATAGCAAATCCAGGGAACCTGGACCTGTAAGCCTCGCTTGTGTAGCGGGGAAACTTCTAGAAGGGTTTATAATGGATAGTATGCAGGAATTTGTCAATTTGTACAAGATAATAAGTAGGATTCAATATTTATGAGGCATAGGTCATGTCAAACAAATCTAATTAGTTTCTATGAGGAGGTAAGTAGGAACTTGGATCAAGGCAACTGAATGGATATAGTCTTTTTGGATTTTGCAAAGGCTTTTGATACAGTGCCACACGTAAGACTATTGTGGAAACTAAGGGATGCTGGAATTGCACTAAATATTTGCTCATGGGTTGAGAACTGGGTTCCTCAGGGTTCAGTATTAGGTCCTCTCCTTTTTAACTTATTTATTAATGACGTAGAAGTAGGATAGGAAAGTATTGTCTACATTTTTGCTGATGACAAGTTGCGCAAGGTAGCTAAATCAGAAAATTATGTATTTCCCCTCCAAAGGGGCCTACGTAAATGAGAAGAATGAGATTTAACACAAATAAATGTAAAGTCATGCATTTGGGAGGGAAAAATAAGCAAGCAATTCATAATCATAATGGTGCAAAATGTAGGAGTGCTTGAGGACAACCACCTATGTAACAGTGCTCAATGCAAAGCAAATATAATTTTTCCCACTATATAAATCCCTCATTTGCACTCATTTGTAATATGGAGAATAATTAGGGGCATCACTTCATAAAAATGACTTTGTTAGAACTAGAAAAATTACAGAGAAGGCCAACAAAACTAATAAGTGGAATATATGGACTAAGCTATGAAGAAAGACCAACCGAACAAAACTTTTTTTTCTAGAAAAAGGCGTCTAAGGGGATATGATCACATTATATAAATACATCCAGGGTCAATACAAGGCTTTGTCAAGTGGACTTTTTGTGCCAAGAGGTTTTCAACTGACAAGAGGATATCTGTTGAGATGAGAAAAAAAAAAGATTCCACCTTAAAGAAAGTAAAGAGTTTCCTCACAGTAAGAACAGTTAATCTGTGGAATTATCTACCAGAGGAAGTTGTGATAGCAAATTCCATAGATAACTTTAAAAAGGGATTGTATATATTTTTAAATAAAAAGGGCATTTAGGGTTATGCTGGATAACTAGAAAAGTAGAAGTATTGACCCAGGACATGGGAGAAGGAGCTCCAAAAAATCTGGGGGGATAATTCAACTCTACTCCCAGGACCGGAAGCAGGGGTGGATCTACCACAGTGCACCAGGACCCTACTCTGGTGGGCCCCATTGCTATAGTACACCTCAAAAACTTTTTTTTTAATTCTCAATGCCCCTGCTCCCCCAATAAAATGTATATAAATAAATATATACAGTATATACAGTAGACTCTCAGTTATCCGCCACCCACAGGGATTGGTAGATGCCAGATAGATGCATTTTCTAGTTGCTTGAGAGTTACTATTAAAAGAGGCCTAGATTAGCTGCACATAGGATGCTCTGCTGAGTACATTTGTCAGTGAAGGCTATTTTAGCAGAGCAGCTTTATCTCCTCACTTACACAGTGGTACATTCGGCTGGAGGGTGCGGTGTTGATCACAGGCAATGTAACGCCAATAGTGATGTCGCAAACATAACATTTTCGGTTTGCGAACCGCGAACGCGAAACGCCGCAAATGTTCGCGAACCGGCGAACCCGGCGAACCGCCATAGACTTCAATGGGCAGGGGGATTTTAAAACCCACAGGGACTCTTTCTGGCCACAATAGTGATGGAAAAGTTGTTTTAAGGGGACTAACACCTGGACTGTGGCATGCCGGAGGGGGATCCATGTCAAAACTCCCACGGAAAATTACATAGTTGATGCAGAGTCTGGTTTTAATCCATAAAGGGCATAAATAACCTAACATCCCCCTCCATCATTATCCTCCCCTGTATCTCTTTACCCCCTCCCTCATCATCCTCCCCTGTGTCTCTTTCCCCCCTTCCTCATCACCCTCCCCTGTGTCTCATCCCCCCTCCCTCATCATCCTCCCACCTCCCTCATCATTCTCCCCTGTATCTCTTTACCCCCTCCCTCATCATCCTCCCCTGTGTCTCTTCCCCCCTCCATCATCATCCTCCCCTGTGTCTCTTTCCCCCCTCCCTCATCATCCTCTCCGTGTCTCTTTTCCCCCTCCCTCATCATCTTCCCCTGTGTCTCTTCCCCCCCCCCCATCATCCTCCCCTGTGTCTCTTCCCCCCTTCCTCATCACCCTCCCCTGTATCTCTTTACCCCCTCCCTCATCATCCGCCCCTGTGTCTGTTTCCCCCCTCCCTCATCATCCTCCCCTGTGTCTCTTCCCCCCTCCCTCATCATCCTCCCACCTCCATCATCATCCTCCCCTGTATCTCTTTACCCCCTCCCTCATCATCCTCCCCTGTGTCTCTTCCCCCCTCCATCATCATCCTCCCCTGTGTCTCTTTCCCCCCCTCATCATCCTCCCCTGTATCTCTTTTCCCCCTCCCTCATCATCTTCCCCTGTGTCTCCTCCCCCCCTCCCTCATCATCCTCCCCTGTGTCTCTTTCCCCCCTTCCTCATCACCCTCCCCTGTATCTCTTTACCCACTCCCTCATCATCCACCCCTGTGTCTGTTTCCCCCCTCCCTCATCATCCTCCCCTGTGTCTCTTCCCCCCTCCCTCATCATCCTCCCACCTCCATCATCATCCTCCCCTGTTTCTCTTTACCCCCTTCCTCATCATCCTCCCCTGTGTCTCTTCCCCCCTCCATCATCATCCTCCCCTGTGTCTCTTTCCCCCCCCTCATCATCCTCCCCTGTATCTCTTTTCCCCCTCCCTCATCATCTTCCCCTGTGTCTCCTCCCCCCCTCCCTCATCATCCTCCCCTGTGTCTCTTTCCCCCCTTCCTCATCACCCTCCCCTGTATCTCTTTACCCCCTCCCTCATCATCCACCCCTGTGTCTGTTTCCCCCCTCCCTCATCATCCTCCCCTGTGTCTCTTCCCCCCTCCCTCATCATCCTCCCACCTCCCTCATCATCCTCCCCTGTATCTCTTTACCCCCTCCCTCATCATCCTCCCCTGTGTCTCTTCCCCCCTCCATCATCATCCTCCCCTGTGTCCCTTTCCCCACTTCCTCATCACCCTCCCCTGTGTCTCATCCCCCCTCCCTCATCATCCTCCCACCTCCCTCATCATCCTCCCCTGTATCTCTTTACCCCCTCCCTCATCATCCTCCCCTGTGTCTCTTCCCCCCTCCATCATCATCCTCCCCTTTGTCTCTTTCCCCCCTCCCTTATCATCCTCCCCTGTGTCTCTTTTGCCCCTCCCTCATCATCTTCCCCTGTGTCTCTTCCCCCCCTCCCTCATCATCCTCCCCTGTGTCTCTTCCCCCCCTTCCTCATCACCCTCCCCTGTATCTTTTTACCCCCTCCCTAATCATCCGCCCGTGTCTTTTTCCCCCTCCCTCATCATCCTCCCCTGTGTGTCTCTCCCCCCCATCATCATCCTCCCCTGTATCTCTTTACCCCCTCCCTCATCATCCTCCCCTGTGTCTCTTCCCCCCTCCATCATCATCCTCCCCTGTGTCTCTTTCCCCCCCCTCATCATCCTCCCCTGTATCTCTTTTCCCCCTCCCTCATCATCTTCCCCTGTGTCTCTTCCCCCCCTCCCTCATCATCCTCCCCTGTGTCTCTTTCCCCCTTCCTCATCACCCTCCCCTGTATCTCTTTACCCCCTCCCTCATCATCCACCCCTGTGTCTGTTCCCTCCCTCCCTCATCGTCCTCCCCTGTGTCTCTTCCCCCCTCCCTCATCATCCTCCCACTTCCCTCATCATCCTTCCCTGTATCTCTTTACCCCCTCCCTCATCATCCTCCCCTGTGTCTCTTCCCCCCTCCATCATCATCCTCCCCTGTGTCTCTTTCCCCACTCCCTCATCATCCTCCCTGTGTCTCTTTCCCCCTCCCTCATCATCTTCTCCTGTGTCTCTTCCCCCCCTCATCATCCTCCCCTGTGTCTCTTTCCCCCCTTCCTCATCACCCTCCCCTGTATCTCTTTACCCCCTCCCTCATCATCCTCCCCTGTGTCTGTATCCCCCCTCCCTCATCATCCTCCCCTGTGTCTCTTCCCCCCTCCCTCATCATCCTCCCCCTCCCTTGATGATAAGGGGGGGAAGAGACACAGGGATAAGTGTGAGGGGTGTTAGGGATAAGGGTGAGGGGGTTAGGTGTTAGGGTGGGGGGGTGTTAGGGATAAGTGTGATGGGTGTTAGGGTAAGGGATGTTAGGAGTTAGGTGTTAGGTTAAGGGCTGTTAGGGATAAGTGTAAGGGGGTATTAGGGTTAGGTGTTAGGGTGAGGGGTGTTAGGGATAAGTGTGGGGGGTGTTAGGTCTTAGGGATAAGTGTGATAATGTTAGGGTTAGGTGTTAGGTTGATGGGTGTTATGGATAAGTGTGAGGGGTGTTAGGGTTAGGGTAAGGGGTGTTAGGGATAAGTGTGATGGGTGTTAGGGTAAGGGATGTTAGGGTTAGGTGTTAGGGTAAGGGCTGTTAGGGATAAGTTTAAGGGGGTATTAGGGTTAGGTGTTAGGGTGAGGGGTGTTAGGGATAAGTGTGGGGGGTGTTAGGTCTTAGGGATAAGTGTGAGAATGTTAGGGTTAGGTTTTAGGTTGATGTGTGTTATGGATAAGTGTGAGGGGTGTTAGGATTAGGGTAAGGGGTGTTAGGGATAAGTGTGAGGGGTGTTAGGGTTAGGGTGAGGGGTGTTAGGGATAAGTGTGAGGGGTGTTAGGATTAGGTGTTAGGGTGAGGGGTGTTAGGGATAAGTGTGTGGGGTGTTAGGGTTAGGTGTTAGGGTGAGGGATGTTAGGGTTAGGTGTTAGGGATAAGTGTGAGGGGTGTTAGGGTTAGGGTAAGGGGTGTTAGTGATAAGTGTGAGGGGTGTTAGGGTTAGGGTGAGGGGTGTTAGGGATAAGTGTGAGGGGTGTTAGGGTTAGGGTGAGGGGTGTTAGGGATAAGTGTAAGGGGTGTTAGGATTAGGTGTTAGGTTGAGGGATGTTAGGGTTAGGTGTTAGGGATAAGTGTGAGGGGTGTTAGGGTTAGGGTAAGGGGTGTTAGGGATAAGTGTGAGGGGTGTTAGGGTTAGGGTGAGGGGTGTTAGGGATAAGTGTGAGGGGTGTTAGGGTTAGATGTTAGGGTGAAGGGTGTTAGGGATAAGTGTAAGGGGTGTTAGGGTTAGGTGTTAGGGTGAGGGATGTTAGGGTTAGGTGTTAGTTATAAGTGTGAGGTGTGTTAGGGTTAGGGTAAGGGGTGTTAGGGATAAGTGTGAGGGGTGTTATTTTTAGGGTGAGGGGTGTTAGGGATAAGTGTGAGGGGTGTTAGGGTTAGGTGTTAGGGTGAGAGGTGTTAGGGATAAGTGTGAGGGGTGTTAGGGTTAGGGTGAGGGGTGTTAGGGATAAGTGTAAGGGGTGTTAGGGTTAGGTGTTAGGGTGAGGGATGTTAGGGTTAGGTGTTAGGGATAAGTGTGAGGGGTGTTAGGGTTGGGTGCTAAGGTGAGGGGAGGATGATGATAAGGGGGGGAAGAGACACAGGGGTGTCCTTGCAGCAGAGATCAAAAGAGTCCTTCAGGACTGTATTGCACACTGTGTACAGTAGCCTAGCTATGGTTTTCCCTATTGATGCAGTATCACCTACACTCAGTATAGCCTCCTCTCAGTAAGACTGCAAGTTAGTTATGATTCCAAAATGGCTGCTGTCCATGAGGTAGAAGAAAGGCAGTGTATGCTGCTGATTGGCTGGAATGTGTCTGCTGACTGTGACATGCAGGGTCAAAGTTTGCTCAATGATAAAGTATAGGGGGCGGGTCGAATATCGCATATGTACGCAGTTAGCCTCGAACGCGAACATGCTATGTTCGCCGGGAACAGTCCGCCGGCGAACTATTCGCGACATCTCTAAACGCCAACACTGCATTGGCTCAGTCACTCATGCCTGTCTGCTTACAGATAACATTGAATTGCAGAGACGTACAGTGGATGAAATCTTTTTTTATGTATTTAATTTATTTAATTGGGGGTGTAGAAGCACTGCCCATGGAGGTCCATAAGGAACTCTATGGTAGCAGTTAGAGAGTCATGGGGGTTCATATGGACCCCCATGGTAGGTGGTTAAGTTTAGCTCCCATGGTTATAGACCCCCATGGTTATAGGATATGATAATATCAGCACCTGTGGAGACTCCCATGGTATGGGGTTAATATTAGGTGCCATGTGGGTCCATAAGGATCCCCATAGTTAGATGTGTCCCCTATTTTAAAGAACAAGGAGTGGGGGAAGGGGGCCTAATGGTCCCTGACTGTTGAGTGGGTCTGATACTGGTACAGTGATGGTTACATGCATGAGGAAGTTATGTTTGAACTCGATAGTTGTATAATCATAGTGCCTACAAGGGCAACTGCACAGCGGCACTTACTTAGAAATATGCCGCTGGAATCCAATGCCAGACAATTTAATATGTGGTGAATATTTAAAGAAATGTATATACTTTTTTTTCTGTTGCTCATAATTTAATGGATATATTTAAATTAATAACAAGTTTTTAAATATGCACAACTTTTGTGGCTCTTTAAGGTCAATGTGGAATATATTTGAAGCAATATACTGGCTTGTGGGGCTGTAGCTTTGTTCCCATGGATTTCTGCAAAGTTTTACAGAAACTAACACAACATTTAATGAGGGCAAAAAGGGCTACAACCTACAGAGGTTAAAATTCCAAATAAACTATTCCCAGATTCTATGACTTTCTAATTGTACTTAAATTGGTGATAATATTAAAATCCTTCACTTTTGAAGATTTTTTTTTACGATTTCACTGGTTTTGCCCTTTCAGTGTTTATCATCTTGTCACTAAGGTTCTAATGGGTCACGGTGGATTATATCTCCTCTAAGAGATTAAATTGACATAAAAAAGAACAAAGGGATGTCTGGCAAGTTCTTATAAAGGTCGTTTTCAAAGATCTAGACTGAAAGAGAGGATTTTTTTCACAGAAACGAATTTCCTAAGGGTGGTAAGAACTTTGATTTATTCTATTCTGCCTTTCTTGAAAATGTAAAGACTGTGGAAGTTAGACTTCATAAATCAAATTTAACTATATACACTTTCAATTAAACTCAAGAGAAATTTAAACACAAAACAAGCTGTTGTCTGTCTGAAACTCTTGTACTTTCCATGTTCAGGCATAATCTGTCTGTAATGTGGGCCTTTAAAGAGCGACTGGTTTCACTCTATAGATAATCCTGGCTAAAAAACGATCTTGTTGCAAAACGACATGTTTTTCAACTCTTAAAGTGACAGTGATTAAGATTTTCTTTACAGTCCAACAGCTGATAACATGTTTTCACCAGATGTGAAGTTACACTTGACTTTTCCCATGGCACATGTCTAAGAAGAGTATTCTTAAAAAGTAATTGGAAAACAAACAAACCTTATTTCCCTTGCCCTTCCCCCAGGCTACTTTTCCCTGAGCGAGAATATTCATATTAGATATTTTTTTATATATAATTTTGTTTGTTTTCACCAGTTTTGTAGTAAATATATATTACATTTACAATTTGAAATAGGGATTTTATCACAAAATGGTACAGATCTTATAATTCATTTGATTATATTGCAATAAGGTAAATATTTTTCAGTTATTGTTCTTTCCTATATGATCACAAAAATAGTTTTAAAAGTGCAGATCTGTAAAACGGAACAGTTAACATCTATTTTCTCAAAATACATTACATAAAATAATGTTTGAGTAATTTAGAAAATGTTACTTATACATGTATTAAAAATGTGGATCTAATTTAAATACATATTTAAGTTTCCTTGATTATGAATTCATCTGATAGAGAAGAATCAGTAGTGCATGGAAATATACCCAAATAAACATTAACAAACTCACCCTGATTTTTGCTACATCTCTTAAGTTTGCAAGCAGTTGATTTTGTTACACCCCTTGAAATCCCTCCTAAAATTAGCATACAATTCATAATTCATTTGGCCAATCAAAGGCAGCTATAACATTGTATAATTCTGTAAAGCCAGTTTGTGCACCAAAGAATCATGGGATGTGTAATTCTGTTTTTACCCAGCAACAGGAAGCAAGGAGGAGTGAGACACTGACATGTGGAGCTCTGCATTGTGATGCTGGCTTGAAGGTTAGTAAAGGGTTAATATCAGTGCCCAAATGCAGTGTTTCTATTGGGAGGTTCACTGTGCCTATGTAAGCAGCTCTGGGGGTGTGGGGAACAAGTTTTATTTTTAAATAAAATAAATCTGGGTGTGTATAGAAGGACTCGTGGAATGGCTTGCGAAATACAATATCCGAACAGGTAAAAATTTAAAATGTTATTGGGGAAGATTTCTGCTTTTTTAATGGAGTATAAAAATGCATTAAAGGAATGTCAAAAACAGGTTCAGTTGGTTAGTACATCACAGGGAGAATTTTTTTTTCTATTAACCATATTACTGCCAAAGCAAAAAACATCAGGCTCTGCTGTATATAGTTGGGTTTAACATACTTTCCTTGTTTGTCATTTTGTGTATTGTTATCTTAAAAAAAAATAAAAAAACATTGAAAAATAGGTTTGACAGAAGATAATAATAGGTAATAGGTAGTTCTAGGTAGTTCTAGTTGTGCCCTTCACAGGGAGAAATATCCTGTAGTATATCAGTCTGGTCTCACCCAATGGAGTGACCCGGCTCCAAAAATACCAGGCAATTCTACCCTGAACAGGAGAATCAGCAAACCCCAGACGTAAATTTCGGCCTTACTTGGGCCTCATCAGTAGGGTTTAGCTGATAACTCCTTAAGCACAGTGAACAAGGGGTCCACGTCTAATGTTCCCTATCACCCTTAGTGAGACAAAGCCCTAAGGGTTATTTGCATAAGCAATACCAACAACAGAGGTCCTCAGACAGGAAACAAACTATCCGTAATAGGTAGCTCTATGGATATGATCATCCAATCTGAGAGCAGCCTCTTTTAGCTCACTTGTGCCCTTTACAGGGAGAAATGTCCTGTAGTATATCAGTCTGGTCCCATGCACTAGAGTGATCCAGCCCTGAAATACCAGGCAATTGTACCCTGAACAGGAGAAACAGTAAACCCTAGATGTACACTTTGGCCTTAATTGGGCTTCGTCAGTGAGGTGTAGCTGATAATTCCCTAAGCCACAGTGAGCAAGGGGTCCTCATCTGGAGCTGCCTATCACCCTTAGAGTCAGAGGTGCTCATCTGAGAACGAAAAATACCTAAGTAGATTTGTTCTATAGGTATACTCTGAGAGCAACCTCTTGTATCTCACTTGTGCCCTTCATAGAGAGAAATATCCTGTAGTATATCAGTCTGGTCTCACTCAGATGTTTG
This sequence comes from Discoglossus pictus, assembly GCA_027410445.1. NCBI lineage: Eukaryota > Metazoa > Chordata > Amphibia > Anura > Alytidae > Discoglossus > Discoglossus pictus. Next base: position 64,109,909 of record CM050166.1, read on the forward strand.
GGGGTTATATATATACTAGCGATTTGCCCGTCAAAAAATGACGTCAATAAGATTTTATGGCATGCAATGGTGTTTGGTTGAGACATTAATTATGTTGGTGTTCCAAGATCCTTCGGAGCTCATTGCGAGCCTCACGCTGAGTGCCTTCGGCGCTCATCACGTGGTGCTCAATGAGCGCCTTTGGCGCTCATTGCGAGGCTGTAGGTTGTTTGTGTGCTATGAGCAGCGTTGGCGGTCGTTTTTTGTATGCTAATGAAATAATTAATAAATTAATAAATGAATATATTTTAACTATTTTGAAGTAATATATGCAGGAAGCATTGTGTTGAAGAGCTGACAATCTGTTTTCATGTTGCTGCAGCATACAATGTCGGTTGGCACTGTTGTAGAGCTGATGTGTAAGTGTCAGCAATGTGTGCAGTGTGTAGTGTAAATATGCTGCGTGCGTGAGGAAAATCCGTTAGTGTAGCTGTGTACTTCGCATTGTGTAAGTTAGTGTTGTAAAATGGCGGCTAATGTGTATGTGATACGCCTCTGTGGATGATTTAGCGTCCTTGGTAATAGTGTATCTTGGACCTCGAACGGCTTTTTCGGAAAATCTGTATGTGCTTAGTGGTGTTTTGCATGCTTAGGGTCCTGTAGCCTCGTTTTCGTTTTTTTTCGGCAGCCATTGTTTCTCTTGCTTAGGGGATTTTCGTGTGTCTAAACTCTTGAATTTGGACTTAGATTGAGGTGTAACTTCATTTGCAGAGGTCCTGTGTGACCCCCCTTGGTGTGGGTAAGGTTTTTATGTATTTGGTGTGTGTATTTATTGTGTTTCTATTGTTTTCATGTGCGCGGGTCGGGCGTTAAGGTCGTATTTTTGCATCCTTGTTAATAGTGTATTTTGGCCCTCGTATGGCTTTTTCTGAAAATCCGTATGTGTTTCGTGGTGTTTTACGTGTTTATGGTCCTGTAGCCTCGTTTTGTTTTTTTTCGGCAGCCATTTTTTCTCTCGCTTAAGGGGATTTTCGTGTGTCTAAACTCTTAATTTGGATTTTAATTGAGGTGTAACTTCACTTGCAGAGGTCCAGGGTGCCCCCCTTGCTGTAGGTAAGCTTTTTATGTGTTTATTGTCTGTATTTATTGTGTTTTTAATGTTTTCATGTGCGCGGGTTCGGACGCTAAGGTCATAAAGTCCTGCGACTCGTATTTGTGGATGCTAACTCTGTAAATTTTGCGCTCTACGTGGGAACCTCCACCTCCTCTGTTCGCGAGGGTCCGCATTTGCGGCCCTAAAGTCCGCAGTTGCTGGCAAGGAGTGCCTTTCGCAGTGTTAGCAACGACCCGCTTGCTCACAGCTGTATATGTGATGTGATATATATATATATATATATATATATATATATATATATATATATATATAAATTGTACTGTGTTCCTTTAATAACAGATTTTAGTGTAGCAAGGAAAATGTTATCATATGATCCCAATCTAATGAAATCTGTTCTTCAAGAAAGATATAAAATGTATACCGTACATCACTTCAACCACTTGATTATATATGACTATATTACTTTGGAAGTTATGATGCCTGTCACTTGCTGTACTATATCTCAATATCAGATTATATCAAAGCTATTGATAGGTGTCTTTTACAAACTACTAATTTCCAGCAACAATAGCACATTGATTGACTGAAAACCATGTATGTTCCTAATGGATTTTAAATAACAAAGGAGAAAACCTGAGCTTTGCTACACCTAAGTGTGCAGATGTTTCTCGCACATATTTCTTGTTTTTCTAACACAGCAGAGGAGGGAAGGTTATTTGCATTTCTAGACTAGAGCCTTTAACTGAAATGACATATGTGCAGTACTTCACCAGGCAGATGTCAGGACTAAATTATAGCCCAGGAATGCTATCAATTGAGTGCTCTGAAATATCTGTTGTAACTATTCGCCCTGCAATGTTCAGACATGGAGATGTTTTAAATAAAAAACATATTGCAAGAGCATATTTAGTTAACTCTTGCAGGAATACTAGATTGAAAAATAAGTTACTGTGAGCTTGTAAAAAATGTCTTATGGATGATAAAAAATTGATATGTTTACCTACGCCCTCCGATCACTATTCTTTGCGTAAAAATGTTATCATCAATTTTAGATTTAAACATATGTATTTTTTTCATATACCAAATATTCTGGTTTATAAAATGCACCCGTATATTAGACATGTTCATTTTTTATATGATACAAAACCTAAGAAAACATTACAAGCAGAATAGATTGTAAGTTTGACAGTTTTCAATCTTTTGTTAGTTCACTCTACTATGTACGGTTGATTTTAAGCCCAAAAATAAGGCCCTCCATTCTTTGCTATGTGCTAAAAAAAAAATTGCCATGTACTTAATCCCTGTACGTCGCTACGGAATATGTTGACACATTACAAATAAAAGATAATAACAATAATAATAAGACACTGGTCAATTTACAGCCTCTTTTTCCTATAAAAAAAAACAAGTCTTATGTATCAATAAAATAGTTTGATGTGTTTTTTTTTTTTTTTTATTGTATTTTGAGTAGGATGGGTTAAGCACAAGAGGTACATTTTTTGTACCATAATGTTTTTATCCATTGTTTAAGTTTTTGGTAGTATTAACCTTTCCGGCATGGGAACATCAGAAAAAAAAGTACTCTGAGGTTTTTGGTAAGGTACTTACATCTCTGGTAATGGATAATATATAGCCTTGGTGGTGATGTAATAGCGAGCTTTTTTGGCACAAGTCACTGGCTGACGTATCTACTCATCTGGTCTTTTATGGCGTGTTGGTGTCATATGTTGGCTAGCTGGCAAGTGATTTTAGTGTTTTATTGTAAGATCTTGTAAGATTCATTGTAAGAGTTATTAATGGGTTCTTGGATGGAATTAAACAGTGTGAAATATACAAGTGATAATATGTAATATCCACACAGATCAACTGTGTGTGTGTGTACATAGGTTTTAAAGTGTGAATTGCTGCACTTATCTTAGAGAACAACTCCATTCCTACCTTATACTATAATCAGACTTATTAAATTGTGATTCGTCCAGTTGAAATTGGCTCTATATAAGCCCATAACATATTTTCTTTACAGAAGTTTTTAGTTAGTGAAGAACGTGCTTTTGGATAGAAGCTCACAAACTAAAAACTTCTGTAAAAAAAAATGTGCTCTGTGTTTATATAGAGCCCTATTCAATTGGCCAAATCGCAATTTAATAAGGCTGAATATTAGTAAATGTACCAGATAGATTAGATATTTGCCTTGTGGATAATCCATTCTATATTTACAGTCAGTGATTTGGATAAACCAGTTCCCTGTAGAAATTAGCGTAAAGATGTGTTTTTAACACAGGCTGTTTTTTGTTACCACTAATCATTAACATTGTTCGATGTTACTGGCCATAACATGTCTGTATTACACTTCACATACATCCTTAATTTGGCATTCCAGGTCTTTCACTTCTATTTGTTTTCATTGCATTTTCCCAATCAAAATAGCTTTTCCTTGACACATTGGCACTTTCATACTCCTCAAGGGAAAATCGAGTTTCCAGTCGTCCCGTATCACATACTTATCTGTTTATGTTTTAAATCTAAACAATGCTCATTTGGCAGACATCAAACAACAGTGTTCCTTATATTTGCCCTAAGCAGTTTAATATTCCATCCTGTTTACAGAAATTACCATAAGGAGCAGCTTATAGAGAGAGAATACAAACTTCAAAGCATTTGCCTCCGCATCTTATTCATGTTTAAATTGCCCAGCCTAATCAGCAGAGAAGGTTTACTTGAGAAAAATAGAATATGCCACCAAATCCATCTCAATATTTTACCCCGGGAAAGGTCAAACATAATTGTGCAATGCAAAGAAGTGTTTTAAATAATTCATTCCTCTTAAAATGTTTGTACCATCCATGCAGCTGCTCAGCCATAATGCTTTCATTAAAGATCACATCTGTGCTGAATTAAAACAGGAGCCTATTCCAGCCGTGGAGTACTTGTCAGGTTGAACGTTTTTCTTAAAGTTCCTGAAGCCTATCCAAAACTTGAGGCCTATGACAGAGTACAGACCTTGTCACGAGCTGGTACTGAGGTTTCAGAACATTCCTCATATGTTATTCACCGTCTGGCTCCATTCTGGAGGTACATCTCCCTAGTGCTCACTTTATTAGCTTACATATGACTAACTCTTTTGTTATTATGAATTATATATATAAAAAAAGATTAGGAATAAGTGCACTGGACTCCGAAATGTTTTCCAGGCGTTCCATTTTGTATGCAACATATTTGTTAATAGTATAATAATAGTACATAGTATATATTTGTTATAGTATATTAATATGTGTTATAGTATAATAAGATAATAATGGTACAACACTTTCTACAGTTCTAATGGTTTAAGTAAATGAAGCTAACTTGCCAAAATATAGATAAACATAGTGATACGAATGGCGACTTTGGGTAGTTTATAAGCTATCTTAATTTTTTTTCCGGTCATTTTCTGATTCTCCATGACCTTATGGACTGTAATACGCCAGGCACACCTTATGTCCATGATCCACTTGGTTTTCATGGCAGAGATACGTTGCCAGTTTCTTCTCCAGTGAGCCAAAGCATACAGCTCCTGGTATTCCTATGTGGTCTCCATCCAAGTACGTACCAGGCCCAACCCAGCTTGGCTTCAGGGTGATGTGACCACTTGGTTCCCTGCCTGGGATCGAATCCAGGTCGTAGTAGGGAAAGCACCAAATCCTAACCACTAGACTATCAGGCATTATTCCTGTTTTAGAAAAAATACCAATAAGTTTATGTGCAAGCACATGCATTTGAAAACTGCTTGCATTTGAATGGTATGATAGCAGCAAAGGCTTTAAAAGTATTAACATGGTTTCCTGACCCAGTTTTTCATCATTGTTGATAGAAAATAACATAACTGATGCAGCCTCCATTTTACCAAGTCTTTGATGGAAACTGCAGTAGTTATAAGGACTTCCCCGCACCCTTTCTTCACACTGCGTTAATGGAGAGTATTTATCATATGGGGTAAAATCTGTTGTAAGTGGGATTACAATAATGTTACTTAATATGCCAACATCCTATATTTTCTATGATACCTATTTGTGTACTAAAAGTGCTCCCACATTTGAAAAACAGATTCTGTAGAAATAATACAAATACCAAAGCAAGATATGCCATGGTGATATTAAATATAAATTGATTTTAATTAAACTGTTCATTTTAATTTTTTCCATTGATTTTCTCAATTGTTGAATTAAATATGTTTGATTTCCTTTTAATTAAAATTGTATAAAAATAAATCAATAAAAAGAAAATTATAAAAAAAAGAAAACAATTTAACTCCACAACATAAACCCTTTAAAGTCCACTTGTCTCAAACGTCCCCATATCTCATAACCTTACCTAAATATATTTTATAGCACTAGATACAATTAGGTATATTTATGAAAAATGAGGATTCAAAAGTAAAGCTTAAAAATACCACTCCAGTTTATATTATATTCTGTCTAGCATGGTTATCAAAAGGGCCCAGATGTAGTAGTGATGCATATTAAGTTTCCAAATTTTGCACCTTTTTGCCCTTTGCCCAGGTTATAATAGTTTTGAAAGTTTAATAACCAGGCTCAACAGAATAACATTCAAACATGTCTGGGATACTCATAAGACTAACCTGAAGACTCCTTAAGCCAAGATTTTTTAGAGAGATGCAGTTGGCAGACTAGATGGAACTATTGGTTCTTTTTAAATCTATGCTTTTATGTTTAGATTAATAATTAAAATTCAGTTAAAGTCTACTTTTTTCCCTCTGCACTTAGTGCTACAAAATATGTAGGTGCTTTATAAATAATAATAATAATAATAATAATCATAATAAATTTAGGCGATCCCCAGGTTAAGGACAATATGTTCTTAAGTCAGATTTGTCAGTAAGTCGGATCCCTGATGATTAATAATAATAATAATAATAATAATAAACACAGGTGGTCCCCAGGTTAAGGACGAGATCTGTTCCGGACAACGTTCTTAAGTCAGATTTGTCAGTAAGTTGGATCCCTGATGATCAATAATAATAATAATAATAATAATAATAATAATAATAATAATAATAATAAATACAGTTGGTCCCCAGGTTAAGGACGAGATCTGTTCCGGAGAACGTTCTTAAGTCAGATTTGTCAGTAAGTCGGATCCATGATGATCAATAATAATAATAATAATTATAATAATAATAAAAACAGGTGGTCCCCCGGTTAAGGACGAGATCCGTTCCTGAGAACGTTCTTAAGTCAGATTTGTATTTAAGTCAGATCCCTGATGATCAATAATAATAAGAATAAGAATATTAAAATGGCTCATATGTGGTAATAATATTAGAGTGTAATAACAATAATACCCCTGTACTATAATAAATTACAGAAACTAGTGTTTTCTCTCAATTCAAACAAACAGAACATAAAAAAACATATAAAAAGCCTTGAGAGCCCGTTCTTAAGTAGGGGTCGTTTGTAACCTGTTGACCGCCTGTACCTCTCTTTTGTAACTAATTCCCAACATCTCTCATTTTGTTTTTCAAGCAACTTTTTATTTTTTCTTTATAATATGTTTATATATTATTAATTAATAAAAACACTAAAGCATCAACATTTGCTGTATATTGAATATAAAAGTGAATCTCTTCCTTTGTGGTTTCTCTTTAAGAAATGACCACACAATAAAGAATACATTTCCTCTGAAAAAGACATTAGCATTTCAGGCTGAGGTTGGTCATTAAATTCTCAGGAATGTAAGGTTGTAAGAGATTTTATGAAAACGCTGCACGATCCATTCATTTAGAAAAAAAAAGTCTTCGCCTGGGGCTGTTTCTTTGCTTTCTCTGGTTCCTTGTCTCTCTTAGATATAAAAGTTAAGAAATTACACTCCTGTTTCCCATCATTAGAATGAATGAGGTAACACACCGTGCCTGAGAGTAATGCAAAGCAGATGGGACAAAACCTGCAGACGTTTATGCAGCAGGAAACATGGAGGTCTGCTTCCTTTCAAGCATGTCGTCTAGGTCAGGCTTATCAGCTACACACATCCAAAATGACATTAGGTCCCTGCGAAAACCACAAATTGAAACTCTATCCCTGATTAGAACAGAGAACTAATCAGCCGAGATAAGAATAAAAAAATAAATAAATAAAACACTGTAAAAATAGTTGTGCTGTGCTGTGTTATGGAATATTCTGTAGTAACATTGTTTTGTTACTCTAACAGTGTATTTAGGGCATTATTGCTATCAAATTACTTCAGTAACACTTAAACAATCAATTACATTTTTTGAAAAATCTGCATAAATATGCGTGTTTAGTCGTTCAGTCATGTCCGACTCTCCATGACCCTATGGACCGCAGGCATATCTTGTGTCTGGTTGTGCTAATCCATAAAGTTTTCATGGCAAAGATAGTGGAGTGGGTTGCTAGTTCCTTCTTTAGTGGACCGCGATTTATCTGACATCTCTGCTATGACCTGCCCATCTTGGGTGACCCTACATGGTATTGCTCAGAGCTTTATTGAGGTACACAAGCCCCTTCCCCACGACAGGGTAATGATCCAAAAGAAGTTAAATGTAAGACAGTGAGTTAAATACTTAAAAACTTTATTTGTTGATCATTCTGCACCCTAAATATGTGGTTGAAAATCGAAAAACATTAGGAAATATTAGTGTAAAAAAGTAATCAAATATACATTGTGAAAAAAAACCCATAAAAAGTGAAGACTATAAGCATTATGTTTGTTAAAGTGTATACAATGTACCTTAACGGGCCACTTAAATTTGGACCATGTCACAGTAAAGATCTACTAAAAGAATGGTGAAATACTTTTTTACATTTTGGAAATCAATGCATTTTTTGTTAAGAATTCAATAAAATAAAGTCTGTGTTTACATGAGTCACTTACTGCCCCTTGCCAGACACACGCTACAGCTCTATGTAGTGAGCAAAAGAAAAATAGAGTTAACCCTTACCCAATAAATCTACGCAGAGCATGGAAAAAAGGTCAGTTGTGGGTTAACTTTTGAGTGCTTTCCTCACTATGTGCTGTCTGTTATTAATCGTGAAACTGCCAGTAGGCAGGAAAGACGGTTTTTGTAAACAGACATTTTAGCTGTTATTAGTGTAATTAAAAAAATAGATAATTTTATCATGCAATCTCACTTGAAGAACACTTACATTGAGGTAAATGGCCCTTTAAAATCGGTCTCAGTCCTCCCACGCTATGTGTATTAATCTCCTTCACTTTTTGAACTACCTTCCTGAGCAGTTATGAATACAATTCTACTTCCTTTACACAAATATATTTAGACCTTGGTCAGTTTTATCAAATACTAGCGAATTGCCCGTCAAAAAATGACGGCAATGAAATTGTAAGTGAGCTAATGCTGTTCAGTGTGTAATAATGAAATATATAATACATTAATAAATGAATATACTTTACCTATTTTGAAGCATTGTGTTGAAGAGCTGTCAATGTGTTTTGATGTTGCTGCAGCATTAGTGGTGTGGAGCTGCTGTGTTAGCGTGCTGAATGTGTGCAGTGTAATAGTGTGCGTGCGCGAGACCAAACCGTTAGCGTAGTGGTGTACTTCTGCATTGGCGTAAAATGGCGGGTTATCTGTGGTATGCGTCTTTGCGGATTATCCGTCGGTGCTTCGTGGTGTTTTTCGAGTTTCGTGTGGTGTTTTGCGAGTGTGTTGTGGTGTTTTACGTGTTGAGAGTGCTGTAGCCTCGTTTTCGTTTTATTCGTCGGCCATTTTTTCTCTCGCTTAGCGATTTTATTAGTGTCTAAAGTGTTAAATTATTTCTTGGGTTAAATGTTTGTATGTCGGGGTGTTGCGTCCGATGTTTGCGAGGTCGTAATGTCTGGTAACGTGTCTCGTATGGTGTTTGCGTGTGTAGCCTCGTTTTCGTTTTGTTCGGCGACCATTTTTTCTCTCGCTTAGCAAATTTTTTAGTGTCTAAACTCTTTTATTTTGAGTGAAATGAAGGTGTAAGTTGCATTTTTGAGGTCCTGGATGCTTCCTCTTGCTGTAGGTAAGCTTTTTATGTATGTGCTGTGTGTATGTATTGTGTTTTGAATTTTGTAATGTTCGCGAGTTGAGTCCGAGTGTTGCGAGGCCGTAATGTGTGGTAACGTGTGTCGTATGTTGTTTGCGTTGCTCGTAAAATTTAGCGAGTGTCGTAATTGGTGTGTCGTGTAGTTTGCGTTGCGACGTGAAGTTTGCGAGGGTCGCAGTTGCTGGCATGGAGCTCCTTTGGCGCTCCATGCCAGCAACTGAGGCCCTCACTTTGCGAGGGTCTCAGTTGCTGCCCTCGCTTTGCGAGCCCGCTACGCGAGCCCGCAAGCGTTAGCAACAACTCACATGCTCACAACTATATATGTGATAACATTATACCCCTGCCCTACTGCATGATGTAGTCTGCAGTAATATAAACAAAGTAGCATTATACTGGGCAAGGTGAATGAAAACTCTGCCATAATACATCCGTTAAATGTCTTTGTGGTTCCCATTGCCCCAGAGTACTGTATAGTAAGTCTCTGGATCAGCCAAATAGATCTCTAACCTTTTCAAGCAGTGGAATTGCATCCTAAATAAAACAAAGCCTTGCTTCCTTTCTTCTTTCATCTCTCTCTCTCTCTCTCTCTCTCTCTCTCCCTCTCCATTAGTTCCCTTTCTGAACTCATCCAACTGTCTTTAAAATAAAACATGAAAAAATGCAAGAAAAAATATTTAACTGTACTCTGAAAACCCATTTTAGGGGCGCTACCTGGATACAGCAGCTCTTTTCATTTATTAGGGTAATTATTTTTATAGAAGGGTGATCTGATCACCCTAGTGGTGATTTGACCCGTTATATATATTTTTTAGTCTTTCTTATTGACCCCTACAGACACCAAACTTATATAGATTGTAAGTTTGCAAGTTTTCAATCGTGCATGGTACTTTGGGGAAAGCAATATGGACATTGGATTCTAAGCTCAAAGACAGGGCCCTCCATCCTTTGCAATATGTTTTTGCTGAAATTGTCTTTTGTCTTGAACTTAACCCATCTATGTAATAATATAGAGAATATGCAAGGGGAGTCCTCCATTCACCAGCTCCATCACTGACACATCTGTTCAGAAAAACCTAACAACAATACCCATGTCCTGTTTTCTTTAATAGCCTAAATAAACACTTGTTTTTCTACAGTGCCTTGCAAACACCCCCCCCCCCCCCCTCCCTTGACTTTTTACCTATTTTGTTACATTACAGCCTTAAGTTCAATGTTTTGTTAATCAGAGTTTTATGTGATGGATCAGAACACAATAGTCTAAGTTGGTGAAGTTAAATGAGAAAAATGTATACATAAAACTATTTTTTAGAAGTAGAAAACAGAAAATTTGCATGTGCGTATGTATTCACCCCCTTTCTTATGAAGCCCATAAAAAGCTCTGGTGCAACCAATTACCTTCAGAAGTCACATAATTAGTGACATGATGTCCACATGTGTGCAATCTAAGTGTCACATGATCTGTCATTACACATATACATCTTTTTTGAAAGGCCCCCGAGGCTGCTACATGTAAGCAAGAGGCACCACTAACCAAACACTGACATGAAGACCAAGGAGCACCATCAAATCTATCATAACCAAATGGAAAGAACATGACACAACAGCAAACCTGCCAAGAGACGGCCGCCCACCAAAACTCACAGACCGGGCAAGGAGGGCATTAATCAGAGAGACAGCACAGAGACCTAAGGTAACCCTGGAGGAGCTGCAGAGTTCCACAGCAGAGACTGGAGTATCTGTACATAGGACGACAATATGCCGTATGCTCCATAGAGTTGGGCTTAATGGTGGAGTGGCCAGAAGAAAGACATTACTTTCAGCAAAAAACAAAATGGCACATTTTGAGTTTGTGTAAAGGCATGTGGGAGACTCCCAAAATTTATGTGGGAACGTGCTCTGGTATGATGAGACTAAAATTAAACTTTTTGGCCATCAAAGAAAACACTATGACTGGCACAAACCCAACACATCACATCACCCAAAGAACACCATCCCCACAGTGAAACATGGTGGTGGCAGCATCATGCTGTGGGGATGTGTTTCAGCAGCCAGGACTAGGAAACTGGTCAGAGTTGAAGGACAGATGGATGGTGCTAAATACAGGGATATTCTTGAGCAAAACCTGTACCACTCTGTGCGTGATTTGAGGCTAGGACGGAGGTTCACCTTCCAGCAGGACAATGACCCCAAACACACTGCTAAAGCAACACTTGAGTGGTTTAAGGGGAAACATGTAAATGTGTTGGAATGGCCTGGTCAAAGCCCAGACCTCAATCCAACAGAAAATCTATGGTCAGACTTAAAGATTGCTGTTCACAAGCACAAACCATCCAACTTGAGGGAGCTGGAGCAGTTTTTCAAGGAGGAATGGGCAAAAATGCCAGTGGTAAGATGTGGCAAGCTCATAGAGACTTATCCAAAGCGACTTGGAGGTGTGATTGCCACAAAAGGTGGCTCTACAAAGTATCGACTTTAGGGGGTGAATAGTTATGCACATTGACTTTTTCTGTTATTTTGTCCTATTTATTGTTTGCTTCATAATCCAAAAATTTAAAAAACATCTTCAAAGTTGTGGGCATGTTCTGTAAATTAAATGATGCAAATTCTCAAACAATCCATGTTAATTCCATGTTGTGAGGCAACAAAACACGAAAAATACCAAGGGGGGGGGGGGGGGGGGGGGGTGAATACTTTGGCAAGGCACTGTATTTCAAGGAGAAAAGGATCCTCAATGTTTTCTGTGCCATGAAAACTTTATTTATGAGCACAACCAGACACTAAATGTGCCTGCAGCCCATATGGTCACGGAGAGTCGGACACTATTGAATGACTGAACACACAGTTATATTTATACAGATTTTTCACATACCATACATACTCGAGTATAAGCCGAGTTTTTCAGCCCTTTTTTTAAGGCTGAAAAAGCCCCCCTTGGCTTATACTGGAGTCACCCTGTGTCTCTTTCTCCCCCCCATTTCTCTTCCCCCTCCTCTCCCTCCCCTGTGTCTCTTCCCCCCCTCGTGTCTCTTTCCCTCTTCCTCCCTTATCATCCTCCTCATCCTCCCTCCTCAACCCCCTTCCTCAACACCCCTCCTCATCCTCAACCCCCCTCCTCATCTTCAACCCCACTCCTCAACCCTCCTCCTTAACCCCCCTCCTCACCCTCATTCCCCCTCCTCAACCCCCCTCCTCATCACTTTACCCCTCTCTAAATACCTCCCCCTCTCCCTTTCCCCTCTCTTACCTTCCATCAGCTGCTCCTCCGCGCGTCTTCCGGCTGTGTCGGGATCTGGCATATGCGAATGACGTGAGGCCACATGTGCATCACATCATTAGCATTGGCCGGGTCCCGACACAGCCGGAAGACGTGCGGAGGAGCAGCTGATGGAAGGTATAAGAGGGGAAAGGGTGACGGGGAGGTAATTAGAGAGGGGTAAAGTGATCAGGAAGGGGTTGAGGAGGGGGGGGGTGAGTGTGAGGAGGGGGGTTGAGGAGGAGGGTTAAGGAGTGGGGTTGAAGATGAGGAGGGGGGTTGAGGATGAGGAGGGGTGTTGAGGAAGGGGGTTGAGGAGGGGGATGAGGAGGGGAGTTGAGGAGGGAGGATGAGGAGGGAAGCTGGGGAGGGGGTTCAGGTGGCAGTATGAGGAGGAAGGATGAGGAGGGGGGTTGAGGTTGAGGAGGGGGGTTAAGGATGTGGAGGGGTTTTGAGGTTCAGGAGGGGGTTGAGGATGAGGAGGGGGGGTTGAGGAGATGGATTGAGGTGGGGGATTGAGGAGGGGGTTGAGGAGGGGGTTTGAGGAGGGAGCATGAGGAGGGAGGATGAGGAGGGAGGATGAGGAGGGGGGTTTATGAGGGCGGTTGAGGAGGGAGAATGAGGAGGGGGTTGAGGATAGAGGATGAGGATGGAGGGTGAGGAGGGGGTTGAGGCTGAGAAGGGAGGATGAGGAGGGGGTTGAGAAGGTGGGTTGAGGAGGGAGAATGAGGACGATGATAAGGGAGGGGGAGGAAACGAGACACGAGGGCGAGGGGGGAAAGAGACACAGGGGAGGGAGAGGGGGGAAGAGACACAGGGGAGGGAGGGGGTATGAGACACAGGGGAGGGAGAGGAGGGGAAGAGACACAGGGGAGGGAGAGGGGGAAGAGACAGGGGAGAGAGTACAAGAAAGGGGCACAGAGGGCACACAAGAGGGCGACACAGAGGGCACAAGAAGGGCACAGGGGGCATCACATATCCCGCCCTCGCCGTATACTTGAGTCACTAAGTTTTCCCAGTATTTTGTGGTAAAATAGGTGCCTCGGCTTATACTCAGGTTGTTTCACAATGTATATTTGATGTCTTTTTTACACTAATATTCCCTACTGTTTGGGGATTTTCAGCAGCATATTTAGGGTGGAGAATGATCAATCACCTATAATAATTTTCTGTTGTGAGTAACGACTGCGAGATGCGTTCTGCGCAAGCATTAGTCACAAGCTGATATCCCTAAAAATGCGGGAAATCAAGCAGTTGCGTTATATTTGCTCGGCACTGGGTCATTGCGAGGGAGAAAGACAGAAAGGAAGAGAGAGAGACAAAGGGAGAGAGAGGGAGGGGGAGAGAGGGAGAGAAAAAGGAGACAGAGAGAGACAGAGGGAGAGATAAAGGGAGGGATATAGAGGTAAGGGAGATCGAAGGATGGAGGGAGAGAGGGAGGGAGAGAGAGAGAGAGGGAGGGAGGAGGGAGCGAGAGGGAGACAGAGAAAGAGGGAGGGAGGGAGACAGAGGGAGAGATAGAGGGAGGGAGAGAGGGAGCAAGGTAGAGAGGGAGGGAGAGAGATGGGAGGGAGGGTGAGGAGTTAGAAACAGAGGGAGAGAGCAAAGAAGGGAAAGGTGGGAGGAGAGTGTGAGATGGAGGGGGAGTGAGAGTCGGAGGGGGAGGGAGGAAGAGAAAGGAGGCAAAGAGAGAGGGAGGGAGGCAGAGAGAGGTTGGGAGAGGGAGGGAGTCAGAGAGAGAGGGAGGGAGAGAGGAGGGGAGGGAGAGAGGGAGGGGAGGGAGATAGACAGAGAGCACACAGAGCGCAGAGAGAGGGCACACAACGAGAGAGACAGCACACAGAGATGGAGACAGCACACAGAGAGGCAGAGAGTGCATAGAGAGAGAGGGGAAGGGCATGCAGAGAGACAGAGGGCACATAAAGAGCGACGGCACAGAGAGAGAGACAGAACAGACAATTGAACTTAGCATATAATACCATAATTTATGATTTATACTAGTAAATAAATATACTTTGGTTTTAAGTATTTACCTCACTGTCTTATATTTACCCCCAAATGGATCGCAAAGACAATGAAAAGCTATAATATTATGCTCATAGAATAAGATAAAGGCCCTCAAATTAGTGAACACACATATAAACAGTGTTAGATGTTTTTTTTAAGTAATTTTTAATTACCGTATGTTTATTTGTCTCAATTAGAACTTCTATGCATTTAAAGCTCCCAGCTCCAAACGCCATAGTAAATAGAATCCATTTCAGTTTTATGCTAAATACTGAGGTTTTTATGTTTAATTTTTAATGCGTAGAAAAACCATGTGACCAAGACATGCAGTTCAGTGTGACACAAATATTATTCATGCTTCACCTTTATCTATAAGTAATGGATGCCCTTTTTGAACATTCACAATTTATCCTCGCCACGACTGATAATGAGCAACTAATGAAGAGAGCGCTTCAATCCTATATTGCATTAATGAACTGGATTAGCAGGCGCCGCACACAGAAATTTTTACAAAAGTTGAAGATGTCTTGCTGCATCCGTGAGTTACTTAATGTGTTTCTATAGCAACCAATAACAGCCATAACTGCGGATAAGACATACGGCAGAGAGAGATGGAGATCAACCCTGGTCCAATATATACTACAAGCCTGGATTTGCTCATGCAGTTTAGGGCACCTATGTCACACTCACTTTGTGTCCATTTATCTTATTTTCCATGACTTTGTATCCATACACAAAATGGTTAAAATGTAAAGGCCCACTGAAGTGTTATATTTATATTTTTGCTCTTAAATACTGATACTGAGAAAAAATATATTTTTTGGAAACTTTACAATAAATAGTGTGTAATTGCATCACTCAGTCGTGTCCGACTATCCGTGACCTCATGGACCTTAACACACCAGGCACATCTTTATACCCATTGTCATTCTGATCCACTTGGTATTCATGGCAGAGCTATTGGAGTGGGTTGCCAGTGCCTTCTACCAGCATACAGCTGATGGTATTCCTAGGTGGTCTCACATCCAAGTACTGACCAGGCCCAACCCTGCATGGCTTCAGGGAGTCGTGACGTCTTGGTTCCCTGACTGGAATCAAACCCAGGTTGCACCGAATCGTAATCACTGGTACAACTGGGAATCCAAAATATATAGATTTAGACTTTAATCTGTAATTATTACATTGAACTGTGTTTTAATACTGCCAGAAATTTGTTTCTATTCCTAATAGGATTAGACGGTGAATAATGGAAGAAATCTTTCATTCAGGCAGCATCTTTATTCAGTTCAATTGAATGATGGCCACTATGAATAGTTATTTGACAGTAGACAAAAATAGAAGAGCAAGTCCCAGTAGGATAACTACCCACTCAAGCTCCACAATAACTAGCAGTAGTACATGCAAGAATTTGTTCTGAAAATGCTCTTTATCCCATTCTGCTACTGGCACAGAGTACATTTCTTCAATAAAAAGCTTTATTTTTTACAAATTTGTTTAATAATTAAACAACACTAATGAAAAAATTAAATAAGTTTCAATTGCTATTAAACACCCAAACTACAACAATGAACTAACCTCACTGTTTTTTTAATGCAGAATTATTTTCTTAAGTACTATTTTTTTAATTAATAATAGATTGTATTCTGTTTATACTAAGAAAATGAAGGTTGTAATTCACTTTTTGAATTTAGGAATATTTCATGTAATTGTATTAGTTTTTTTGTTTTAACTTTTTGTTGCTTGCATATATTTTTTATGTGCAAAATGACTGACTTCTTTGAATATAAATTCAACTAGAAATGTGAGACAAACTGCAAAGCTCTGTGAAAGTTTAATTGTATGTTACGAAGGTGTATCCAAAATATAAACAACAAATAATGTAATTTAACATGCATCAGTACTTGTTAAAGGACCTCTGTAGTTTAAGACAAAGTTCTAAAATTGAACGGCTTCTGACCTTGTTATGGACACTTCCATCTTTGTCTGATGCCCGAGGAGCAAAGGTATCCACCAGTTTGTTGTTGTTAAGCCATTCAGTCACGTTTGATTGGACCGCAGCACGCCAGGTACATCTCTCAGTCACTGCCCCTCTGAGCTCCATAAAGTTCATGTTAATTGCTTCAGTGACTTCATCTATCCATCTCTGCCTCTGTCGTTCGCGTCCTCCCTGGGCCTTCAATCTTTACCAGCATCAGAGTCTTTTCTAGGGAATCCTGCTGTCTCATGATATGGCCAAAATATTTGAGCTTCAGCCTCATGATAATACCTTCTAGTGTACAGTTAGTCTACTTTAATTGCCATGAAAAGTTGGTGTGTGGAGGATTGTGCCAAACAGCCTAGAAGAGCAGTAAATCTGTATAGTTTCTTGGCCAGGGCAGGCTGGAAAGGGACTCAAAGGGTTAAAATGTGTATGTAGGCTGTGGAGATCTGATTCTGTTGTACAGAGGTGTTTATACATTAACCAACTGCAGAGTTGTGTTACTCCTGATTTTAGTGACAAGTGGCATACATAGAAAGGCAAATGATTGGTGGGTCAGGAAATTAGTTTGACATGGGTAAGGGTAGGCCCACATAATCCCAAGAGAAGACCAATATGCCCTTGAGGATGTCCCCTATGTATATACGTTGCTCTGTGTGACATTAAATAGTTGTTGATTGCAAGCACAATAGAACTGGATTTCTTGCCACCTATGATGTTTGACTACTTGCATTACACATAGTGTACTGTAGGTTCCAGTATTTTAGCTAAGGTGTAAAGTGTACTCCTTGAGGCTGAGTGGTTAAACTGTTGACATCACTTGTTACAGGAACACCCTGACCAGTTTCGCAAAACTGTTCTCATTGATTCTATTTTCAAGAGGCAATTCAAAGTCAATGACATGCTGTGTGTTCGAGCAGCACAAGACTCTGGAAGTCTGAAGCCCCTTCCCTAGAAACGTGGACTTAGGTTACAGTTGTGCAAGATGCCATCTCTCATGAGGAAGAACAGGAAGAAAGTTAGAAACTCCAGAAGGTGAGACTTTGTTACAACATTTATATGAAACAAAAATGAAAAAAACTTTGTCTCTTTAATTTCATAAATGATTTCACTTGAAATATTTAAATACCATATCTCTGTTTCACAGAAAGCATCACATGGGTAAGATAATAATATATTTACAACTTACATTTGTTTTTATTTGATTTGTAAATTCATAGAACAAAGCATTTTACAACAATTCACAACAGTTGAGCAAATATAAAAAATAGTAATAAATAATAATAAAGTATTACAGAAAACATGAAATATTGAGAGCTGTGTGATAAGCTCCGAACACAATAGAGCACCTGCTTATGGACAATGAGAATTTGTAGGTTAAGCTTGCAAGTTTGCTGAAGTTGGAAACGTCATGTGAGTCATGATGGCACCAGGCAGATGCAAGGCAACTTGGTACACTAGTGACTAGGGAATCTTGCCTAGGGGTGCCAGACGAGAAAATCCGTCCCAAAGTGCGTATCTTTGATGTAGAACTGATTTTTATCAGGTAGAAATACTGATGAGTAACATTGCTGTTATTTAGACTCCATGACTGTATGGACTGCAGCACCCAAGGCACACACTTCATTATATATCTGGTCATGGTTTTCTTAGCAAAGATACTGGAGTGGGTTGCCAGTTCCTTTTTCAGTAGACCACAATTTGTCTGACCTCTCTGCTATATCCTGCCCATCTTGGGTGACCCTAAATGGTTTAGCTGACAGCACAACCCCTTCATCGCTACAAGGTGTTGATCCAGAAGGGGGATGTGTAACATACAACTTCATAAATGCACAAAACTTATCCTATATTGTATTAAAGGTTGTTATTTATTATTCCCTTACTTGGACTTACTGGGAACATATCTTTTTTTTATTAAAATCCATTCCATTCAGTGAAATTAAAGAACAGTCATATTTCTTTCATGAAAAGACTACCTAGTTCATCAAAACATATTAAATTATAGTGAAAGATACAACTATATCCGTCATAGAAAACTGCATTAAAGATGGTCCACATATGGCAGCTGAAGGTCTAAGTGTAAATATGAAACAGATGTTGTCCTCTGTGAAATGCACAGTAATTCTGACATATAACACATAAATACTTTCATTCATGTCTGAGTTGCAAAATACTAGAGTAGTTTTATTTAGCTCGATTTCACCCAACTAGCGTAAGGCAGAAGAGGGAAAGGAAGTGGTTACCACAAGCGAATACAAACTAGAGCAACATCCTTCTACTAGATCCCAAGGATCAAGGCCATTACCATTCTCAACAAGGGAGGTGCCAGTAGGAGTCATTACAAGAGGCACTGATTTGACTGGATTTAATTTTCAGATCAAATTTATCATCCTTCTCAACACCAATAAAAAAACTAGGGGGTGGGGTGTACAAGACAACAACCCTCCACAGCCTAAACTGTTGCCCCAATAAACCTCACCCACCGTTATTATATTCACAGGAACCATAAACATTACTTTTCTTTGGAGACTGAAGAAAGGAATAAACATTGTGTGTGTTTGTGAGTGTTGTACGGTCGTGTCCGACTCTCTGTGATATCATGGACTGCAACACACTATGATGATCCACTTGGTATTCATGGCAGAGATACTGGAGTGGCTTGACAGTTCCTTCACCAGTGGGCCACAGCATACAGCTCCTGGCATCTCTAGGTGGTCTCCCATCCAAGTACCCAACCAGGCCCAACCCTGCTTGGCTTCAGGGTGGTGTGAGATCTTGGTTCCCTGACTGGAATCAAGCCTTGGTCACAGCAGGGAAAGCACTGAATCCTAACCACTGGACCACCCAGGAATCCAATATACATCATAACTGAGAATATTTCTGGTAGCTTAGTTCCAAAAAATATCTTAAATATACTACCTAATATGTTTATTATTATGAAATGTGGAGCCAAAAAAATGTCTAAACTAACTGATTGTTTATATATGTATTCAGTCTATATCAAATATTCATTTAAAGATACATAATCATGTCCCCATACATACACTACTTAAATCATTTTATAGTATAATTTATAGACAAGTATAATCTCTACATATATTTCATTTTCTCTGTTTCTGTCTGCAGAATGTACATCCTCACTGATGGCCAATTACCATATTGCATTTCAGATACAGAAGACAACAAAGTAAAAGTCTATACATGATAAAATATACAAGACAACATTTAACTAGTTCCTGTCTAATTCACACAATTGTGCCTTTTACTTATGGCTCTTAAACACTATGGTGAAAGTTTATATCCAACAAACAATAAATACATGTAAAGTATTGACCCGATTTTCCATACCAATACATAATTCAGTTTTCTATCATACATTTAAAAGAGCCAAAGGGTTTTGTGAATGAGAACATGTTTAAACTTGCAGGAAATATCTGTTGCTCTGCAGGAACAAAATCAGTTACAATGTAATGTGAAGTATAATAAGATATAATTGCAGGTATACAGGATCAGTATTAAATTCATATGTGCAGGTACATAAGTAGATATATACAGATATGCATTGATATGTAGATAGATGGATAGATTGATAGAATAATAAATACATACATCACATGGTGTTTTTGTTTTTGAAGGAGGCTTCAGGAATAAAAAGTATTTTCCAAGTGGCTGTAAACAAAATATCTGCCTTCACTGCTACTAATTTCAGCAACCACAGTAGTTGATGGTTAGCTGGGGTTTAGTAGGAACTGGGGGGGGGGGGGGGGGGGGGGGGGGTTAAAGAGTCCCCTCCAGATTAAATGAATAGGGGACCCAAAACTAAACTAAAACTAAATTAAACTTAATAGTGCATTACTAGATTTGGGTGCAGTATGTATTTCCCATGAAAGCTTTGACCCATAATTTATCATATATATTTATCATATACATATATATATATATATATATATATATATATATATATATATATATATATATATATATATATTAGTTTTATTTTTTTATTATATTGGGGGAGCAAGGGGCACTGAAATCAAGAAATTAAAAAAAAAAACTTTTTTGAGTGTCACTGCAACAATGGGGCCCCTGTTTCCTGTCCTGTGAGTAGAGTTGAATTATCCCCCTCAGATCTTTTGGGGCTCCTATATCTCTCCCCCCTCCCCTGTGTCTCTTCCCCCTTCATCTCTCCCCCCCTCTCCCCCTGTGTCTCTTCCCCCTCCCCTGTGTCTCTTCCCCCCTCCCCTGTGTCTCTTCCCCCCATTACACCCTCCCCTTTGTCTCTCACCCTCCCTCCCCTGTGTCTGTTCCCCCCACCCTGTGTCTCTTTCCCTCCCCTCTCCCCCTATGTCTCTTCCCCCCTCCTCCCCTGTGTATCTCCCCCCCCCCCACTCTCCCTCCCCTGTGTCTCTTCCCCCTCCCCTATGTCTGTTCCCCCCTCCGTCTCTCACCCCCGTGTCTCTTCCCCCCTCCGTCTCCTTCCCCCTCTCCCCCTGTGTATTGGGGACACAAAAAATTTGCAAAATTAAACTTAATAATGCATTACTAGATTTGGGAGCAGTATGTATTTCCCATGAAAGCTTTGACCCATAATTTATCATATATATATATATATATATATATATATATATATATTGTTTTATTTATTTATTTTTTATTATATTGGGGGAGCAAGGGGCATTGAAACCAAGAAATAAAAAAAAATGTTTTTGAGTGTCACTGCAACAATAGGGCCCCTGTTTCCTGTCCTGTGAGTAGAGTTGAATTATCCCCCTCTGATCTTTTGGGGCTACTATACCCATGGTGGTTAGTACAATATAAAAGTTTTTTTTACATAAAATGTACTTTTCTATTAAGAGGACATCCTTTTACAATAATAACTTCTTATAAAATCATATCCATTGTTTCCACTGTTGTAGTGCTAATAATGTTGAATGAAATCTACGTAATGAAATCTAAATATAGGATCTTCACATTGTAAAAAATATTTCTGAATAAGTCTTTACAATGTGAAGATCCAGCTGAATGGTAATATTCTTGAAAAAAAAAGTAAAATAAATGTCATTTAAAAAGTCTTTTCCATTCTACATTCAACTGATATCATAGAATCAAAGCATTTTTGTACACCAGAGAGCAAGCAGGGGGTTTATAAAGAGTTTGCTATTCATATACATGCATTGCTGGAGCCCAACTGGATTTTTTTAAATTATCTGAAAATTGTGAGAAACCATGGGGTATTTCTGATTTTTTATAACACAGTATTCTCATTCACTTCAAATGAATACAAAGAGCATTAATTACATTTGTTAAAAAAAGAATGATTTTAATTCTGTTTCTGTTAGTTCCCTTTTTTTACTTGCTTCTCTACTATATATATACTAGCGACTTGCCCGTCAAAAATGTCGGCAATAAATTAAAGCCTGGCAATGGTGTTTGTCACACACCGCGAGCCTCTCCCCCCCTCTACTTTATTGGCCTTGCGATGAGCGCCTTCGGCGCTAATCACGGGCCTCGCAATGAGCGCCTTCGGCGCTCATTGCGAGCCTCTCTACCCCTCTACTTGACAGGAGGGGCTCATTGCGAACCTCTCCCCCCTCTACTTTACTGGCCTTGCGATAAGCTACTTCAGCGCTCATCTCGGGCCTTGCAATGAGTGGCTTTGGAACTCATTGTGACCCTCTCCCGCCCTCTACTTCCTCTCCCTTCCCTCTGTCTCTTCCCCCCCTCTCCCTCCCCTGTGTCTCTTCCCCCTCTCCCTTCCCTGTGTCTCTTTCCCCCTCTCCCTCCCCTGTGTCTCTTTCCCCCCTCTCCCTTCCTTGATTCTCCTTCCCCCTCCCCTGTGTCTCTTTCCCCCCTCTCCCTCCCTTGTTTCTCCTTCCCCCTCTCCCTCCCCTGTGTCTCTTCACCCCGTCTCCCTCCCCTGTGTCTCTTCACCCCGTCTCTCTCCCCTGTGTCTCTGCCCCCCTCATCCCTCCCCTGTGTTTTTCCACCCCCTGACCCTCATCTCTTCCCCCCTCCGCTGTGTCTCCTCCCCCATGTCTATTCCTCCCCTCCTCTCCCTCCCGTTTCTCTTCCTCCCCTCCCGTTTCTCTTCCTCCCCTCCTCTCCATCCCCTGTGTCTCTCCTCCCCCTCCTCTTCCTCCCCTGTGTTTCTCTTCCCCCTCCTCTTCTCGCTCCCCTGTGCCTCTCTTCCCCCTTCCCTGTGTCTCTCTTCCCCCTCCTCTCCCCTCCCCTGTGTCTCTCTTCCCCTCCCCCTGTATCTCACTTCCCCTGTCCCCTGTGTCTCACTTCCCCCTCCCCTGTATCTCACTTCCCCTGTCTCCTGTGTCTCTCTTCCCCCCTCCTCTCGTGTCTCTATTCCCCTCCTCCTCTCCCTCTTCTCCTCCTCTCCCTGCTTCTCCCCTCCTTGTCACTCTTCCCCCGTGTCTCTCTCCCTCACCTCATTGCTGTAGATGTGCGCGCTCACGATTATGTGACATCTTCGCGTGCGCGCGCACACTTGTCTGCCCGGCTACCCGCGCACGCGACGTGTGCGTGCGCGCGCACGCTTGCCAGCTACCCGTGCACGCCTGCAGTAGGGCTGATGGGAGCCATGGTGAAACTGCGAGTTGTCGTCAGTTGCGGCCCTTCCTTTGCGAGGGCCGCAAAGCGTGACGACAACTCGCAGTTGGACAATTATAATATGTGATATATATATATAGTATATACATTGTACATTTGTGTTCACATTTGAATGTATAAAACAAGTTAAAAAATCAGTTTCCTGCACAGAATTCCAAGAAATACAGTTATTACCCTGGGGACCTGCAAATGTGCCCGCAAATGCTTAGTTCTTCTATCCAAAACCATTTTAAACATGTTTACTTTAAGCTTATGCCCGCTGCATTACACAGCTTTTATGCAAAACATTTTATAATATATAAATGTATATATAAATAAAAGCTGTGTTATTACATGCTAAAATGAGCAACATATAAAGCTGTATTATTATTATTATTATAACTAGCTCTTCCCCCGCTCTCCCTCCCCTGTGTCTCTTCCCCCTCTCCCTCCCCTGTGTCTGTTTCCTCTCCCCTCCCCTGAGTCTCTTCCCCACTGCCCCCTTTGTCTCTCCCCCTCTCCCCGTGTGTCTCTTCCCCCTCACCTGTGTGTCTTCCCCCCTCCCCTGTGTCTCTTCCCCCCCACTTTCCCTCCCCTGTGGCTCTCCCCCCTCCCTTCCCTTTGTCTGTTCCCCCCCACCCTGTATCTATTTCCCCCCTCTCCCCTGTGTCTCTTCCCCCTTCCTCCCCTGTGTCTCTTCCCCCGCTCTCCCTCCCCTGTGTCTCTTCCCCCTCTCCCTCCCCTGTGTCTGTTCCCCCTCCCCTCCCCTGTGTCTCTTCCCCCCTCCCCTGTGTCTCTCCCCGTGTGTCTCTTCCCCCTCACCTGTGTCTCTTCCCCCTTCCCCTGTGTCTCTTCCCCCGCTCTCCCTCCCCTGTGTCTCTTCCCCCTCTCCCTCCCCTGTGTCTGTTCCCCCTCCCCTCCCCCTGTGTCTCTTCCCCCTCCCCTGTGTCTCTCCCCGTGTGTCTCTTCCCCCCTCACCTGTGTCTCTTCCCCCTTCCCCTGTGTCTCTTCCCCCCACTCTCCCTCCCCTGTGGCTCTACCCCCTACCTCCCCTGTGTCTGTTCCCCCCACCCTGTATCCTCTTCCCCCCGCTCTCCCTCCCCTGTGTCTCTTCCTCCCTCCCTCCCCTGTGTATTTCCCCCTCTCCCTCCCCTGTGTCTCTTCTCTTTCCCCTCCCCTGGCTATCTTTGCCCCCTCTCCCCTGGCTATCTTTGCCTCCCTCGCTCCCCTTTGTCTGTTTTTACCCCACTTCCACCCCTGTGTCTCTTCCATACTCTCCCTCACCTGTGTCTCTTCCTCCTCTTCCTCTCCTGTGTCTCTTTATTCCCCTCTTCCTCCCCCTCTTTCCCCCTTATCCTCCTCCTTCCCACTTACCCTACTCCCTCCTTCCCATCTTCCTCCCTCCTTCCCCTCATCCTCCTCCTTCCCTCATCCTCCTTCCTTCCCCCTCATCCTCCTTCTCCCTCCTCCCCCCATCCTCCTCCTTCCCCTCTTCCTCCCTTTCCCTCATCCTCCTCCTCCCTCCTTCCCCCTTTTCCTCCTCCTCCTTTTCCCCCTTTCCCCTCTCACTTTCTATCAGACGAGCAGCTCCTGCTGCTCTCTCCTCCCTGCAGGGCGGCTCCTGGCTGTGTCCGAACCAGCATATGCTAATGACGTGACGTTGGGACACAGCCAGAAGCCGACGCTACAGGAAGGAGAGAGCAGCAGGAGCTAGATAGTAAGGTGAGGGGGGAAAGGGGGAAAGGGAGGAGTAGAAGGAGGGATGACGAGGATGAGGGAAAAGGACGAGGAGGAGAATGAGGGAAAGGGAGGAGGAGGGGAAGGATAGAGGATGAGGAGGAAGGAGGAGGAGGGGAAGGAGAGAGGAGGAGGATGAGGGGGAAGGAGGGAGGAGACACATGGGATCGGTTGATGCGAGCACGGGGGGATTCGGGTTGAGCGCCTCCGGCTCTCATCGCGACCCCCTACTGGCAGGAATCAGGTACTGGGGAGTGATGCAAGGTTGGGGGGCCCAGGAACCAGGTAAAGGAACCAGGTACGTTGTGACGGCGCCGCTGGCTAAGTCCTGCGAGGCTTACATGTGTGACAACGCTTTGGCGCTCATTGCAGCAAGTGCGAACAAGAGTGACAACTATTATATGTGATTATTATTATTATTATTATCTTTTATTTGTAATGCGCCAACATAGTCTGTATCGCTGTGCAGGGGATAAGAACAGGGAAGAATACATTGTTAACAAACTGCAGAAAATGAAGGGCCCTGTTTTGAGCTAAGAATCTTTGTAGAAAGTGCTTTTTTTTCCAAAGCACGCTACAAAATTGAAAACTCGCTACTTACAATCTAAAAGGAGTGGAAGAGGCAGAGACCTGGGGAAGAGTAACAGATAAGGAATAGCAAGGGTCAGGAAGAAAGTCAAAAGTTTACTTAGGTAGGAAGGTTTTTCATTTAGTAGGAGAGGGACGGGATCTGATACAAAGTATTTTAAGGTGAATGGCTATAAAACCGTATTCTGCCCATGACTCTAAAGTATGTTAAAGTGATTCCCAAACCTCTCCCCAAGGACCCCCAGATAGGTTATGATTTAGGTTTAACTTTGGGTGAAAATAAGGTGAGGCAAGATTAGTACTGTACAGGCTGTGGAGCTTCACCTGTATTCACATTGTTTTAAACCTAAATCAAGGCCTTCCTGGGGGTCCTTTAGGGTAGGGATAAGAATCAGTGGTCTACAGGAAGATAAGCATCATTGCAACACGTTTTTTACTGCAATGTCAAATCCTATACGGACCAAAGGGTAGCCTGTGTTTATAAGAACCAAAGTACAGCCCATGCCTATAATTACCAAAGTGTAGACTGTGCTTATAAGAACCAAAGTGCTACGGAATATGTTGACGCTTTACAAATAAACTATAATAATATTAACCAAAGCGAGCCTGTATTTACCAGAACCAAAGTGTAGCATGGTTCTTTAAATTTGGGGAAACGTTACCTTGGAAGCAAACCTTTTTGGAATTCAACCTGCCGCACAGAATGTATTAAGGCTGAGAACCAAGGTACCACTGTACTCTTATTTTGATGTTTATCATAGGATTTAGTGGCACAGACAGTGTCAAGAATCGCTGGCAAGCTGATTAGTATATGATGAGTGGACAATTTATAAACAGTTTTTAACATGACCTGTAAAAACGTGAAACTCAATGCTGTCTTATTCCCCTGATAGCTCTAAAATCTAACTCCACCTTAGTATATGCACAGTAATTTACCAATAGGCTGTCAGGGAATTTGTTGCACTATGATACTGTCAGATATCCACCTGCAAAATAGATTCATACTAGGGTGACCAGCAGGGAGGGAAAGACATCTTATCAAAGGTTGTAAGTGGTATGAGTAATCCAAGTCAACAGCCTCTCTTCCATGGTACCAGTAAGAACTCTCATAAGGCTGACTTGCAGCAATGGGAGGTTTGAGAAGTACATTTGCAGAGCTATTCCATGATTCCCACAAAAATAATCCCATAAAACATACTGATTCGCACCCAGAGTGCATGAAGCCTACTGAAAAAATACCAGTAGGAGACTTTGAGTCTGAATCTCAGCAGAATCTATAGTAAAGCTACAGAATGTTACCCAATAACTAATGTAAATACACTACACTAGCAATAACATTCTCTCATATTCCTAGGCAGGGAAGGGTTTGACAAATGCAGGGCCATATAACAATTCCGCCCATGACGCTCTACCACCTATGAGCCCGGTGATTGACCCTCAATACCCAAGGGGCCCCTTCCTCCTACCCATTTTTCTGTGGAGTGGGGGGTTCATTAACCCCAGGGGTGTCCATAAACAGAACCTAACCATAACACCTAACTGTAACACAGTTACCATGGTGGTCCCTATGAACCTCCCACAATGTACAAAATGAATCTCTACACCATAGGAGTTCTTCTGGAGCCCCATGGCACCCATAACCCTTTTAGTATGGGAATCCTTATGGACCACCATGGTATACTAAACTATAACCTTGGTGGTCTATACATATCTAAATTTAACCCATTCCCTAATATTACCTAACATGAACTCCAACACCAGGATGTTCCATATGGACTACCATGGTATTCTAAACTATTACCATGGGGGTACTCAAGGCTCTGCATGGCACCCCTCCTACCAACATATGGGTGGTTACCTCTATAGAAGGCAGCAGAGAGATCCAGGAGAATTAGGAGAATTAATTTTGTTGCAAACAGGCCATTAGGGACTAGTGAGAGCAACCTTTGTGGATTGTTGTGGCCAGATTGGAGGGGGACAAGAAGGGAGTTGGAAGAATGGAATAGGGTTACACAGTTGAAGACGAATTGCTCGAGTAGTTTTGAAGCCAAGAGAAGTAGAGAGATATGGAGATATTTAGATGTAGAAGCTGGCTCAGATGGAGTTTCTTACGAATGGGTGTAGTTTTGACATGTTGTAAAGATGATGCAAACTTGCTGGTGTTTAGGGAGAGGTTGAGAAGTGTGGCAGAGAGAGAAGGTATAGCTGTGATAGAACAGAATCAAGAGAGCAATATTTAAGGTGAGAAGTTGATAGAAGACCTGAGGCTTGCTATTGTAGGTTTTGTTGAGGGGAAGTTGAGTATGAGAGTATAGAGGAGAGTTATTGTCAGATGTTTTAACATCATTTTTTAAAGTGGATGGCAAAGTCTTCAGCTGTGAGACAGCAAGGGCTAGGATTTGAAGGTGGGCAGAGGAGATTATGGAATGTAGCAAACAGACGTTTGGTGTTGGAGGACAAAGTTGGTATTTACAATGAAAAGTAGTGTTGTTTTGCAAGATTGAGGGCAGAGACGTGAGAGAGCAGAATAAACTTGTAATGCAGTCAGTCTGCTGAAGTGCGAGATTTCCTTGATAGTTGTTCAGCAATGTGGCAGCACTTCTTGATGTAGCATGTTTACATGGTATGCCATGCTTGTGAATGAGAGCAAGGGGGTCAGCCTGTAGTTCTGTAAGCAAGAGTGCCAAGTGTGAAAGTTAGTAACACGTTTTATGAGGTGGCAATATCAGTGCAGGTAAAGGGGCTGAGAGAGGGGTTGTAGCATTTTTGTAAAATTGTTGTGGGTCCAGTGATTAGAGGTTTCTGTAGGTTCTACAAGGGATTGAAGAAGGGCAGTGAATGGAAGTAGTTACAGGTTAGGGAGTGGTGGTCAGAGAGAGGGGGTGGGTTAATGGCAAGGTTGGATACTGTGCAGAGATTGGTAAAGATAATGTCAAGGGAGTGTCCATCACGGTGAGTTGGGGTCTCTGTCCATTATAAGAGGCCAAGGAAAGAGGTGTGTAAAATTAGTTTTACAGCTGTAGGTGAGGTTTGTGTTACATAGTTACATAGTTACATAGTATTTAAGGTTGAAAAAAGACTTTCAGTCCATCAAGTTCAACCTTTAAAGATCTCCTCTGATCTGCAATATGCGGATTAACTATTAATTCATTAGTTGTATAAAAAAAATACAAATACAAATTTCCTCCTGGTCCCAGACACCGGCGACCGGAATTCTCCCTGGATTAATACTGCCTCTCCAATTATCCATGATAACCCTGAATTCCCTTTTTAATTAGAAATAAATCCAGTCCCCTTTTTAAATTATCTATCGAATCCGCTGTCACCACCTCCTCTGGTAGAGAATTCCACAGATTAACCCCCCTTACTGTGAAGAACCCTTTTCTTTCTTTACGGTGGAATCTTTTTACTTCTAACCTCAAGGGATGTCCTATTGTCAGTTGAAAACCTCTTGGCACAAAAAGCTCCCTTGACAAATCTTTATACTGACCCTGGATGTATTTATATAAGGTAATCATATCTCCTCTTAGACGCCTAAATATGTTTTATTTGGTTAGTCTTTGTTCATAACTGCCCCTCCATTCCCCTTATTAGTTTTGTTGTCCTCCTCTGTACCTTTTCCAGCTCTAAATTGTCCTTTTTATGAAGTGGTGCCCAAAATTGTACTCCAAATTCCAAATGAGGGCGTGCTAGAGATTTGTATAGTGGCAGAATTATATTTCCTTCCCTGGCTTCTATACCCTTCTTAATACATGTTAATATTTTATTTGCCTTTGCAGCTGCTGCTTGGCTTTGAGCACTGTTACCTAGGTGGTTGTCCACAAGCACTCCCAAATCCCTTTCAATATCTGATCCCCCTAGATTTGCTCCATTAAGATTATAAATTGCATGGCTATTTTTCCTTCCCAGATGCATAACTTTACATTTATTCTTATTAAATCTCATCTGCCATTTAGATGCCCATTCCTCAATTTGATGTAAATATATTTGGAGGGTAAGCACATCACTATCTGATTTAATTACCTTGCACAACTTCGTGTCATCAGCGAAAATGGAGACACCACACTCGAATCCTACCTCTTAGTCATTAATACATTTGTTAAATAGTAGAGGACCTAATACTGAACCCTGAGAAACCCCACTTACCACATTAGTCCAATCGGAGTATGTTCCATTTACAACAACCATTTGCTTCCTGTCTTTTAGCCAGCTCTCAATCCATGAGCAGATATTTACTGCAACTCCTGTATCTCTTAGTTTGCACAATAGTCTCCCATGTGGTACTGTATCAAAAGCCTTTGCAAAATCCAAAAAGACTACATCCACTGAGTTGCCTTGATCCAGGTTCATACTAACCTCCTCAAAGAAACTAATTAGATTTGTTTGACATGACCTATCCCTCATAAATCCATGTTAACTCCTACTTATAATCCTGTTCAAATAGACATATTCTTGTATATTATCCCTTATTAACCCTTCTAAAAGCTCCCCCATTACAGAAGTGAGGCTCACTGGTCTATAATGCCCCGGATTTGCTCTTGCTCCCTTTTTAAATATAGGTATCACATCAGCTTTTCTCCAGTCATCTGGTAGAGACCCTGTGTTGAGTGAATCTTGAAAAATTAAATATAATGGTTTGGCTATTACAGAACCCAGTTCCCTTAGCACCCTTGGATGTATTCCATCAGGACCCGGGGCTTTATTAACATTTATTTTTTCCAACCTCTTTTGGATTACTTCCTGTGTTAACCAATTATTTGGCAAAGGTAGTGTAGCCCCATTATGTTGCAGTGTCCCAACCACTGGTACCTCCCTTGTGTATACCGAAGAAAATAACCTATTTAGCTCATCTGCCTTTTCCTGGTCACTAATTATCAGACGGCCTGTGTCACATTGTAATGTTCCTATAGCTTCCTTCCTGGCCTTCTTCCCATTAATATACTTAAAAAATATTTTTGGGTTAGTCTTACTCTCTCTTTCAAATCATTTTTCATTTTCTATTTTAGCCAGTCTATTCGCCCTTTGCAAGCCTTGTTGATTTCCTTGTATTCCTGTAAGGCAGTCTCTGTCCCCTCTTGTTTGTATAATTTAAATGCCTGTTTTTTACTCTGTATCTTGATCTTTAAATCATTATTAAGCCACAATGGATGGGATTTACTCCTTTTACTTTTATTCCCACATATGCCGATGTGTATGTATATTTAGTAAGGATTTGAATGTTGTCCATTTATGTTCAGTATTTTTACCTGCCAGTTCTCTGTCCCAGTCTATACTTTGTATCGCTGCTCTTAGACCGTTAAAATCTGCCCTTTTAAAATTAAGAGTTTTCGTTGGCCCCTTAAAATTTAGTTTTTTTTAATTCAATCTCAAATGAGACTGTGTTGTGATCACTGTTTCCCAAAGGTTGCCCTATTCCAACACTTGATACTATATCAATATTATTTGTGATGAGTAAATCTAAGATAGCTTCATTTCTAGTAGGCTCTTGTACAACCTGGGCCAGATAATGATCCCTGAGTGTACTTAAGAACCTGCTCCCCTTAGTTGAACTGCTGGTCTCATTTATCCAGTTTATTTCAGGGTAATTAAAATCTCACATTATTAGAACTTCACCATGCTTAGCTGCATTTTCAATCTGTAACAATAATTGTATTTCCTCACTTTCAGCTATATTTGGGGGTTTATAGCATACTCCTACTAATATTATTTTGCAATTTGCTGCTCCGCTATTTAACTCTACCCACAAACATTCAGCTTTATCACTAGGTCCACCATAAATATCTTCTCTGACTATAGGCTTAAATTCAGGCTTAACATTCAGACAAATCCCTCCTCCTCATTTACCATTGCCTCTATCTTTCCTAAATAGGTTATAACCATCCAGGTTAACAGTCCAGTCATGAGATTCATCCCACCACATTTCGGTAATGCCTATTAAATCCCATTGTTCATTAATTGATAATAATTCTAACTCTCCCATTTTTCCTGGCAAGCTTCTGGCATTAGCAAACATACACCTTATGTTATGAGTCTGTAGTTCTGAAGTGCCTGCCACTGTACATGAATTACTTAGTACTACCTCCCCATTTACTTTTCTGTGTGTTAGTGGCAATGTCAAAATCTCCAAGAATAAGTGTAGGTACATTAAAGGAGAGAAAATTAGGGAGCCATGCAACAAAATGATTAAGAAACCGGGAGGGGGATCAAGAGGGCCATGTAGCACAACAACTTGCAGAGAGATGGGTGGAGGATAGTGTGAACATCAAAGCATTTTAATTTGAGGAAAGGAACTGGGTGTATTTAGTGAAATGTGCAGTAGGACAAAAGTGATATGCCCACACCTCCACCCTGCTTGTTCCAAGGCCTAGGTGTGTGACTGAAGTGAAAGCCACAATATGAGAGTGCCACAGGGGAGGCAGTGCCTGATAAAGTGAGTCAAGTTTTGGTGATAGCCAACAGATTAAGGAAAACTAAATATGTATGTATTGAAGTCAGTTTATTTCAGATGGATCCTGCATTCCAGATGGCACATGAGATGGGTTTTGGTAGGTGATGGATGTAATATTATGGGTGCTTCAGGTGTTTGCTACCATGTTGACTGTGTGTGGCTGACAATAGGTGTGAGTGAGAGAGGGACCTAGGTTTCGGGGAGATGTCTTCAGCAGCTAGCAGAATAATTATAATGATATGGGAAAGAGACATGCAGAAGAACTTCTGCTTTTGACATTTAGAGGAAGAAGGAGATAATGACTGGAGGAAGGAGAGGAGCTTATGGGAGCAAAGAAGTAGAGAGTACAGAAGGAGAAATGGTTATGTTATTGGAGACATGATGTCAAGAAACTGAGGAAAGGAGGCAGGAGGTTGTGAAGCAGAGGTAAGTGTGAGGAAACATTGTGACACAATCTGTGTAACCAAAAAAGTAATAAAATATGTCAAATACACAATAAAGTTTGCTTGCCTTGATTGCTTTTGTCAGAAGTGAAGTACCATTAAGTGTGTTCGGTCCTGTACAGTTCCAAATGCTGCCTATGCACCTTTCCCAGGGTTGCATTAGATTTATAGGACCTCATCAGTAAGTGGTGTGAAAGTTTGGAATAATCTGCAGATCACAGACTGTCCAATTGACTAATTGTAAAATGATGGTATCTGTGCATTATCAGGAAAAACAGAAATGTGCTGCAAGTAACAGGCAGTAAATTATAATGTACATCAAACAGATTGTAGAGAGTAGATAGATTGTTTGATATAAGAAAAAATGTCAGAATATAGACCTAAAAACTGGCAAGTTAAGGGTCTGCTTCAGCTACAAATCATAGAAGATTTTTAAGTGTAGACAGCATACCTGACTGAAGACATATGAGACGTGAATTTATATATATATATATATATATATATATATATATATATATTTGCATTTAAAAAAAAATCTGGAGTGTAGACCTCGTTAAGGCCTCACACCCTGCCCAACCCACCGAGGCCCCACTGGAACCCCCTAATGGACCCCCCTGTGCCTCCTTGACCACACCCCTCCAGCCTGAACTTTTTGTGTGCCTGTAAAAAAGAGCATTTCTCTCTGAAGCTCCAACAGGTGGCAGTATGGAGCAGTTCAGCATGCTGGGAATGTGTGTCAGGAAATAAGGTAAGAGAGCAAGAGCTGCAAATTCGCAGCAAAGTACAGGGGGATTGGTTTTATGAGGGAGAAGCAAAGGAGATATGGATGGGTGCTATGTGAGGTGGGTGTTCAGAGTGGTTGGGTGCTGTGTGGAGATGGTTTCTGAGAAGGGGGATTGGCTGCTGACAAGAACTGGGTGCTTCGAGAGGTGGCTGCTGTGTGAGGGTGATGTTTATATATGTGTATATATGTGGAGCTGTGCTGCAGGCAAAGGAGCTTTGCACAGGCAGGAGCACTGAGTGATTTGGTCCCAGTGGGACCCAGGACACAACACTTTTTCACCTCTAGTCCACTTAAAGCACCAAGGAACTCTATATTAAATATTTTGTCACTCATATTGTTCAGTATAGGGGCTTCCATTTCCCCCT
Source organism: Discoglossus pictus (assembly GCA_027410445.1). Taxonomy (NCBI): domain Eukaryota; kingdom Metazoa; phylum Chordata; class Amphibia; order Anura; family Alytidae; genus Discoglossus; species Discoglossus pictus. Next base: position 64,143,247 of record CM050166.1, read on the forward strand.
CTCTTTCTCCCCCACTGAGATCCTCCTTCATTTGCTTTGTTGCAGCTTACAACAAAATATGCAAAGACATTATCATGTTGGGAACAGAACTAATCACACAACTGGGCATTGTCCACTTACAACATGACGGGGAACCTTTGGTTAGCTGTTAGTGTGATTCATCCCCCTAGCTGGAAAGGAGCACTTTATTAAAGTGTAACATATATTATTGTAGAGCAAACAAAATTATTTTATTTCAGCCAATCAGAGGTTTGGAAAGTCTGTATAAAAAGTATGATGATTGCAAAGTGTATCATTTATTGCATTTAGCTCCTCATAGGATGAGCTCTGTTAGTTTAGCTAGTTATTTTCTAGTGCGGTGCAGAATTTTGGATGGGCCTTTTCTGCGGCACAGAAGTTGAGGATATTGACTTCAATCAGGAAAGAAGAGGCTGTTTCTTGAAGGCAAGATAATAAGGAACTCCGGCGTCAACCAAAATCGATTTATTTTGGAGTGCCCACTTACAAGAGTTGAATATTGAGGACAAGGGTATTGGTTGACTACTCTGCAGCCATGTTGGGTAATGGATTAATTAACACAATTAGCTCCACAAACTTTTTTGTGAAAACTGCACGGCAGGGAGTCATGTAATCAAGGCCATAGTTGCTTAGTGTCTGTTCACACCCATTTTGAACTTGTCCATCTATATGGATTATCTAGACATCACTTTGAGCACAGGGAATAAAGGGCCCTTAAAAAAAAAAAAAAAGACAGAAGTTATGTTTAATCTCTATTTTAAAAATATATTACATTTTCTCAAAAAAAGTTGTTGCCATGTCACATATTTATTTTTACCCATCATTTATATTTTAATTCATAGTTGAAAGTAGTAATAACAGACTTCATATTCCATTTCCTAGTGCTTAACACTACAATAATACTCATAAATAATACAAAAAAGAAAAAAGGAAAACTTTATTTGCACTCCAAAATCCGCTGAATTTAAAAATACTGATCTAATTAAAAAAATAGCCATTGTAATCCCCTCAGGAATGTGCAATATGTAATCATACACAAAAGGGAGAGCTGGACAAAACAAGTGTGGTCAAGGCCCCCACACCTTGGGTTAGAATAGTAGAACCCTGTGATCTCGGCAGATGCCTCCTACCTGAAGGACTCTACCTATGTAGAAGCCCCACTTTCTGCCTGATAGCCCTACAACTCAAATAGTCAACAGAGTTGTGTCACCCACTCTCCCAAAGATAATAGTAACAGATTATTGCAATATAGTATAGGTTGAAGCACCTTTGGTATATGGCCTAGGATTGGATAAGTACCAAAATATAAGACTTAAATTAAAAACATATATATATAGATGATCTAAAGAGCTATAACAAATTGGCTGTCTTTTGGACTAGTAGTAAATGGCAATCTCCAATAACATTCCATGAAGCATCATAGCTCCAAATTCCAATTGGAGGTAAATTGGCCTAACAATGGCAAACCAAAGGAAATGCTCTTATCATGACATACTGGAGTAGTTAATCTGCTAATGCTATCAATATTAGACCAACAATGCTTGTGTCTGGCACACTTTGGCCCTATATAGGGAGCCTTGTGACCAATGGTATATTAATCAGAAGAGAGCTAAATAAATAGCTTTAAGTGTATATTGCCAAGTATTACTCACTTGACCTGTGTGAGGGACTACATACCACCTTCCCGCATGCTGATATATAGCCTTATTTCCATTCTACCCCTCTGCACAGTGCCAACTTATATGCAGTGTTTCAAAACACTTGTCTTTTGGACTAGTAGTAAATGGCAATTTGTTATAGCTCTTTAATTTGTTTTTTTGTATATATATATATATATATATATATATTTTAATCTGGCCTTATATTTTGGTACTTATCCAATCCTAGGCCCTATTCCAAAAGTGCTTCAACCTATACTATATTACAATAATCTATAACTATTATCTTTTGGGAGAGCGCATAACACATCTCTGTTGTCTATTTGAGTTGTAGGACTATCAGGCAGAAAGTGGGGCTTCTACATAGGTAGAGTCCTTCAGGTAGGAGGCATCCGCCAAGATCACAGGGTTCTACTATTCTAACCCAAGGTGTGGGGGTCTTGACCACACTTGTTTCGTTCAGCTCTCCCTTTTGTGTACAATTAGACATTGCACATTCCTGAGGGGATTACGATGGCAATTTTTTGGATAAAATCAGTGTTTTTAATTTGTCAGATTTTTCAGTGCAAATAAAGTTTCTTTTTTTTCATTTTGTATTTTATAGGAATCTATTACTTATCATTTAGTTGAAATAGTTCTGCATTTATTTATTATTTATTAACAAAGGTAAATACACTAATTGATGGGTATTCGATAATCTCATTTTTGTGCACCACCTTTAATATTTGATTTGAAACTGACCAACGTAAACTTCCTTTCACATTCCTTTTCTGAGCACAGTATATATATTTTTTTCTATATACATACTGTATAAACACTTGTAGCTTTGCAAAAAATGTGTTAGGTTTTTGATAATACAAGTCAACTATTTCAAGATTGCAAACATCTGGATAAATATGAAGGAGGAATAGCCTGCGGACAAGATCAATGTTTTTTTTTTGATTGGCAGGTACATTAATGTGAGCATTTGTTAATCTTACCCCTCAGACACAAAGCTCTGTGTTTGTTAGTTTAGATGTACAGTACCTCAAAGAAACAAACATTTGTCAGCGACAGTAACAATTACACGGGTAAATGTTGGCGATTGATTATATTTCATTATTTACTAAATTAAAGCTCTAAATTGTTTGTTCAAAAAAATAACCCCTGTTTTTATGAGAATACTAATACTTTCCAACAGTTGATTAACAAGAGATTTCATGAGTATGTTTCTTATCAGAAATGCTCAAAGCTTAAAAGGCAGCTGTAGTTTAGGAAAAACTCAGATTTGTGACGTATGTACTAAACCAACAATTTTAGCAGTTGTGTAAGCTAGGGAAATAAAATCATTTTAGAGAATTTTTTTTATTTATTTACAGATATGTTCCACCATATTTGGTTAGAGCACTTCTTGCTAATTTAAAGGGGTGTGTTTATTTTAAGAAGCAGAACAAACTAACCTTAATACGTTAGTTCTATGGACATGATATCCCACTCAACCTCTTTTAGCTCCTCGTGCAGGGAGAGAAATCCTGTAGTATATCAGTCTGGACTCACTCAATAGAGTAATCCAGCCCCCAAATACCAGGCAATTCTACACTGAACAGGAGAAACAACAGACCCCAGACATACATTTCGGCCTTCATTGGGCCTCGTCAGCGATGTGTAGCTGAACTCCCTAAGGCACAGTGAGCAAGGAGCCTTTTCATACATACCTTCACAATAGTATCATGGATGCCTCAAGGCAGGATCCAGCAAAGATGTAAGTTTACATTGGTCATTTATGCTTGTTAAAAAAGTGAGAATTGTGCGTTGTGGGGCAGATGTACTAATTTTTAAAGCTACCAAAATTTTTGGAGATATCAGATATTAATATACCCCATAGGATAACTTTGAACTAAAAAGGTTATCCACTTATCCAAGACTTATCCAACTCTCACAACTTAGTACATCTGGAAATTTATCTCACATAGTAATAAACCACTTTGGAAGGTAAAAAGTTCTCAAGGTCCATTAATAGGACACCTCTACCTGAGCACTGTACATTTAGTCAAGGCTGTATCATGTGTTTCTATGGAGAGAGGGGTGGAGAATGAGAGAACAGAGAGCCTTTGTTAAATCATTGGATACAATGGAAATTTACACCTCGCCTCTTCCCTCTCACTGGCCCCAAAGCAGACTCCTTGCTTCAATTGATGCAACCATAGCTCACCAGAAGTGTAAACGTCACTCACACACACATACACAACTTTCACCAATGGATCTCTCCATGGTCCTGCAGAGGCGTTAACATTGTTTTTCTAATAAAAAAAAAAGATGTATGATGTTTTCCTCAAATCTTCTGGGTTCCCTCGAATAGGGATGCAGGGAAGCCTGCCCATTAGGACGTTTACACCAAGCTTCAATTCAGGGTGAATGTCTGGCCCTGAATAATCATCGATAGAGTCATCATTTTTTATGAAAGGGTATATGATTACGGTAAGTAGGATTAAAAAGTAGAGTTAATATCCCTATTTTTGTATGTTTTCTATAGAATAAAGCTAAAATATACAGTAATTGTGACCAAATCTTTTCCATACAACCTTTTGAATAACTAAATATGATAAGGCACAAAATGTTTTTTAGAAAGCCAAAAAAAATACTACCTATAATACATTTTTTTTTGCCATAAAACATTGGTAACGCAACGTTAAAACTGTGGCCTCGCGAAGTGCGAGATCCGTAGCACTTTGAAAAAATTGCCTGCAAAAATAAAAATTTGAAGAGGAAACCACCACTTACAGAAAAAAAAATACTACCCGCAAAAAATACGAAGTTAATGGCCAAACTGCGCACATCGAAAAACACGAAAAAAAAACAAAAAACAAACGTATTAGGAAGGACGGAAAATGTGCCGACGGTGCTCAGACGACCGAAAGTACATGAGGGGAGAGGCTCGCAATGAGCGTCAAAAGTACTCAGAGGACTAAAAGCCTTACATTTTGTGGCAAACAGCATTACCTGCCTTACAATTTTATTGCCGTCATTTTTTGACGGTCAAGTCTCTAGTTATATATAAGTAGCAACTTGCCCGTCAAAAAATTACGGTCAATAAAGTTTGAAGCCATGGCAATGCTGTTTGCCACACAATGTGAAGGTTTTTGAACTGTGATGACATTCGGCGCTCATTGCGAGCCTCTCCTCGTGTACTTTTGCTCCTCTGAGCAGCCTCTGCGCTCATCACAAAGACAAATACTTATGTCTATATTTTTGTAAATAATAATCAATTAATTAGTTACTTAATGAATTAATATACTTTACCTATTTGTAATTAATATATCCATCAAATAATAGGCTGAAGAGCTAACAATCTTAGTTTGACAATTATAATATGTGAACAGTTATTTTTAACTGCATGCAGTGGCGGAACTAGTGAAAGAAGGAACTAGTGAAAATGTTTTTGTGTTGGCCCCTCTCACCCCTGGGCCCCCTGTCCAGCGCCAACTCATTTTATATATATATATGTACTTTTTCTTGTTTTAATACCCTGTATAGCGCTAAAGAATATGTTGGAGCGCGTTACAAATAAAAGTTAATAATAATAATATATAAATAGATAGATAGATAGATAGATACGGTAGATTATTTATACATTCAAAACTTGCTTTTTGTTATGTATAGTTAAGAGATAATAACAGTTGTAATGTACTCTCCATCTTTAATATTTTTTACCGTTACATAGTGCAGATGAGCGCATGCCAAGGTGAATCTTTTCTTTTAATTTTATATTCATATTCAACATGCCCATTAAGTCCACAATAGCAGTGTGGGATTGGGATTGAAGCTTCACTTCATGGTCATATCTTGCTTTAAAATATATCTATGAATACCTTTGATTAGCAGGCATTGCGTTTTATCTGACTTTTTACATTCTGAGCCAGATCTTGTCAAAGACATTTTCAACCAACACTTCTATACAAAAATTGAAATACACGTGGGAGCATTCCAGGGGATTCTGACTTATCAATTCACTTTGAAGAGAAGCCAAACTCAGCGCACACAGACAAGTCAGATTCTTGACTTTAAGAACATTCTTTTTATTGGAAACACTGAACCTTTTGCTGATGAGAACCTGGATACTGAAGGAATTTTTTGGTGCCTTGTGAGTTTTGAACTTCTCAGTTGATGTAGAAGTAACTTTTCTCGCACACATGAGAGTCTGTAGTAAGGGCTATACCTGTCATTAACCCTTTAAGAGGTTTAAATAAAAAAAATCACAAAATTGCTTTACATTGGCAAATTATTTAATATATATATATATATATATATATATATATATATATATATCACCTATTATATTTGTCAAACTGCAAGTTGTCGTCACGCTTGCGGCCCATAGGACCGAAACTGCGAGCGGCCCGCCGGACTACCTGCGAGGCCCCCCGGCCTTGCATCACCCCCAAAGTACCTGGTCCCTGCCGTAGATGGGGGCTGCAATAAGTGGCGAGGCCCCCAGGGCTCACATCAACCCGTGTGTCTCCTTCCCCTCATAGTCCTCCCTCCTCATCCCTTTCCCCTCTACAATTTCCCCCCTCCCCTCATTTACCTTGATCCGGTGAGCTCCTGTTGTTGACAGGGGAGGGAGAGGGAGGGGGAAGACAGGGGAGGGAGAAGAGGGGGGGAAAGAGACACAAGGGAGGGAGAAGAGGTGGTAAATGAGACACAAGGGAGTGAGGCGGGGGGAATGAGACACAAGGGAGGGAGAGGAGGGGGGAAAAGAGACACAAGGGAGGGAGAGGAGGGAGAAAATGAGACACAAGGGAGGAAGGGGGAAATGAGACACAAGAGAGGGAGAGGAGGGGAAAAGGAGACACAAGGGAGAGAGAGGATGGGGGAAAGGAGACACAAGGGAGGGAGAGGAGGGGGGAAAGGAGACAAAAGGGAGGGTGAGAAGAGGGGAAATTAGACACAAGTGAGGAAGTAGACAGGGGGAGAGGATCGCAATGAGCGCCGAAGGTGCTCACATTGGGTGGCAAGCAGCATTGGCAGCATTCAAATTTTATTGCCGTCATTTTTGATGGGCAAGACGCTAGTATATATATATATTTATATATATATATATATATATATATATATATATATATATATATATACGTAAATATAAATAAATAAATATATATATATATATATATATACGCAATGCATGTTGGCATGATATATACATAATGTGTGTGGGTGGAATATATAAATATCCCATTCTGGATCACTACCTGTGAGCTATACAATGTAGGGTCACCCAGTTCATAGCAGATAGGTGAGTCAAATTGCCATTCACTGGAGAAGGAACTGGTAACCTCTCAAGCTTCTTTGACAAGATATCCTTATGAATGAGCACAACCAGAGACATAGCAATATGGTACTGGAAGATGAGCCCCTCAGGTGAGAAGGTGTCTACCAGAGAGTAAAAGGTGAGTATGAGTAGCACCAGATCTACTGAAGTGGTTGCGCAAAGTTGAGATGACACCCAGCTGCGGATGTGTCTGGAGGGGAAAGAAAAGTCTTTTGTTGCAAAGAACAATTCAGTATAAGAATCTAGAATGTTAGAACTATGATCCAATGCAAACTGGACGTGGTCAAACATCAGATGACAAGGTTAAACATTGATATCCTGGGAATTAGTGAACTCAAATGGACTTGAATGGGACATTTCATATCAGACCCCCACCATATCTTCTACTGTGGTGAATAATCCTGCATAAGAAATGGAGTAGCCCTTAAAGTCAATCAAAGGGTGGTCAAAGCAGTGCTAGGTTACAACCCACAGAATGATTCCTGGATAATAGAGAAAACAAGAGAGTTCCAGAAAAACATTTACTTCTGCTTCATAGACTATTCTAAAGCCTTTAACTGTGTGGATCACAATAAAAGTTTTTAAAGAGATGGGGATACCAGACCATCTCATCCACTCCTGAGGAATCTGTTTGTGAACCAAGAAGCCACTGTCAGAACCGAACATGGAAAAAACGAATGGCTCAAGATTGGGAAAGGAGTGTGATAAGGTTGTATATTGTCACCCTTTTTATTAAACTTATATGCAGAATACATTATGTGTAAGGCCAGGCTGGACAAATCAAAAGTAGGAATCAATATTGCTGGGCGAAATATAAACAACCTTAGATACCCCATACTACTCAAAGTGAAGAGTGGAGTGAGTGCAAAAAATATAGAATGCAAAACATGACCTGCTGCTCAACGTTAAAAGGATGAAGATAATGGTAAACCACAATCATAGTTCCTGGCAAAAAGAGGGGTCCAAACTATTCACTGGAAGGTTTGATCATGAGACTGAAGACAGAATTCCCTAGTTATGACTCTGATGCGGGGAAAGATTAAAGGCACATGAACAATGGCATGCCAGAGGCAGAGATGTATAGATAATTGAAGTAATTAACATGAGCTTGAATGGACAGTGGCTGATAGCTGTGTCTGGCAAGCTGCAGTCCATAGGGACATGGAGAGTTGGACACAACTGAATGACTAAACAATATATATAACTTATTTTTAGATGTTTAATGTGAATCTCATTTCTGATTATGTGACTTGATGCAAGAGCAGCTGACAGTTTGCACTTCAATCCACTAGACGCTAGGGATCAATTACCACAAAACACAATGGTTAAAGTAATATTAATAAAATGCTAATAGTAAAAAATTATAAAATATAAAAGTTTGCAGTCACTTCAATCCACTAGACACCAGGGATCAATTACAACAAGACACAGTGGTTAAAGTAATAATAATAAAATATTAAGAGTACAAATATAAAAGTTTACAGTAAAGTTAAATATGGTAATTTGTGTCTGCAATCAACCATTTTCATTCTTTCCTCTCTAGGAGCCCTATTCAATTGGCCAAATTGCATTTGAATAAGACCCTGTAGAAGCACAGAGCATATTTTTTTACAGACGTTTTTAGTTAGTGAAGACCTTGCTTTTGGATAGAAGTTCACTAACTAAAAACTTCTGTAAAAAAAATATGCTCTGTGCTTATTCAGAGCCCTATTCAATTGGCCAAATCGCAATTGAATGAGGCCTTAGGTCTTCTTCTTATCTTTGTGTTAGAGACTAATAGTTGCTAGTTATTCCTGGAATGCACATGCTCCTGGAATTGCACATGCTCAGTAAGCTTGGAACAGGTGTATGGAGGCTGTCCATGTTTTCAATTTCCAGTTTTCAGTCATCATAGGCATGTCTGAACATCCATGGAGCAATTAGCAATGATTGGTCTCTAACATAATGATAAGAAGGAAGTTTGGAGGAAAGGATCAGGGAGGCTGATTAGCAGTATTCAAGTTCAGGAGGGATCACTGATATTAGAAACAACTACTAGATTTATTTGAATAGATGAATATTCAGTGAATATTTGAAACTGTGACATTGAGGGAGAGTCTGACAGCAGGGTAGGGAATACCGCAGAGTAGGGGCAACACAAAAAAGCCAAAGAGTGTGAGAAGGTGTTGATGGGTGAAGATAGACGTATCTTATGGGAAAGCAGTGAAGTGATTGGTGAGTTTAGCAGAAGCATTTAAGATGTGTTGGGGTGGAGTGGGGAGAGTGTCTAATAAGGGAAAGACCAGTTAGGAGTGAGTTGCATTGGACTATGTGGAAAAAGGTAAGTGAGCAGATTAGGATTTTGATTGTCTTTTGTGTGAGAAAAGGAAATATATTTGAGATGTCCAGAGTAAACCTAAGGCAGACGACTTGGGGTGATGTCTGCTGCTGGGGATGTGGTAGCGGGTGGGATAATTAAGACATGTTTATTATTAGGTTATCAAAGAAGAGATATTTGAGGGAGGGAGATATATCAAGAAAGAAGGTATAGTTTTGGGAATATAAATGATACTTCAACCGAATTAGGTTATTAGTTTAATTATTAATTATTTTAAGCATATGATTTACACATTTTCTAAAGTAATTAATTTGCTAAATCATTCCCCAAAATTAGTTTTATTTTTAAACTTCCAAACAAAATTAGTTCACAGTGTCTAAACTTCTACTTCCATAGGTAAATAGAACATGAAGACTGTTTCACAGCCCTATTAAATTCCCCTAACGTGTAAAACCGTAGCCCATAATGTAGCCCGTAAGACTTACGGCTATTAAATTGGCCCCATAAAGCAAGCTGCTGCCGATCTGCAGGCTATGTGCAAAAAAAACCTACAGGACGTGGAACGTGGAATTTTTTGGCCACAAATCCTTTGTTCTGTCAAGCCCGTAACTGCTACTTGTCCAATCACGCTATTAAATTGCAACAATTTCACTTGCGTTCAACCCTGTAACACGCAAATGGAGTCAAGAAGCCAACGGTACTAGAGAGGACCTGCAAGGGGGTAAAGTCCAATCCGTAGCACTGTAAATGCACATATACACACTACTGTATATATAATTACAGGGAAAGTGATGTGAGTTATTAAAATTAATAGCACAACATTCTCAAGCTCGCAAATCGGCAATATAAAATACTTTATTTCATGTTTAATTTCCGTGTTAGATCGATCCCAGCAATCAATGTGTTAATATATATACTGTAACTCGCATGTGATAGAATATCATATTTACTGCTTTATCAATATTGCATTATATCTGGAATGTGGGTCCAACCCAACTCGTAATTGAACTCCGTAAGACTTTTAAATCCCACCACCATTTTTCAGTGACATAATGATGACAATCTCTGTTGCCATTGGCTCAATTTAAACCTGTAACTAAGGGTTTGACTAACGCTCATCCAACGGTTGATAAATGGTTTACGGGTTTGTGTCTCAAGCCCGTAACCCGCGGCCTGTTCTAATTTAATAGCTCTGCAACTCGGCCAAATTTCAAGCCTGCAGCCGTTGCGGGTCTCACGTTGCACTTATGGGCTTCGAGTTTAAAAGGCTATCAGAAAATTTGACAAATAAACCCAGTTGTGCCCTGTTTAAATGTGTCTTATTCTATAAGTTTACAATTGGTAGCTGATTCTAGAAGGTTGCAGTCTCTATAAACCTCCATTAGGCGTTCATTGTTTCGTTTCATACAAATATGTACATTGTGATTTTTTATTCTGAATATTTGTAATTATGTATCACTATATTTTTGTATAGAGCGGCAGCTGGTATTATTATAATTTGTAGTCTTGGAAAAACCATCTGTAGAGGTATTGCATAACAAGTGAGACGTGATAAGTGTTATTGGAATAGAGATTTATACCGCAACCTAAAATGAACATTGGCTATTTTTCTATATCTGCAGAAATAAGTTATTTTTGCTTAAATAAATGCTGTTATGTGAGATGGATTTCGTACTAATTGTTCCTATCTTGCAGGTTTCCTCATCACCAAAATTAGGTGAATCACCATGCAATGCAGTGAACATTTAGCACAGTAAGTGTAAGAAGCATAAGATATACACATGAAAAAGAAAATGTAAGCATTCAGAGGACCAGTGTATTTTAGGCAAAGCCTCACATGTTTGTGAAGCATGTAAAACATGTAACAGGTTTAGCATCTGTGTATAGAAAGTTTCCATCTTTTCTGGCTTCAATCTTTTAGCATGAGGGCATGCAATCTTCTCTCTTCAGTGAAAGGACTGGTGGAAGAGGAGTGAGAGAGGTGGGTGATTTCTTAAATTAATGGAGCTTTTGGAATTTTAACCCACTCCTATCCTGTACATGTTCAGAAGCAGACAGATTGCAAGTATAACTGCAAGCCCTGCTCTTGCAGAAATGTAAGCTCCCCTCTATGTGTCATGAATAACTGCATATGCCAGTTTTCCTCATACAGTGGTACTTTAACTATAGGTAACCTGACGCATTTTGGTTTAAAGTGAATACAGGTCTTTTATTTGTACTTACAAGCTAACTTTATTATACTATGGTGGGTTTCAAGGGATTGGAGAATTTGGATAGAAGTAGAGGGTGATCAACTGTATCAAAGGCAGCAGAGAGATCCATGAGAAGTAGATTAGAAAAGTGACCCTTTGACTTGGCAGTGAGCAAGTCATTAGTTACTTTTGTGAGAGCTGTCTCAGTGGAGTGTTGGGGTCGGAAGCCAGGTGTCAAGAAGGGAGTTGGAGGAGATAAATCAGGTAAGGCGATTGTAGACAAGCCACTCAAGCAGTTTGAAAGCAAGAGGAAATAGAGAGATAGGGCGGTAGTTAGTTGCGGAATCCATGTCAGGTGAGGGTTTTTTAAGAATAGGTGTAATTATGCCATGTTTAAGAAATGATGGAAACTTGCAGTGTTTAAGGAAAGGTTGAAGAGATGTGTGAGAGCAAGGGTAGGTGTGGTAGAGAGGGGAGGGATAAGCTGTGATGGAATTGGAAAGTGAGTTTATTGCAAATAGATTGTGCATTTCAGAGTGCACAGTAGAAGGGCAAAGAGGATGGTTTGTGGCAGGAGATAGGTATTCAATTTTGGGCGGGTTTGGGGTATTTGTGCGTCAGTGCATGGCTGTCAGCGGGTGGAAATGAGTGAGGGGCATGGATTAGGAGATATATCTCCAGTTGCCAGCAGAGGGAGGAGTGAAAGGGATCGGAGATGGGAGTGGGTCTTACAGAGGCGTTTTTGCTTGTGAGCTGTAGGAGTTGGAGAAGATAGTGACTGGAGGATGGACAGGAGCTTGTGGGAGCAAAGAAAAGGGTAGGAGATGAGAGAAGGTGAAATTGTTATTTCATTGGATACATGATTTGGGGAAAATGGGGAGGAGAATATGAGAGACAGACAGGAGGTTATAAAGAAGAAGAAGGTGAGAGGAAACATTGTGACACAGTGTATCTTTTTGAAGAGTAATCAGGAGTAATTGGCAGGTGTTGCTAATTTGAATTAGTCTATAAATTAAGAGAAGGGAGGGGATTGGGTCCAGGTAGAAGCAGGAGAAGTACAGGGCTTTAAAAATGGGAGAGTTTTGCAAATGGTGCTGTAACCAGTCACATATATAGTTGTTGGTGTTGGTCAGTTTTGCGATGTTGGTCACGCAATGTTAAAGCAAAGCGAGGCATGAAAGTTGCGGGTTGCCAAGCCGCTCATTGAGGTACAGAGGGGGACGCAAAAGGCCCTAGAAGACAGCCGAATGTAGCACTTCCCCGCTGGGTGAGTGCCACCCAACACCTACACCCCCTCCCAAGGGACAAACCATGATATTTTACCCATGCTGCAGTAATTCCCGTTTTTTGCACATTCGCGGGGACCCCAGGAACAGAACCCTTGCGAATGTGGAGGGATTACTGCAGTTGGATGAAGTGTCACATCTTAGGAGGTCTAGGTAGCCAAAGTAAGGAGAAGGTGAACATAGCTCTCCTCCTGACTAAAAAGGTCAAGAAACACAATTCTTTTTTTTTCATGCATTTAAAGGAGTATGATATAAATACTACCAAAGATGTGTTTTGCATGATAACATATTAAATAAAGCCTGTTTAAACTTCATTGAAACTAACAGGAAATGCACAGAACAGAACACAGAACCTTTCAAATTAAGTACTTGCTGCAGGATGGAACCACATGGTTAGGTCTGAGCTCACAGCTGAATGAAAGCACAAGGATATATAGAGAGAAACTACATATCCCAGGCTGCAACACATGAATCCCAGAGTATGATACACAAGTATCAGCTAACCTCTCCTGATTGGCCAAAACTAATTATGAATTTATGATAAACTTAGAAGGAATTTTCAGAGGTGTCAACTAACAAAAGCTGCAGCTTGCAAGCTCACAGTGAGTTCATAAATGTTTATTTTGGTATTTTTTCATGCAAATTTTTTTTTGCATACACTACTGATTCTCCTCTATCAGGTGCATTAATAATTCAGGAAACTTAGATATGCCTTTAAAGAGAATGCTACACCCTGAAACAATCAATCCCATCAGACTTATTTGTTTTTACTGTAGAATACACCAGCCAATCTGAAGTCTTACATTTAGAAATATGTGAGGACACAAGATAAAGAGTCTGATTCAATTAGAAGCCTGTATCTCGCTGTATACAGGCCGTATGTCTGCGGGCCTGCTGTGGGCTTGAATTCTGCTACAATTCTGGTACTATTCAATTCAACAAGCCGGGGCCGAAAGTAGAAACCGTAAACGATGCACTTGTAGCAGTTCAGGCAAGGAACATGATCAATGAAGCAAGGCCGTAACCACCCGTTTCGAAACAGCAAATAGTAAATGAGACCGCCATCATTTTAGCAGTAAAACATGGAGGTTACATATTAATCAATTAGAGTTTGGGGGTCCGATATGCGATCGCACTTGCAAACCCTCAAAATACCAAATAATTAAAATGAATGCCAATACTGTTCTAGTCCATGTGGGTGGCCTGATATGTATCAACTCATTGATTCCTGAGATTGATATAAACTCAGAATGACACATAAAAAAAATATATATATTGTTGATTTTGCAAGCTTGAGATTGTTGTGCAGTTAATTCTAATGTCTATCATCGCTCTCCCCGTCATTTATAGTGCAGTATTGATTTTTTATTTGCATTTACAGTGCTGCGGACAGGGGTTAAACCCCCTTGCATGTCCTCTCTAGTAATTGTAGGATTTTCTCCTACATTTGCCGTTTATGGGTGTTTAAACATTGAACATTTGCAGGCTTGGGGAAGTAGCAATTGAAGAGCGATTTGCGATTTTAGCGCTTGTAACTCTTGCGGACGGGAAAGATCAAATGCTTCAGGCGGCTGTAAGTTCTGGGTTAAGCAACCGCAGAGCTGTAAATTGTAAACCATTTGGAGCCCGCAAAAAGACCCCAGTTGAATAGCAAATTAACTAAAGACCTAACTTATGGGCTCCAGTAACTTACACTTGCTCAATTTAATTGGGCTCAAAATATTTAAATAATATGATCATTTGTAATTTGACAACAGTAAGTTTGGTTCAATAGAGTTGAAAAATGGCTTTGCCATCTGACCTTCAAGTTCTCTTCAATATCTCTCATGCTCTTTCTACAGTTAATTTTACTTTAACCCATCAAAATATGCAACAGTTATGTATACCTTTAAATGTATACTGCCAATTTAGTTAATTCTCTAGTCTATAAGCTTCCCAGCTTTCAGTCTTGCAAAATACTCGATATATAAGTGTCATATATATGGTTATTAGCTTAAGGGCAAATTATGTATTGTTATACCAATGTTGTACTGTACCCCAGCGCTACAAACTATGTTAGAGCTATATAAATAAGAGATGATAAAATAGATAAGGCCTGGAAGCTCATTTAGGGCCTCATTCTATTATCGGCCGTAGGAGATGCGGGGCCGCAAGGACTGGCGGCAGGCTATTTGCCTATTCTATTCCCTTCCGGCCTAGGACTCCGGCAGGCTTGCGGCCGTCGCCTTGTTATCCCTTGCGGCCGCACGCTCCGGAGGAAAGCCTTTGATCTTAAACGGCCTTAAGAGTTTCGGCCGCAAGAAAATCCTGGTTGCTATTCAATTGCTCCGGGAACCCTCTCTGCAAGGCTAAAACCGAGCCGCAGCTTACTTGCATCAAAAAGGTCCCGCAGGCACACAATTAAGCACATAACAAAGCCATAATAAAGCCATCCTGCACTCTGAGGAGACTATAAAGTGATTGTAGGTGTTAGCATTAATAGCACAACATTCCCCTACACTCAAATCCGTAAATAATTTTTTAAACAATTTATGTCACATATCCATGTAAAAAGTCCCGGGGGCTTGGAGCACCTCAGACCCGCCCACGCTGCGGCCGGAAAATAAACAGTTAATGTCAACTCGGGTTTGGGCTGATGTGCAAGCTTGAGAGAGGGTTGCTATTAATCCTCATGTCCCCCATTATGATCCCTAGCATTTACAGAGCTTTACAGTGCCGTCTTGAATTTATTTTTGCATTTAAAGATTTCTGAGCTTACGGCCGGTTGCAAGATATATTTGAATTGCAAGGTAACGGGAGCCCCGCAAGGAATCGCAGCTTTGCGGCCGATTTACGGCCGATAATAGAATGAGGGCCTTAGTCTTTTACCTGCCTAAATGCTTGGGCTTAATCATCAAGATACCCTTATGCTTATATTATGCTAGACATGCTTGTATTCTTTAAATGTATTTATCACTATCACATTAAACTGGAAGACTGCTCCACTTATCATATACTGTTTTTTATATAGTAGTACTTCCACCTTCCATCTTTAACTCATGTCCTCTTGTTCTTGCATTCCTCTTTTTTTGAAAGATACTGAACCCCATTCCAAAGAGTTTATATTGAGGGAGCATTCAGCTTGTTGGAGATTAAGCTCCGTGGACACGTTTCTTACTACCATGATTACTATATTTATATATTTATACATATAATGCTCTCTCTTTGCAGTGAATCTGTTGAAAAAAAAAAATAGATATGATGATAATGCTATGTGCAGATGACCCTGTTATAGAAGTAAATGTGTTATATTAACACCATTTCCCAGTGTGCAGATTTCAGCTGTCTCCCACTTGACATAAGCAAGTTTCGTTTGAATTAATGCACAAAATGCAATTTGCCTAGCCCATGTGTGATTGAGTAAAAACATGCAAATTTCCCACAATAATAAATATAAAATGTGCTCAATTTATTAGCTATTTGATTAATTGTCTACCAGATTGGGTACTTAGATGCCTATGTAAATACATTCCCACGTAGCCTGCCAGAAAACATACCATTGCAATAAATTTAACAGTGCAAGGGAATTAAACAGCGAGGTGCAGCCTTATTCTTTTGGCACTTTGATACAGAAATCTCTTTCAAGCCAAAGCTGTTCAAATACAAATGTGAAAAACCACCTGTTGCACTTTTATAAAATAATCCCATTTGATTAAAAGAGATACTTTAAATGTATGTTAAGGTGACAATAGGAAAATACTTAATATTCTGTGCCATCATAAGTCATTTTATACGTGTATATAATGAAAATCTTAGTTTTGTCTAATTTTAGTGAATATATTTATAAAAAAATATTCATTCTGCTTTACTGTACTGAAATGAAACAGGGCCATATTTCTCTCAATGCAGCGAGTAACTATTTTATTTTTGTAAAAATACCAAATAAACATATTGTAGGGTAAAAAAACAGTCAGATTAAATTGTAAAATGCTTCATACACCCACATGGTTTCCAGATTTACCTGAATAGGTCAATGCACCCAATTGAGTTACTATTAGACCCTTTGAATCTCACTCAATGGCAATTTTTTTACTTTTTTTTGTATTTTTACTTAGTATTTTTTTACCTGTTACTTTTTATTCCAACATTTTTTAACATATCTCTCTATTTTTAACGTTCTTTAAATAAAAAAAATATTATTTTAGTCCGAAGAACTAAATGCACAAGATCATGGCCAAAATGGAGCTTCACAATTGTGTGCTATAGGCTGCAATGGCTGTTACCTATTGTATCCTCAGTTGCTAATTGTGGGGAAAGTCAAAAAATAGGTGGTCCCCAGGTTACAGATGACCTGATTTACAGATGACCTGTACCTAAGAATGGGCTCCCAAGGCTTGGTACAGTACAGGGGTATTATTTTTATTATTATAGTATTACACTATATAATTATTACCATATAAGAGCCATTAAAGTAATGTTATTATTATTATAAGAATTCATCAGGGATCTGAGGTTACAAACTAATTCAGTTTAAAGAAATTCTCAGTAAAATATCTCATTCTTAACCAGGGACCACCATTATAGCATGATTGTGAATTTAAAACATGTAGTGTTCCTTTAAACCTCAATTTTGCAAACTCGATTAATATTAATATAATAAATGAACACAACCACAGTTAAAATATATAAAATACACAAGGGCATATTAGCTTATTTATGTAAACACACATTAGCTCTAAATGGTATATTCAATTATATCAGCATATAGCACTGAAATTTTTTTCTAACAGCCCCTCCCTCGATCATCCTGTGTACTAGAAATAGCATGTTTGTCGCAATTAGACCTATAAGGAACAGAAAATATTTTTCATGCTTAGCAGCCTAAATTAAAACCTCACAGTTGTCTTTCCATTCTTAAAACGCGAAGGGTGGTACTAGTGTTGCTGACAGTGTGGGTTTGCAGATGCCACCATATGGGTCTCGGAAAACTAGATACACTGATGGTTCTCTGTGCATGTAGGAGACAGTTTGCATTGTTGGCAACGTCCCTAAACAGAAACAAGCACAGCTTAGCAAAGATGAGCAGATGGCACTAGATCTGGTGCCAGAGGAGCAGTGAATTAAAGGTTATGCCCACCAGGTTTGATGCAGTGCCAGTTTGAATTGGTACAGAAGCTTCAGCCCACCTGCTTACTGGCCTTGTGACATCTGGCAATTTTTTTTTGGACGCGGCTACATTCAGCAAGCAAAACAGTCATTTCATAAGTGAGTTACTAATAAACAGGATTAAAATCAGAGAAAATAGCTTACGTTAAAAACCTGTAAACCAATAATTACCTTAGTTTAATCTTTGGAAGATTATACCTTTTTGTACGCAAGTATTACATAAGGTGACTTTCTGTAAATATCAGTTTACTAAACTGTCTAGAAGGAAGATGTACGAACTGTTTTTAAAAATGTAGAAATGATCAAGAAAACATTTTCATTTAACCCATACTTGTTGAAAAGAAAGACATATGAAATATCATTGGTTAGTACTTGATAAAAGTAGGAGACACCTCTAGAAAGCTTGTTTATTAAAATTAACTATTAGTCTATTAAAAAGTATTATATATTGCAATACTCATTATATATAATTCTGAACATTGGAGTAGTTATTAATGTCTACTAACAGATGAACAATAAGATTATGTATTAAGAATATGTAATGAATATCAGACCCCCTCCTCCGGTTGTTAGTTATTTATAGATAATTGCAGGATTTTCTCTGTGGTTTTTTGCATGAAATATAATAGTACTAGTCGTTTGCCAATCATAAATTACGGTATATTATCAGATGTGTCTCCCCCCCCCCTCCTTCTCCTGTGTGTCTTTCCCACCCTCTCCCTCCCCATGTCTCTTTCTCCCTTATGTCTCTTTCCCTCTTTCCCCATGTCTTTCCTCTACCTTTCCCGTGTCTCTCCCCCTCCCTCCCCTGTGTCTCCTACCCCCTTTCCTTTCCCTGTGTCTCTTTCCCCATTTCACCCCTGTGTCTCTTTCCCCCTTTCTCCCGTCTCTTTCCTCCCGCTCTCCCCTCCTTTCTCCCTCCCCTGTGTCTCTTCCCCACTATCCCTCCCCTGTGTCTCTTCCACCACACTCTCTCCCCCCTCCCCTCTGTCTCTTTCACCCATGTCTCTTATCCCCATGTCTCTTCCCGCCTCTCCCATGTGCCTACCCCCCATGTCTCTTCCCCTCTCCCCTGTGTCCCTTTCCGCCTCTCTGTCCCTACCCCTGTTTCTTGCGCCGCGAATACGTAGGTATGTTGATTTGTTTGCATTAAACTGCGCATGGGCGTGCAAATACATGAGACTGATGATGTTTTTTCATTAAACTGCGCATGCGCGGAAGCTACGTATTCGCACCCATGCATGCACAAATACACAGAAGTTTGCCTAGTTTTGGATAGGACTGTGCATGCGCGTCTTCACCACCCATGAGTAGGAGCTACGTATTAACGCACATGCGCTCGCAAATACATAGCGTTCTATGCCCCAGATAGTTTCCGAAGTGTGCATGCTCCGTGTATGGAGCGTTACACACTTGCGGAAACAATATTAGTGATATTATGGAGTATATAATATTGTGGATTATATCATGAGACTAATAGGGGCTACTGTTCCTTGTATGCTCTGAGGGTCTGGGGAGAGAAAAGTGCCTACATGTCCATGTAGTTAGACTCACAGGCACCTGCCCAGCAGGGTTCTTCCTAGTGGCTGCGGTGAGGTACCACCAGATGTACCTGTAGGCCTCCTGGTTATTTTGTTTTACCTTAGGGAGTATGGGAACGTTCTGTCGGGCTGCTCTGTATAGAGACAGTGCCTGATGCAATAAAGACGTTGTACTTCTGTTGTAGCCGTACTCCTTGATATGTAAGGATCATGTTCCAAGTGTTTTAGCCCTTTTTTACTAAAGGCTTGTACTTTCCAGAGCCTTGAAGACTATAGTGCTCCTGGCCACTCCAGATAGAAAAAGAAACATCTGACTTCAGATTTATTAGTTGATTATGTACGTAAATAACTTTATTCGTATAGCTCCCTCAGTGTAAACATGTTAACTTTACATCTGTAAATATGCAAGTTTACAAGAATGGTACATATTGGGTATGGCATCCATGTGCCAAGAGTACAACCAGTTTCACAGTCTGGTGAGACTTCCAGGCACGATGAAGAGTGGGTAGATTTATTTGTCATAAGAACGTTTTTTAGATACGTTTTTTTCCCTCAATCAGTTTATTATTAGGTACACAGAGAATCTGAGCATTCTTGCTGAGTACACATCTTGTACAATATACTTGTATCAACATAATATGCAATTGTACTTTATACATGTATAGAGATGAGCGATATGGAATGAGACTGTAATGGAGGATTAACCTGTGATATCTAAAACTACCTCTTCAACTCCCAGCTCTAGTACCAAAAGTTTTTTCTTAGATTTTTCTATGGATAAAATTTTGAAAGCATTAGATTTAACATCAAATTGGTGAGGAGTTGGGGGGGGGGGGGGGGGTGGCTTGCAGCTCTCGATCATTATGCCCTCTCTCTGCGTTACTATAATGTGACTATAGATAAGCCTACCTCATTCTAATGTGTCTCTGGGTCCAACCAGTAGTTCCACATCCTCCCACCTCCTCTTCAGGCTATGAGTAGCAGTCAGGACTGTATATGTCTTACGCCATTTATGCTGTGAGTCAAATGAAGCCAGGGCTCCAAAAAAATTTAAGGAGGGAGTCATCTAGCATGTGGGAAAGTCTCTCATTCCTCAAAATATTATTTCGTTTTTTAATGTCAGCCTGTAGACTTACAGCCCTATTAAATTCCCCCAATGTGAAAACCGTAACCAGTAACGGAGCCACTAGACTTACGGCTATTAAATTGGCCTTGTAAAGCAACCCACAAATGATCGTCGGGTTACGTGCGGAAAATCCCTATGGACTGTCAAAATCAGAACTCCGTTGCCGCAAAGCCTTTGATCTGTCAAGCCCGTAAATGTTACTTTCGCAAATAGCTATTAAATTGCTACAAATCCACCGGCGTTCATACCCGTAATCTGCAAATGGAGCCAAAAAGCCTACTGGTACTAGAGAGGGACCCGCAAGGGGGTTAAAGTCCTATCCATAGCACTGTAAATGCAAATACCAACACACTACTGTACTTAAAATTAAAGGTGATTAAAGTGATGTTAGGTATTACAATTAATACCACAACATTCTCAAGCACGCAAATCTGCAATATAAAATACTATTTTTAATGTTTAATTTCTGTATATATATCAATCCCGGCAATCAAGGTGTTAATACATATAATGGAACTCGCATGGACTAGAATATCATATTTCCTGATTTATTAATATTGTATTATTTCTGGAATGCGGGTCCGATAGTAACTTGTAATTGAAACCCGTAAGGGATTGAAATCTAACCTCTATTTTTCAGTGTCGTAATGATGATCTCTTTTACTATTCTCTCCGGCTTAACCCATAACTACGGGTTTGACTAATTGATCATGTTCATGGCACATGCAACAGGCGCAAGAACGGTTTACGGGTTTCCATATCGGCCACGTCTGTTGCGGGCTTGGCTAATTTAGTAGCTCTGTAACTCAGCCAAATGTCAAGCCTGCAGGCTTTGCGGGTGTACTGGTGCCGCTACGGGCTTGTTAATTTAATATGGCTCTTAGTGTATTAGATTTCCACTACTTTGCTATATGGCCTTTTGTTGCAAGCATTAAAAACTGTAAACATTTATTTTGCTAAATTGACACGTTTCTATGTCCATGGTGGCTTGAAGCGTAGCGTATAAAAGAGAAGAGGCAAGCTCAAAAACTTCCTTCCAAAGCTGTTGCAGCAAGTTTGGACGAATGAACCCATTTCAGAGCATCCTTTTAGAAAAGTTTTAAAGGAACACTATAGTTCAGGTAAATTCTTAGTTGTAGAATTATGACGATTTATAATGTAGAAGAACTTAGAAAGCCAAGGGCATGTGTGGCTTCTCAGACCCTGTAGATTAGTCAGTATGAGTGGGTCACAATGTTGTAATTAAAATTTTATGCAAGTGTTTATTACTGTTTCTGTTTTAAAACACAAGGTAATGTAATTTAACACTGTTAAAATAGAAATAAGTCAGCAAATGGCGACTATACATGCAACAATCTATCAAGACTCTTCACAGCAGTTGTTAGTGAATCCAGCCGTTGTGCCAATCGCAACTAGAATCTCACAATCATACAATTATAGAAAAAATTAGTGCTGCGATGTCTTTTGGAAAATATTTGTTTTACTGGGTTATATAAAGTGAATTGTTTCCTCTTCTTTTTTTAATTATTAATGAAGAAGACCTTAAGAGTCCATGTAACAAGTTCAAGAAAAATGGCATTTGCAGCATTTTACAACACTGGTGATTCGTAATGAGTCTACTTTCACCAAGACATATTCAACATTGTTAGCAAGTCCTTGCATATTTATACAGCAAAATACTACATGGAAATAGTACTTGAATAGTTAAAAACTAGTTGATCATCTGTACTGCTCAGACTGCTTTCCTATATGTTTTAAATCCTTAAATATTATTTTGTCCTTGGTTTTATGCCATCCTCAAAGATCCCAGTTACAGGACTATGGCCCCTATTCAATTGAATTGCTCTGTAACTATACAAGTTGTAAGTCTACAGGCTTTGCTAGAAAAGCAACTAAAATTTGCTACAGTTACAGAGCTATTCGATTAAAAAGGCCGCAACTACCTGGCCGAAAGCCGAAACCATAAACCATGCAATTGTAAGTAGCATTTCAGAGTGTGATCATGATCAATCAAGTAAGGCCGTAACTACCGATTTAGAAACAGTCACTAGTAAATGAGACCGTAATCATTACATCAGTAAAACATGGAGGTTAAACGTCAATCAATTAGCGTTTAGAGGTCTAATATGCATTCAGACTCGAAATCCAGCAATGTACACAATAATAAAAATGAATAGCGATACTGTTCTAGTCCACATGTGTTGTCTGATATGTATTAACTCATTGATTCCTGAGATTAATATGACATGGAATTTTTTTTTTAAATTGCTGATTTGCGAGCTTGAGACTGTTGTGCAATTAATTCTAACGTCTTTCATCGCTTCCCCCATCTTTTAAAGTGCAATATTGATATTTTTATTTGCATTTACAGTGCTATGAACATGTGTTTAACCCCCTTGCGAGTCCTATCTGGTACCCGTAGGATTTTCTGGTACATTTGCCATTTAGAGGTGTGAGAACATTTGTCGACTTGAGGAATTGTAGCAATTAAATAGCGATTTGCAATTGTAAGATTTACGGGCATGAAAGATCAAAGGCTTAGCTGGGTCGGAGTTACGATTTTAACCATTGCAGGACTTTTAAGCTTCTAACCCGCAAATTGTTTGCGGCTAGCGAAAAATGCCAATCAAATAGCAAATTAGTTTACGTCTACATTACTGGCTCCAGTAACTTACAAATTGCTCAGTTGAATAGGGGGCCTATATGTACTAAAGTGTAGTGGATCTTTTATCCCATTAGATAATACAGGAGAGTAGATTTAAGGGATAATTGTTGAAAAACCTCTCCATTCTCAAGTTATTCCACGGAGCATATGTATCATGATTTAACATCTCCAAGAGATAAACAAAACATCAAAGTCAGAGGTGCTCAATTAGAGAACGAACTAACCTTAATAGGTTAGTTCTATGGACATATTACCCCAATCTGAGAGCAACCTATTTTAGCTTACTTGTGTCCTTCACAGGGAGAAATACCCTGTAGTATATCAGTCTGTTCCCACTCACTAGAGTGGTCCATCCCCAAACTACAAGGCAATTCTACCCTGAACAGGAGAAACAGCAAACCCCAGACGTACGTTTCGGCATTCATTGGGCCTCGTCAGTGAGGAGTAGCTGAACTCCCTAAGGCACAGTGATCAAGGGTTCCATGTCTGGAGTCCCCTATACCACTTAGGCAGACTAATCCCTAAGGGTAATTTGAAAAAACAACAGTGGGACCAGACTGATATGCTACAGGGTATTACTCCCTGTGAAGGGCACACATGAGCTAAAAGAGGTTGCTCTCAGAGTGGGTTACCATGTCCATAGAACTAACCTATTAAGATTAATTCGTCCTCTGATTGAGCACCTCTAACTTTGTTTTTTGTTATCTCCAAGAGATATTAAACACTTCATCTTTTAGTACATATGGCCGAGTAATGGAGATGGATCTTCTACCCCATTAGATAATACAGGAGAGTAGATTTAAGAGATAATTGTTGAAAAACCTCTCCATTCTCAAGATATTCCAAGGAGAATATGTATCATATGGCTGAGGAATGGAGATTTTCTTCAAGACAGTTCCAATTGTTGACCAGAACTTCACACTATACCTGGACCTCTGTATTATTCACAGTCAATTAGGTCACCAAATTTCTACCAAGTAGCACCTTCTTACATTACTTCTAAGTTTTTTTTATAATCATTTGCATATTTATCATTTTCAAATATTTTGTTTTAAGCAGCAATTATACTCATTGATGTTCTCAATTTCCTAAGCAAGGAATCCAAATACATGCTTACTGTTTAATAAGTGAAATTATAGCATTTTCGATCCATATCACATATGGTACTCATTTATGTTGCCCATCACATTGTAGCAGCAGATATTCCCTTGTTGATCAATATAATAAACTTTGTAGGACACACTCTTATGGTTCATATTTACATGTATATCACTCAGGGAAAACATTTTCAACCAGTGTCCAGTAAGACAATATTGTGCCTTTGAGCTGACCAAGCACATTTACAATCAAATTTCCAGATTCTCACATCCAGTGTTCAGGTAGAGTGAATATTATTCAAACATTTATGAGAACGGGGTTCCTATTATAGCCAAGTGTTTTAGGAATATGCACCCACTTGCTGGGATCTAGCCTATCTAGTTGTTCCATTTCACTCCCACAAAGTTCCTGAATAAAAATGTGAAGTCATGTTGATAAAATACAAAGTGCTTCAAACTGAAGTTCAGGAAAACCAATGGTACCTGAGATGTAATTATTTTTGTATCAAATTTAACAGTTTTTATAGTACCAAATTATCTTCATTTTGAGTTGTAGAGCTCACTATGGGCCTCATTCAATTGCGATTTGGCTAATTGAATAGGGCTCTATATAAGCACATAGCTTATTATATATTTTTCCAGAAGTCTTTAGTTAGTGAAGACCTTGCATTTTAATAGAAATTCACTAACTAAAAACTTCTGTAAAAAAATATGCTGTGTGCTTATATAGAGCCCTATTCAATTGGCCAAATCACAGTTGAATGAGGCCCCATGATTGCATAGATAACCTTTGCTTAAATGCTTATTTGTCACAGCCTCCAACTCAACTCTAGGGAGAATATTGGGTGGATATAAGTGAAAATGTTTGCATAACTAAATGTCAAACTAAAATACTTGGTGCTGAGTTTGGATCTATATGCATTTGTGAAAATCTCCATAGTAAAATTGTGACTAAAGTAAATATGATGTCTTAAAGACGAAAAATACTTGGTGCTGAGTTTGGATCTATATGCATTTGTGAAAATCTCCATAGTAAAATTGTGACTAAAGTAAATATGATGTCTTAAAGACAAAAAATACTTAGTGCTGAGTTTGGATCTATATGCATTCGTGAAAATCTCCATAGTAAAATTGTGACTAAAGTAAATATGATGTCTTAAAGACGAAAAATACTTGGTGGACTTTGGAATTGTTTATCTCAATAATATGCCAACTCTTGCCGCCTTGAAAGATCAACTGCTTGGACGGGCTGTAACTTGCGATGTTAACCATTGCATGGAATCGGGCGCCGGAGCTTGTAACCCGGTTGGAGCCCGCAAAAAGAAGCAAATTGAATAGCAAAATAACCTACGTGCTCCCTTACGGACACCTGGATTATCTGAGGGCTCAGTTGAATGAGGCCCCATATTTTAAATTGGATGATAGACAAATATGTGAGTCTTATATCATGTCATCAGTTTTAAAGAGTTTCTTAGAATCAGTGATACAAAAATGAAAATAGCATTTTGAAAGATATATATGAAAGTATATGCCTATTTTTCAAATTACTTATGAGTTGCAGGCTAAAGACTATTGGAGAACTGACCATTTTAACCCATTCAAAAACTGTATTACAACCAGTGTGAGGCATTTAGTTTGTTATTCAGTTTTTATGACTTTGGCTGCACATAATATGACTTTGTGCAGACATTTTTGTTGTGGTTGTCAGAATGGGAGTTCTTAAGATTTTAATGAATATATGGATAGTATTGGATACCTCATATTTAAAAACATACATCCTTATTAAATTGCAATTCTGTAAATTTAAAAGGGCTCTAATTAAGCACACAGCATATTTTTTTTACAGAAGTTTTTAGTTAGTGAACTTTTATCCAAAAGCAAGGTCTTTACTAACTAAAAACTTTTGTAAAAAAATATGCTATGTGGTTATATAGAGTTCTTTTAAATTTACTGAATCGCTATATAATAAGGCTGATGTTCTCTTGAAGTACCACAGCAGTCCAAGGAAACTTCACACATTTTTCATAGGAAACTAAAACATCAGGAGCTGTGCTGTGTATAAGCATAAACATTTTTCGAAATGTAGCTATTAAACCCCATGACAAGGGAAGGAAGCTCTTAGACAATCATCAGGCAGAAAATGCTACAGAAGAGTATTTTCAAACCCAATAAAGGACTTTAAGATGTCATGTACCAAACAAGCTGGTGGGTTGTAATTAAAAAAAGTTGAAATATATTATATCTAAGCACATATATTAATATATTTATATATAACTTATGAAAAAAACTAAAGATTGAGATTTTGTTTATTATTTCCCAAGTGTTTAAACTGTCCTAAGTGTTTTATTTTAATAATGATGAGGGGTGTTAGAAGATTTTTCATAGCATATAGACGGTGTTAGAAGACTCTCCATAGCAGATAGACAGTATTAGAAGACTCTCCATAGCAGATAGACGGTGTTAGAAGACTCTCCATAGCAGATAGACAGTATTAGAAGACTCTCCATAGCAGATAGACGGTGTTAGAAGACTCTCCATAGCAGATAGACGGTGTTAGAAGACTCTCCATAACAGATAGACGGTGTTAGAAGACTCTCCATAGCAGATAGACGGTGTTAGAAGACTCTCCATAACAGATAGACGGTGTTAGAAGACTCCGCATAGCAGATAGACGGTGTTAGAAGACTCCCCATAGCAGATAGACGGTGTTAGAAGACTCTCCATAGCAGATAGACAGTGTTAGAAGACTCTCCATAACAGATAGACGGTGTTAGAAGACTCCCCATAGCAGATAGACGGTGTTAGAGGACTCACCATAGCAGATAGACGGTGTTAGAAGACTCCCCATAGCAGATAGACAGTGTTAGAAGACTCTCCATAGCAGATAGACAGTGTTAGAAGACTATCCATAGCAGATAGACGGTGTTAGAAGACTCTCCATAGCAGATAGACGGTGTTAGAAGACTCTCCATATCAGATAGACGGTGTTAGAAGACTCTCCATAACAGATAGACGGTGTTAGAAGACTCTCCATATCAGATAGACGGTGTTAGAAGACTCTCCATAACAGATAGACAGTGTTAGAAGACTCTCCATAGCAGATAGACGGTGTTAGAAGACTCACCATAGCAGATAGACGGTGTTAGAAGACTCCCCATAGCAGATAGACGGTGTTAGAAGACTCTCCATAGCAGATAGACAGTGTTAGAAGACTCTCCATAGCAGATAGACAGTGTTAGAAGACTCTCCATAGCAGATATACGGTGTTAGAAGACTCTCCATAGCAGATAGACAGTGTTAGAAGACTCACCATAGCAGACAGGCGGTGTTAGAGGACTCTCCATAGCAGATAGACGGTGTTAGAAGACTATCCATAGCAGATAGACAGTGTTAGAAGACTCTCCATAGCAGATAGACGGTGTTAGAAGACTCTCCATAGCAGATAGACGGTATTAGAAGACTCTCCATAGCAGATAGACAGTGTTAGAAGACTATCCATAGCAGATAGACGGTGTTAGAAGACTCCCCATAGCAGATAGACGGTGTTAGAAGACTCTCCATAGCAGATAGACGGTGTTAGAAGACTCTCCATAGCAGATAGACAGTGTTAGAAGACTCACCATAGCAGATAGACGGTGTTAGAGGACTCTCCATAGCAGATAGACGGTGTTAGAAGACTTTCCATAGCAGATAGACGGTGTTAGAAGACTCTCCATAGCAGATAGACAGTGTTAGAAGACTCTCCATAGCAGATAGACGGTGTTAGAAGACTCTCCATAGCAGATAGACGGTGTTAGAAGACTCTCCATAGCAGATAGACAGTGTTAGAAGACTATCCATAGCAGATAGACGGTGTTAGAAGACTCCCCATAGCAGATAGACGGTGTTAGAAGACTCCCCATAGCAGATAGACGGTGTTAGAAGACTCTCCATAGCAGATAGACAGTGTTAGAAGACTATCCATAGCAGATAGACAGTGTTAGAAGACTCTCCATAGCAGATAGACGGTGTTAGAAGACTCCCCATAGCAGATAGACAGTGTTAGAAGACTCTCCATAGCAGATAGACAGTGTTAGAAGACTCACCATAGCAGATAGACAGTGTTAGAAGACTCTCCATAGCAGATAGACGGTGTTAGAAGACTCTCCATATCAGATAGATGGTGTTAGAAGACTCTCCATAGCAGATAGACGGTGTTAGAAGACTTACCATAGCAGATAGACGGTGTTAGAAGACTCCATAGCAGATAGACGGTGTTAGAAGACTCTCCATAGCAGATAGACGGTGTTAGAAGACTCACCATAGCAGACAGGCGGCCACAGAATACAGCTGGTAGGCCACGTCAGGCTCATGGCCACTTGTTGGCCAGCACTGATATAGGAGAAGAATGATAGGACTGAGAAATATTAGAGCTATTTAGCACCCTTGCAGTTTAATGATGGAATGGATGACAATGTATACCAACCATGAAGTGAATGGGTAGAATGATTAATGAGAAGACCTATTGCTTTGAGGAAATGTAACTTCTTTATGATTTTTATGTTGAATATTTTGTTCGGACGGCACATTCCACTGACCCTTGTAGTATGAAATAATACTTCTATGAGGAGGTCACCATAGCATGATAAATTCAGATGGGCAATAGATAGAAACAAGTGAGGGAAGATATGTTATTCCCTTCAATTTAAGAGTAGTGAACTAAAATAGTGAATCAGTTTTAATTCAACTCAGATAATAAAGATTATATTTTATCTCTGTTTCTGCATTGAGAAGAATATAAAGCTTCATTCCTTTTCTCATTGGTATAAGTGACATTTATGGAAGCGGAAGGCACTGATATAAACTGAGGGTATATTTCAGGATCAGTCTGGAAAGTGCCATTCTGAAAATTAAGCATGTAAATGCCTCTTGCACACACAATTTACACCAAGCTGTAAGTTTGTGTGAGGCATTAACATTCTTAAAGTATCATGGATGCCACAAGTCCAGCAGGAACATCAACATTTTTTTTCATTGAAACACTAGCTTTGTGACATTTCCTAGTTATGCCCTTAAACTCAGATTTTCAAGCAAATATTTGGTATCATAATGTGGTCCTTTTATTGCTTGACATACAATGTGTGAATAAAAGTACTCCTTACTTATCCGGGATCTTGCTCCCCCTATAATAAATAAACCAAGAAAGTCAAAAATATAACATGCCCAAAACTCGCAGTATGATGAGATCACTAAACTAGGAAGAGGTGCAGACAGTTTTTCACTCTGTTACATATATTACTATACTTTATTTATAGAGCGCAAACACGTCCCGATAATACTAATGCCAGATGGAAGACGGGGACGCTCCAGAAGGAAAGCACTATGTCTGCATTTACATACCTCTTCATCTGGATGTCCCATCTCTCCCTCCCTGGTGGATATACCAGGCATATGAACATAATGAAAATAGCTTCTTGTTTTTTTCACTGTTCTTGCTAAAAAAAATATTAGTTAAATATGCTGAAGGAGCTTAAAATTACACAGATGTAGCTGTTGTCTTTAGAATTGAACAAGAAATGCTTGCTGATATTTCATACTGCTGAATAGTAAGATGATTTTTCCTGAGTGTTG
Organism: Discoglossus pictus; assembly: GCA_027410445.1. Taxonomy (NCBI): domain Eukaryota; kingdom Metazoa; phylum Chordata; class Amphibia; order Anura; family Alytidae; genus Discoglossus; species Discoglossus pictus. Next base: position 64,173,210 of record CM050166.1, read on the forward strand.
CTCATTTTTTAGTCTTGGTTTATGAATTTATGAAGAGTTTACTTAAAGGGACATAGAACTCCCATATGTTGCATCTTTAAACGATTATGTGGTCATATTTCTATTTTGAAGAACTACATTTATCGATAGATAACTTTAAAATGGGACTGGATTTATTTGTAATTTAAAAGGGCATTTAGGGCTATCCTGGATAATTAGAGAAGGAGTATTGATCCAGGGAGGAATCCAATCGCCAGTATCTGGGGTCAGGAAGGAATTCATTTTTTTTCTCCCTTTGAGACGATTGGCAAAGTTTCACTGTTTTTTTTTTTGTTTGCCTTCATTTAACAACTAATCCACATATTGCAGATTAGAGAAGATCTTTAAAGGTTGAACTTGATGGACTGAAAGTCTTTTTTTAACCTCAATTACTATGTAGCTATATAACTTGCAATATGATTTTAGAATGTAAATATATAATACAGCTTCTAATTTATAATGCAATTATGCTGCTGTGAATCTATCATGTTTGTCTCAGCAGATCATCATTGTGATGAGGGAGCAGATTTTGAATATGCAGGGAATGTCTTTAAAATGGAAATGTGGCAGTTACATCTGTCAGTAATCTCTGCAAGGCTAAAATTAAGATGATTAGTTTAGAAGGACACACCCTCCTGAGATATTAACTGACTTTGTTTTGCATCGTTCAGTCATGTCCAACTCTCTGTGACCTCATGGACCATAACACACCACGCTGATCCACTTGGTATACATGGCAGAGATACTGGAGTGGGTTGCCAGTTCCTTCTCCAGTGTGCCACAGCATACATCTCCTAGTATTCCTAGGTGGTCTCCATCCAAGTATTGACCAGGCCCAACCCTGCTTGGCCCGAATCCTAACCACTGGACCACTAGGGAACCAGACGTGGCCGGGTACAAAGCATAATAAAAGCTTTTAATTCTGTCAAAAAGTTGCAGAAAATTATGCAGAGGGGGTAGAGGCCTGCGATTAACGCTGAAGGAACTCATCGCCAGGGCCAAAACTTAGAGGGTGTGAAAGGCACTCATGAGAGTGGGCAGGACAGGCTGCAAATGGCTTCCTAGTTATGGCCTTGTCAGGTTGAAAGCTAATTTGTTATTCAATTGGCGGGGGGCCAAAATGGCGGCTGTAAAGCTGTAATTTTTTTCAAGGGTGCAAATTGGAAGACCATTTCGAGCTTGGGGAAATTGATAAATTTCCCAAACCCACAAATGGTTTCACATCCGTGAATGGAATAAGGAATGGTAGGGAGAGGGGGGAGAGTGTGGAAAAAGACACCGGGGAGGGAGATGTGGGGAAAGAGACACAGGGGAGGTAGATAAGGTGGGAAAAATCCAGGGCAGGGAGAGGGGGCAAAGAGACATGGGCGGGAGAGGGCGAAAGAGACACCCGGTTGAGGTAGAGGCGTGGGGCAAAGAGACACGTGGCTCGCAAAGTTACAGGCAAACGCATGCGCACAGCGCATGCTGCGGCCTGCAATAAGCAGGAAAGCGGGGGCCGTAAAGTAGAGGAGAGAGGCACTCATTGTGGGGCTTGCATTGATCGCCAAAGGCCTGCAAGTTGCAAGGCCAGTAAAGTAGAGGGGGAAGAGGCTTGCAATGAGCACCAAAGTCGTTCCTTGCGGTGCTTGCGATGAGCCTAGCATTATGTGGCAAGCAGCATTGGCAGCCTTCAAATTTTATTGCCGTCATTGGGCAAGTCACTAGTTACAAATAATGGCCAATAATAATACATTTTATATATATATATATATATATATATATATATATATATATATATATTTATTTATATCTAAGATAAATTATGGGTCAAAGCTTTCATGGGAAAGACATACTGCTTCATATCTCCTCTTGTGGTCAAATCTGGTAATGTATGATTAAGTTTAATTTTGCTATTTATTATGTCCCCTATTCATTTAATCTGGGGGCATTTGTCCCCCCAGTTCCTACGCTCCTGCAGACATAGACCACTGTTTTATTAAAGCATTATTAAACTTGTCTTTGATCAGGTAAGAATATGACAAGCTAATAAATACAGCACATAAACAAAAGCCATCCTGAAAATGTTATCATTTCTGACCCACCTTATTTTCCCCGCAGAATTTCTCTGTAAACAGAGCTACAATTGCTGTGCGGATTGCCTGTAGTTGCACAGCAATTAGCAATAACATATAAATACCAAATTGTTCTTGTGCTGGGGATTCATTGAAATCATTTATTATTTGTTTACGGTGGCGGCTGTTATTCAGTAAACCAAAAACAACAACAAGAACAATTTTTCTCAGTAATTATTCAAACATGTTTATATTATAGAGTGTGTTTTTTGGGGAATAGGGCAAAAAGTAAATTGCTGTTAAACAACATGTATGGTATATAATTAAGATAGATTAATCTTGCTCTTTGACTGTGTTCACTGTTTTTGATTATGCAAATTTATGCATGCACTTTTTATAGATTTGTTGTTTATTTGTGGTTGAAATGGATTTTCAGGTTGTTTGATTCTAACCTTTTTTCCTCATCAATTAGAGCAGATTTGCTTTATACTATTAGAATTTTTTTTTGATGAAGAGCTTTATTTTAGCCTAATATTATTTTTCTTAATTGAATAACAAGCGCTAATTCGCTATAAATTAGCATCCTAAACTACTACATGGAATAATCCACTACATTTTAAAAGCAATAATAATTAAATTAAACCTTTTTTTTTAAATAAAATCTTTTTGTAAATTGTACTATGTTAAGAGTACAAACTCCCAAAATAAACTTGTATTAATAAGAGTATACTCTTGTATGCTTCAATGCTATAGGGCTCCATTTCCACCGTTTTAACTCTTTGTGTACTGGGCATTTTCAATAAATGTATTTTTTCCCCAATTTATTGTTTGCTGGGCCCCTACTCTCACCAAAAGGGGTTCCCTGGTGTTCCAGTGGTTCATTGATTTCATTCCAGTCAGGGAACCAAGAGGTCACACCACCATAAAGCTGAGCAGGATTCGTGCCTGGATGGGAGACCACCTAGGAATACCAAGAACTGTATGCTGTTCCCCACTGGAGAAGGAACTGGCAACCTACTCCAGTATCTCTGCAATGGAAACCAAGTGGATCAGCATGACCATGGACAGAAAGATGTGCCTGGTCTATTACGGTCCATGAGGTCACGGAAAGTCAGAAATAATTTTTTTTTTACAAATTTCTGGTCCATTTATTAAAGAGTTCTTGTTTAAAAGAGCCACTGTAATGGTCCAGAAATGGTAAGGGTCAGCATAAATCACTTTTCAGTTTACTGTGTTTAAAAAAAAAAGTTAATAGCTGGTTTTCCAAGAATCTTTAGAGTGGAACTCCTTCACTTTCTCAACACCAGTGATAGGAAACCTATTCCTTTGAAGTGCTGCATATATGGCATCTGAGACCTTAAAAAGGACCACAACTCCACAACTATTCAATTGAGCGATTATGAAATCCGGAGGCCCGTAAGTGAGGTAGCAAGCTAATTTGCTATTCAATTGGCGTCTTTTTGCGGGCTCAGATCGGCTTCTGATTTACGAGCTTGACAAAATGGCGATGGTTAAACTAGTAACTTACAGCCTCCAGAAGCCTTTGATCTCTCATTTTCGCAAAGGCTAAAATCGCAAATCGCTATTCAATTGCTACAATTCCCCAAGCCCGCAAATGTTTTCACACCCCTAAACGGCAAATAAAGGAGAGAATCCAACGAGTGCTAGAGAGGACCCAAAAGAGGGTTAAACACTTATTTCTAGCACTGTAAATGCAAATAAAAAATCAATCCTGCACTGTAAATAACGGGGAAAGTGATGATAGACACAACAGTCTCAAGCACGCAAATTGGCAGGAAATAAAATTATTTGTTATGTGTCATTTTAGGGTTAAATCGATCTCAGGTATCAATGAGTTACATATCAGGCCACCCATATGGACTAGAACAGTATTGGCATTCATTTTCATAATTCTTTACTTTTAATGTTTTGCGAGCCTGATCTCATATTGGACCCCCAAACCTAATTGATTGACATGTTACCCTCCATGTTTTACTGCCGTAATAATGACAGTCTCATTTTCTATTGGCCAATTCAAAATGGGCAATTAGGTCTTGCTGAATTGATCAGGTTCCCGCCCAGAACTGCTCCGAACCAGTGCATGGTTTACTGTTTCTGCTTCGGGCCCATAACTTGCGGGCTTGAACAATTGAATAGTATCGCAATCGGAGACTAACGGGAGCCTGCAACACACTGACAGACATTCGGCTGTCTGCGATCGAGTTGCGGGCTTCGAATTGAATAGGTCCCTATGATAGCAGCAATTGTGTTGCACACTTTGGAAAAGATGAGAGGAGCGCCAGCCTTACAATGGAGGGAAAATTCACTATTTTCAGTTTTTTCACAAAAATCATAATAAATTGTAAAACAGTTTTTGCTGATTTACTAATTCAAATTTACGAAGTTTTGGTTATTATAGTGGTTCTTTAAGGAAGCTCTTCAAAGTTCTAGTATTGTCCACTATTAACCGTGCAAGATGAATCCGATCACCAGTATCTGGGGTCAGGAAGGCATTTTATATATTTTTTTTTTCCTGTTGAGACAATTGGCAAAGTTTCACTGTTTTTTTTTTGTTTGCCTTCCTCTGGATCAATTAACAATAAATCCGCGTATTGCAGATCAGAGGAGATCTAAAAAGGTTGAACTTGATGGACTAAAAGTCTTTTTCAACCTAAATTACTATGTAACTATGTAAGTTACCCAATGAGTGATATCATGTAAACTGTACCTGTATAATTTGTTATTTTTTTTTATATTCATTGAATTATTCAATTTTATTTATTTGTAGCCTATTTAAATTAACTATGTTAATGTAATAAACTGATAAAGGAACATTAAACTGTAAGAGGGTAAACATCATGAATGATATTTCCAAACCACTGCATGCTCACGGAGAGTATTCATCATTCATATAGGAAATACATGTGCTCTGTTTGCTTGCTATATAAAACAAAACAAGATACCAAGTACTGCTGTTTTATACACTCCCCTGCAGACAAATAAACTAGATATAAAAAGGGTCATTTGTTTCTAAAGGTTTCACTGTTGTTCCCCTAGTTGAGAAGCAGCCATAATGAATGTACTGTAAATTCTGTGTACACCACTAAAAACTAGAGATACAATACAATATTTCTAATGGAATCGGTATATGTGTTTATTTGGAAAGTATGGGCCATATTCTATAAGCTGTACGCGAACGCATCAAACTCACACATTTGTCTGTGGTGTTTTTTTTATTATAAACTAGCGACTTGCCCGTCAAAAATGACGGGGCAATACAATTTGAAGCTATGGGAATGCTGTTTGAGACATAATGGAAACTGTTTTGTACTGTGAGGACCTTCTGCGCTCATTGCGAGGCTTGCGCTGAGCGCTGCATGCCTCACAATGCGCGCTGAAGGCGCTCATTGCAAGCCTCAGGACCTTCGGCGCTCTTTGTGAGGCTTGTGCTGAGCGCCTCATCTCATTCCTCGCAATGAGCGCCTTCGGTGCTCATTGCGAGCCTCTCCTGTCGTGTACTTTTGGTCCTCTGAGAGAGATATATATTTCTATGTATATGTTGTTAAGTATTAATTAATGATTTATTCAATTAATTAATTAAGAATTCATTATTTATTCAATAAATTAATATACTTAATTATTTATAATTGATATATGCAGCGAGCAATAGGCTGAAGAGCTAACAATCTGTTTGTATTTTGCGTATGCATAGAATATACATTGTGAGTGTTGGTGCCCTGCTTATAAAGTTTAATGAATGTTCCAAGTATGCATTCGAAATAGGCTGCGTGCGCAAGGTAAAGCCGTTGGGTTATTGTGTAAAGCGGCATTGTATAGCCGTAATGTTATTAATGTGTTACGCGGCTCGTGAGCATTTTCCAGCTTTTGTAATAGTGTATCTTGTAGGTCGTAGTGTGATGTGTAAAGTGCTGCGCGTTTTGCAGTGTTTTGCACGGTCCGGGGTCATGTAGCCTCGTTTTTAATTTTTTGCCGCCCGTTTTTTTCCTCGCTTAGGTGATTTTCGTGTGGCGAAAATCGTCTAAATCGAGTTAAATTCGCGTTCCATCTCACTCACAGACGTCCTGGCTGTTGCCCCATGCTGTCTGTGATGTTTTTGTAATTTGTTGGGGTGTATTTAGTGTGTTTTTCGTTTTTTTTGTTCGGCCGCTAATCTTGTAAATTTTTGCATCTCGTATCTTTTTTTTTCCTAAGTCCGCGTCCGTATTTTTTATTTTCTAAGTCCCGCGTCTCGTATTTTTTTTCTAAGTCCCTCGTCTTGTATTTTAACGGCTTGCCTCTCTTTGCGAGGCTTTCATCAGCTAAGTGCTATGGTTCGGCGCTCATTGCACTGCGAGCCTTGTGAAGCATGGCAAACAGTTAAGGCACTCGGGACTTAGGCTGCAATGAGCGCCAAAGGCGCTCATTGTACTGCGAGCCTTTTGAAGCGTGGCGAGCAGTTGAGGCTCGCGGGACTTAGGCTGCAATGAGTGCCACAGGCGCTCATCGCGATGCCAGTAGGACTTTGCACCCGGCAAGTTGAAACACACAGGACTTAGGCTTGGCCCGTGGAACTTAGCGAGGGACACAAAATTACGGCCCTCATGACTTAGGACACGAAGCACGTAAATCAGCTGCAGGGCTAGCAAAAATGTGACTTTAACAACCACATCACTGAACAAAAAAAAGATGAAAAAAACAACAATATGCCTCAAATTAACTTACATACTCACACACAGCACAGAGGGAGAGCCAGGGAGCCTGTGACTGATGTTGCACCTTAATTTGAGGCATATTTGCCGTTTTTTCAAAATCAAAAATCTCATAAGCGAGAAAAAAAATTATGGACGAAAAAACGCAAAAGTATGAAAACAAGCCAAAACTTGCAAAGAAGAGCTACAAACACGTAACACTTGAGGAAAATCAGTAACACTTCCTCCACAACAGTAAGATTTACACCAACGCCGTAACACTTCACCAAAAGCAGTAACACTTAACTCAAGCCAGTAACACTTAACTCAAGGCAGTAACACTCATGGCGAGGCCCCAAAACTAAACGGGGGGGATAGGCTCCCAACGGCGCTCATAGTGGAGCTTGCGATGAGCGCCTAAGGCGATCATCACGGGCCCTGTAAAGTACACGAGGGGAGAGGTTCGCAATGAGCGCCGAAGGTGCTCAGAGGGCCCTTAGCCTCGCATTGTGTGGCAAACAGCATTGCCAGGCTTACAATTTTACTCCCATCACTTTTGAAGAGCAAATTGCAAATAAGTAATATTTGCCGATCATGCTCCCAACAAGCAATCTAGCAATCTATAAAATGCATTAGATCACCTGTTTTAGTCCATGTGATCGATATGATCATGCTTTTTAAATACAGTATTGTGTGTTTAATTGCTTTTAAAGCTCTAATAAGTGTTTGAAAAAGGCCTTGCGAGTCCTGTTTAGTATTCGTAATATTTTTGACAGAAACTTGATACTTTTTTCAGTTGCAGGTCAGACTTTAATAGAATATCGATTTTATGTAACTTAACTATTTAGAACTTGTAATATTCAAGCTATGCTAAAACCAATGGAGTTCTAAGGTATTGTGTGTGTGACTGGCCTGTAGTGCAGGGAACTCGTAATCGGATTGTGAGTAGCTAATAGAATCTGTGGCAATATTAAGAACAGTTTTAAGTATGTATACATTTACGAATTGCGCAATGGTATAGGGACCTCTGTTTTTAAGCCTTGGCCAACAAAGTCCAGGCAGCACATTTTTATTAAATGAGCTTGGGTGTCCCCCAGGACCTCCTTCCATCCACTCCCTTGTTCAGATAACTTCTCATTTACTACTTATGTATCACACCCACTTTAAATAAATAAGTTCTCGATGGGGGTCCCAGGATCCCTTATACCTATAGGGGGTCCCTATGGAGCTCCTAGAACCCTACCACTATCTCCCATGGAGTCTCTATAGACCAACATGCCCCCTTTATGTAATCTGCCCCATGAGAATCCCTATGGCCTCATTGGTATACTAACCCCTACCATAGGGGGTCCACCACAGACCATAGTTCCCCATGGGGGTGATTTACAATCAAAGTAAAAAAATAAAATAAAATAATTACAAGACAATAAAAAAATAATTGAACCTGTAAGAAAAAAAAGGTGTTCCATTATACATTACCCTCATTTGGATGATCATCCAGCAATGATTAAGGGGGCACATCCTATCTTGCATTTTGTGTTGATGTGCACTGTTGCTTTGTTTGTTTATTTTGCAGATCTTAGCATTACTGTTTGTTAGTCTGCTTGCCCGTGTCCATGATGTCTCTGCAATTAATAGGTTCAATAAAGACCAGGGCAGCATGAAAGACGGATCTTAAAGTTTTTAAGAGCACACTGCTACATGAATCAGGCTCTTAGTGGAGTTGGCATGTGGAACCAATTAGATCTGCATGACTGAATAACCCTAGAGTTCATCAGGAGTATATTAGAGACATGCTTTCAGTGGATAGGGCAGGTTGCCACAGTGAAGGATGTAACTTAGTCACCAAAGTAGCATATTTAACCCAGACTAACACGTGGCTATCAACATAAAGGTTTTTGTGATGTGAATAAAAAGTGGTGTCAAAAAGTCAAACCTCTTACTATGTAAACCTATAAAGCTTTATAATAATATTAATTTTAAAAATAATATGGTATAATATAATATATATAATATATAATATATATATTTATATCAATAGATAAATAATCAGAGTATTACAGTATATAGTGATACCTTTTTTAATAGACAAACATATTCATTGAAATGACAAGCTTTCGAGAGTGACACCTCTCTTTTTCAAGTCGAAGCAGTACTGATGAAGATAAGCAGTGCAATACAAAGCAGAGATTCAAAGTGACCGACATGAATAATGTTCTGTTCAGTCAAGTGTGCATGTGTCTGAACAGGTTTTTAGATAAGCGAAAACCAGAGTAATTTAAGTTAGGGTTGTAAATATCCCCACATGTTAAGGAGTAGAAAACCAACAAGAAAAAAAGAAAAAAAGAAAAAAAAAACACGAGCAGGAATGTGGCAGGATCACAAGAAGTTTTTGTAATTTAATTAAAATCCCAAAAATGGATGGAGGGATTATTCTTCGTAAAATGTTATCCAACTATGGTACAATAACTGTTTTCATTGTACTTTTTGATGTAGTCCGTGAAAATGCATTTTTAGCCCATTTCACAAACAGTACATTACATTATGTAAACCACATTGGAGGATGTGCATGCATATGACCCTCTGATGTTAAAGGTATTGCTTGTATGTGTCCTCTTTAAAGCCGTGTTTACATTGTTTGCAGCAAGATTTATTGCAAGGTACCGTTTTCTCTGTTGGGCTGTTTATCGGCCAATTTTCTGTTAACCAATGTTTGTGTCAAATTTGGTGGCTGGATAAATGCAAGAATGGTAGGCCTGGGGAATATAGACTTCAATTCTGTGTCCTCTGTTAGTAGTAGCTGCCAATCCTTAAATATTTTGCATATTCTTCTAGAGCTGGTATATGGTAACCAGAGGTATAAGTGAAGTAGTTTCTTTAGTTTTATATTGGAACAGGTGTTCATGGGGTGTTTTAATGGTAAAAGTTATTATCTGTGTTATGACACGAGGCTTGTAACGCTTCTGCCTGAACGATTCAGCCAGTGTATTTAAATGTTTATCACCGTCCCCAGTGTTGGAGCATATGCAGTGATATCTAATGGCTTGGTTGTGAATTATCACTTGTTTAGTGTGTCCACACCCCCTCCTACCACCACCATTGAAAACGGGTGGAAATTGGAGCTGTGAAGGTAACTGCATCCATCTATAGTTTTCCTATATACAGATGAGTGGAGTGTGCCATTTGTGATTGATATGGTAGTGTTCAGAAAGTTCACATGTTCTGCAGAGTAATTTTAAGTCTAATAGATTGGTGGAAGATATTGAAATAATTACTTGTCACTCAAGCACAAATACATATTTACATACATGTATAACCAACCGTTTTCTTCTTTTTTTTTCTTAAGTTCCCTTTATTAAGAATAAATAATGTTTCCATACAATGCTTTTTACAGGTTTACAATTTGAATTTGTCATCCATAAACATACAATATCCAAAATAATTCACATACAGTACATACAACATAAAACAAGTGAGATGTTGAGGCAACTGTCATTATACTCTATTAAACTGTTCCCACATTTCCCATGTCTCCAATGCTTTCTTGTTCAAAACCCTATCTTCTACTGAATACATATTTTTTTAAATTTAGTATATTCTCTCAATATTAATAATTATTTTACTCCATGTTGGTAATTTAACCTGTTTCCAATATTTAGCTATAAGCCATTTAATAACCAACAGGAATTAAACAATGAGGCGTTTTACAGAGTCTTTAAAAGACTTGGGGAAGATATGGAATTAAATCATTCCAGGGGATGTAATGATTAAACTATTAGTAATGATTGATATTTGTTTAATGCACATAGACCAAAAAGTCTCAATTTTGGGCCATTCCCACCATATGTGCGCTTGCGAGCCCAATGTGTTACAACCTCTCCAGCAGTTCCCACTAATTTTTCCTGGGTATATTTTCATTAAAAAAGTTTGTACTCTATACCATCTTTGGACAAGTTTAAAGTGTGTTTCTCTTAGTGTAGTACAAGTTGATACCTTGGCATTTAGTAAAAGTGATTTTGTCCACTCTGAATCATCCAATTTAACCTTTAACTCCTCTTCCCATTTATCCATATTAATCATTTTCCCTACTTGGGAAATATTTCTCAATATGTTAAAACATTCCGAGATCATAAATCTTTTTTTTTTTTTTTTTACTGAAGCATATCTTTTCAAATTTAGATAGCGTTTTCCCCTGAAATAAATAAAAAATGGAATTCTTAATTATCCTTAACAAGGTATTATATTCCAACCATTTAGAGGATGGTACGTTAAATTCTTTACATAGCTCTGCAAAAGTTTTAAGATTGTTTAATATTGTAATACCCCATTTGTCCCACTCATCTTTTATCTCAATATTTTTTAGAATAAACTTTATCAGGGTGGCTGGGAAGGGGTGGACTATAAGTTTACATGTTTTGTTAATTTTAAACCAATATTTCATACCCTGTTTAATAATCCAGGGTAATTTAACCAACTTTACTTGTTCTGGATTGCACCCAATACTGTTTTCTAGATCTATTCTTTGAGTAAGAGATAGTTCTATGTTACTCCATTTGGATAATTTTTTTACAGATTGAGACCAACCGTTTTCTTAACACTGTATACAAAAGTGTACTAAATTACAAAAGGTATCAAACAACAAATAAAAATGTACAGAGAATGTATGAGACTACAAATTAAAACTTTAGACAAACTAAATCAAATAAGTCAGCTTCCAACAGACTATAGTCTAAAGGAGGTTAAATATATATTTTTACTTGTTAGTTGAAGTTTTTTCCATGTATTTGTATGAAGTATAATAAAGGATCGTTATGGAGCATGAAGATGGACTGGTTTCTTAGCACTGACGTGCGGTCGGCGGGCACAGATTAGTCTGTGTTGTGCCTACCCCTCCGTACCTACAGACAAACAGCCGGTGTCCTTCATTGGAATGAGGAGCAAGGAGGAATTAGAAAACAAAATACAATGTGTAAGTGTCCCTTTATCACAATCAAATAAATTACAGTGCACTATAAACTCCTATGGTGGGCTCTTTGAAGGTTGCCTATATGGTTCAAGTTTCATTGGGAGCATTAATGTAAGATTACGTTTCAGTGGGAATTGTTAGGACACTCCTGATCATACTGTATGAAGATATGATATGTAGTGTAGGTATCACATTATCATATCACAGCACAACATTTGTCGCTAATGGGAAACAATGTTGCATGCAGCATCTTGATATGACATGTGGTAAGACATCTGTTACACAGATCTTCTCAATGCTGATATCCACAGATCAACTAAGACACTGTACTCGGAAATCAAGACCAAGTTACACAACATAGGCAGCCAAGTATACGTGCTTGAACAAGTGTGATAATTAATTATACATCACAACCATTTATTTAGCGATCTCAAATACAAATTATCCTCAATAATGAAGCTAATTTGTTATGCATTATAATTTATCATGAGTATTAGACTGTATTTATGAAAGTACTGACATATTTCACAGTGCTGAAGCTTAGACAATTACATTTTTATCCATAAATAAATAAATACATTGGAATACAAAATTAATGACAAGTGACACTCATATCAGAACTAGCGACTTGCCCTTCGACGCTCATTGCGAGGCTGTTGGTTGTTTGTGTGCTATGAGCATCGTTGGCGGTTTTTTTTTGTATGCTAATGAAATAATGAATAAAATAATAAATGAATATACTTGACCTATTTTGAAAAAATATATGCAGGAACATTGTGCTGAAGAGCTGGCAATCTGTTTTCATGTTGCTGCAGCATACAATGTCGGTTTTCACTGCTGTGGAGCTGCTGTGTAAGTGTCAGCAATGTGTGCAGTGTGTAGTGTAATAGTGTGCGTACGCGAGGCAAATCCGTTAGGGTAGCTGTGTACGTCCGCATTGTCTAAGTTAGTGTTGTAAAATGGCGCCTAATGTGTGTTATGCGGCTGTAGCTGATTTTGCGTCCTTGTTCTTGGACCTCGTCCGGCTTTTTCCGAAAATCTGTATGTGTTTCGTGGTGTTTTGCGTGTTTATGGTCCTGTAGCCTCGCTTTCTTTTTTTCAGCGGCCATTTTTTAGGGGATTTTTGGTTGTCTAAACTCTTGTATTTCAACTTAAATTGAGATGTAACTTAATTTCCAGAGGTCCTGGGTGCCCCCCCTTGCTGTGGGTAAGCTTTTTATTTGTTTGTTGTGTGTATTTATTGTGTTTTTAATGTTTTTATGTACGCGTGTTTCGGACGCTAAGGTTGTATTTTTGCGAGGTCGTAATGTTTGTTTTTCTAAGTCCCGCGGCTCGTATTTGTGGATGCTAAGTCCATACATTTTTAACAGAAGTTTTTTGTTAGTGAAGCAAGGTCTTCACTAACTAAAAACTTCTGTAAAAAAATATGCTGTGTGCTTATATAGATCCCTATTCAATTGTCCAAATCAATTGTCCAAATCGCTATTGAATGAGGCCCTTGTTCTGTGTAAACAGCAAGCTGTACATGGGTCATCACAAGTTATCATGAATAAGGTGTTTAATGGACATATTTAGGCATGTCATGGGCATGTTACAGGTTCCAAGCCGTGCTATGCCCACAATAGCAGTATATTTTATATTTAAATACATTTACATTACCAATATTCAGCCATTAACATATAAAATAAGTGGCTAAATATAGCAGGAAAATTATGTAAATAAAATATTAATTTAATGTGATTGACTGTGTAAACGTAATTTTTATTAATTTTATTTTTTAATATTTTCATTACATTTTTGACAGACTAACAATATAACCAAAAGTGATTAATAAGTGGTGTTAATATTATAATTTTGCCAGGTTTGTTGTTATTATACATCAATAATGATGTCTACTAATAACTCTGGAGACAGACCTAAACCTTAGTATTCAATATATTGGCCACACAGTAAATTGTAATGTAAATTTAGGTAGCTCTATTTAATTCATATAATTGATTAATTCATTTTGATGATACTTGAATGGAAGCTTTGTGCAAGGCTGTGTATTCACATGGTTTTTGTATTTGTGACACTTACAGTGTCGGTATTTAGAGTTTCTAGTATTTAGCCAAATGGCTAAAGATGCAACTATTGGATAAATGCCATTTTGAACCATTAAACTAATCTGCCATTAAACTAATCATTGCCTAATCAGAGGTACTGGTTAGGTTAAAGAGTGTGTTTACCAAAGCTTCCAATTAAAAATTCCAGGCTCAGAAACAGACTCATCGGCCATTATTTGCAATGTTAACAGATACGTTAATGGCAAGTAAATGATAATTACAAGTTCACAAGTGAGCAGCATATACAGTAGAGCAGTGCTCTCAACCCTCTCCTAAAGGAGGGTGATGATTTAGATTTAACACTGTATGAACACAAGGTAAAGCAATTAATTTTCAACTGAAAATATATAGAACTACTAAAAAGCTGAACTATAGCCAAAAAAGCCATTTTAGATGTATCTGGCCTTTGCTCTTCTCCAAAAATAGAACAAACTGCACTTAAACTGAGGTATTTACAGACAATGAAGGATGCCATCATTACAGCCATTATTATAATAATCATCATTATTATTTTTAATATTAGCATGAATGTCTGTCTGTCATTAATATTTAAGCAGATTCAATTTTTCTCTAGTTAAATTGTGTATTTTTAACACTACCATATCTATGTATTCTTAGGCACAACCCCAGTTTATTGTCTCCTTATCTCTGACCACATTCCTACTTTCTCTGCCGCATTCTTTTCTTCACTCTCTCTCTCTCTTTCCCTCACTCTCTCTCTTTCCCTCTAACCCCAAATCATCTTCCTCTCACAAACAAGGTTGTATCTACCTTTTTGGAGCCCCTAGGCAGTGTAGTGGAGGAGCCCCTGCAAGTGAGTATGCAAGGTATACACTGGCCCATTTTTGCCTTTTCTGTACGTGTAAGTTCCCTTTCCTGTTGTAACTGTCTTGCTCTAGGTGGGTACCACCTAGTAGCCAGTTTATGATCTGCAACATTCCTTTTTTTTAAGGCAGGAAACATTTTTTTAAGAAGTGTGGCCCCTCACAGGGAAGCACCTCTGGGCGGCTGCCTAGTTAGCCTAATGGGTAATCCGGCCATGCTCACAGAGGTCATTTTAACTGTGTCTGGCGTTGGCTCTACTGGGAACACGAGAGCACTCCCCTTCCTCCCTCTCACCCGACCCACCCCTAATTTATCAAACTTTATACATACAAGTTAACTATACGTGATCAGTTAGCAACATCTGCTAATAAAAATACCAAGTACATTGTTACCACCAATCCCATTATAACCACCTTGACCAGCCTTCCACCTGTCTCACTACCTCTACCATGCTGTGTTACTGCACACAGACTATTATACAATTCCCATTGCACCAATTCAGCAAAGAAAATCTTCCAACCTTTCCACATTAATCCACTTGTACTACAACAAACTTTACTGTTTTTTTAAATATATTCCATTCTCCAATTCTGTACAAACTTGTCTAATTGTACTCTTTTTTTAATTATCTTCTAAGTCAACAGAATACTCAATTTTAACTTTCATTCCTTTCCTGGCCCTATGGAATCCTATCCTGCTATTCTTGCCCACATTTCTGTCTATCCCACTTCCTTGAGACAGTAAGTTCACAAGTGTTCAATCTTATAAGGTGTTTTGGGAAAAAAACATTATCAATTCTTTTACAATGTTTAATATTGTACTTTGCTTTGTATTTAACCTCTATATCGCGCTATGGGGAAATGTTGGTGCACAGTAAATAAAGGATAATAACAAAATAATAATAACAATACTAATAATAGTTTAAGGAATCTCTAATTGCCTCAACTGTAATTCAACATTTCCCAACCCTGGGAGCCTTGAGGACAGGGTTTGGAATCAGTGCCATAGAGCAATAACTTTATTTTATCAACATGCTGCAGTTCAAAAAAGTTCACTACTTTTCAATAATTTATCCAGTAACAAATATGTAAAACTTCTGTCTTTTCTAGTAGTTGGAGCAGTGGGAAATAGAAATAACTAAAAGCAGGGGTAAAACTGCAATTAAAAAATGTAAGTACTAATGTGAAGCAATTAGCAGTTGAGTCGGTTCTGTTTCTATGATGAAATATAAGAGCAGAGTACACAATAAAATGCCATTACTAATTGTGTATCAATATGAATGCTGCTCTATGACAAATTACACGTAGCTAATTATTATTATTATTAACTTTTATTTGTAACGCGCCAACATATTCCGTAGCGCAATAAAGGGGATAAAAAACAAAGAAAAATACAGCATTAACAACCTTCCTAAAATGGAGGACTCTGTTTGGAGCTTAGAATCTTTGCAGAAAGTGCTTTTTCCCAAAGCATCCTAGAAGACTAACAACTTGCCACTAACAATCTAAAGGGAATGGAAGGGACAGAAATCAGGGAAAGATTAAAAAGATAAGGAATAAAAAGGGTCAGAAGAGAAGTGAAAGTTAGAATGGTTTTTCTTTTATAGGGAGGGAGAAGGAACAGAGGTGAGGGCTCTAGCATTTAATATGTTGTCTGCCCCTAGTGGTGAGATAATATATGTAAGTCGGAAAGTCAGGTGTTTCCCATTCCACTATAAATTTTATCAGAAATGGGGTGGGAGGGTGAGGGGCAGGGAGGGAGGGAAGGACTCCCAGACTTCAGCGTAACCAGTGAGGCCTACTGAGACCAGGATGCAGGTACAATTTGGGACTAAAAGAAAAACAATAAAAATAAGGTATGAGGGACCGATAGAACATGGAGGGAGAGAGGGAGAGAGAGAGAGCAGTTAGTAGAAAGGAAATGCCAAGACATGTGGGAAGGAGGAGATCTAGGCAAATTATGCAGGCCATAAAAGGGGGAGGGGGAAGTAAAGCCAGGCAAGATAAAGTAAACATTTGTAAGAGTTTGAACTAATGTTAGAAATAATTCTATGTCATCAAATATAATAACAAGCATATAGTAGAAATATTATTAAAAGATATTGGCTCCTGGGAAGACGCAGCTTTCAAGGTCTTCTCCATACCTGATGGTGTGTATGAAACTCCCAGAATACAGCGTAACCAGTGAGGCCTTCTGAGACCAGAATGCAGGTAAAATGTGGGGATGATGGTGTATATGAAACTCCCAGAATTCAGCGTAACCAGTGAGGTCTACTGAGACCAGGATGCAGGTAAAATTTGGGGCTGATGGTGTGTATGAAACTCCCAGAATTCAGCGTAACCAGTGAGGCCTTCTGAAACCAGGATGCAGGTAAAATTTAAGGCTAAAAGAAAAACAATAAAAATACGATATGAGGAACCGATAGAACAGGGACGGAGGGAGTGAGGGAGAGGCTAATGCAGTTTCTAATAGTTGATTGTCTGGTGCTCTGGTTGAGGGTGTTACTTTTAAGGCCATATATATGCAAAAACAATTACCATTAAATATTCATAATATTACAATTTAGTTGGAATTTACATGCAAGTTGTAGTAAAAATATTAACTTAAATAGACTAAGATTCTATATATGATTGTGACATTTAGAGAATTGTCAAGGGAAGATTAGTAACTGAAAGTATCAAATTTATTGTATTTGTATAAATTGTATTGTATTTGTATTGCATGTATTAATATTGCTATAATTCATCAAGAAAAGCACTGATCTGTTAAAATACATGTATTTTTCACAGTTTTAATAGTTTTTTTTATTTAATCTTTTTAATCCTCCAGCAGCCCTCCCTCATAGAAGTGGACCATAATAAAAATCTCCCTGCAAATGACAATGCATACTGTTTCTTACAACAAAAAATAATTTCGCTTTTTCTAACCATAAATTCAGCTTAAAGTAAGTAAACAGTTTGAGGACTTTAAATCTAACACTGCAGCATTATTATTATTATTATCTTTATTTATATTGCGCCAACATATTCCGTAGCGCTGTACAGGGGTTGAGTACATGGCAAAAAAAACAAACTTAACACCTTATAAAGAATGGAGGGCCCTGTTTTTGAACATAAAATCAAATGTACATAGTGCTTGTTTCCAAGGCACTGACACATGATTGAAAACTTGCAAACTTACAATCTAAGGGTTTAGGTGTGATACAAGAGGGTGACAAATGCAAGATGGCAATGTGAAAGCAATTTGTTTAGTCAAGTGGAGGGGTCTGTGAGTTGTATTGTAGATTGTGGGTGTGAGTGTTGTACATATTAAGGCAGAATTTTTTAAACAGGTGTGTTTTTAGTAATTTTTTTAAGGTTTTGAGGCAGGACGATAGTATAATGGAGCAGGGCAAGGAGTTCCAAATAGTAGGGGCAGCACGAGAAAAGTCTTGAAGACGGGAGTGGGAGGAGGTGATGAGAGAGAAAAAAAGAAGAAGGTCATTAGCAGAACGAATGGGGCATTTGGGAGAGTATTTTGAAAGAAGAGCAGAGCTATAAGGGGTGCACTGTTGTTGAGGGCTTTATATGTTAGGGTCAAGGTTTTAAATTTGATTCGGGAAGCTATGGGAAGCCAGTGGCGTGATTGATAGAGAGGAGCTGCAGACACTGATCCTTTGGTATTGAAGATGAGTCTAGCGGAGGCGTTCATTATGGATTGGAGGGGAGACAGACGAGAGATGGGTAGGCTAGCAAGGAGGGAAATGCAGTCAAGATATGATGAGAGAGTATATTTGAATTGTAGCTGTGTCTTCTGTAAGATAATGACGAATTTTGGAGATATTTTTTAGGTGAAACTGACAAGATTTTGTTATTGATTGGATGTGAGGAATAAAAGAGAAACTGCAGGATATAGTATAACCCCAAGACAATGGGCCTGGGAGGTGGGAGTGATGATGGTGTTGTCAACAGTGAGAGATATTTGAGGAGTGGAAGCTGTAGTAGAGGGTGGAAAGATTAGGAGTTCAGTCTTAGACATGTTGAGTTTGAGTTGACTTGTGGACATTCAGGAAGATATGCTAGAGAGGCAGTTGGAAACTTGAGGGAGGGGGATAGATTGATAGGTGCAGAGAGGTAGATTTGAGTATCATCTGCATAGAGATGATACTGAAAGCCAAAGGATTTTATAAGGGTGCCAAGGGAGGAGGTGTAGATGGAGAAGAGGAGGGGGCCTAGGACAGAACCTTGGGGGACGCCAACAGACAGAGGGAGAGGTAAAGAAGAGGTGCCAGAGAAGGAGACGCTAAATATACGATCTTTAAGATAGGATGTGAACCATGAAAGAGCTGTGTCCTGGATGCCAAAAGAGCGGAGAATTTGGATTAGAAGAGGGTGGTCAACTGTATCGAAGGCAGCAGGGAGATCTAGGAGAATTAGAATAGAGAAGTGACCCTTTGATTTGCTGGTCAGCAAGTCATTGGTGACTTTTGTGAGGGCTGTTTCTGTAGAGTGTTGGGCCCGGAAACCAGATTGGAAGGGGTCAAGAAGGGAATTGGAGGAAATAAATTGAGTGAGGTGATTCTAAACAAGCCGCTCAAGCAGTTTAGAAGCCAGGGGAGGTAGTGAGATAGGGCAATAGTTGGAGGCAGAAACTGGGTCAGTTGAGGGCTTCTTGAGAATGGGTGTAATTGTGGCGTGTTTTAAAGAGGATGAAAACTTGCCAGTGTTTAGAGAGAGGTTGAATAGATGTGTGAGAGCTGGGATAAGTGTGGTGGATAGGGGAGGGATTAGCTGTGATGGAATAGGAGGATTTAGAAACAACTAAAACAATGAAAAGAGTATGAAATGAAAATGTTTTTACAGTTTCACTTGATGTTGACTGCCCTATATGATAAGGTCAGAGTTCTTTTAATTCTGCATTTGATGCCATTTATGTTAAACAGAACGGTTTACAATACACAACAGCAACAATTATGTATGGTATATTTTTTAGATACTGTTGCTTTGAAAATATATTATACATCATGGTGGTTTGTCTTTTGCTAATTAGGTATTTGGATTTAACTTCAAGCTTGCAATTTTACCAAAATACCTTTACTGACTGTGATATTAAATTAATATAATTTGTCATATTATATTTTTTATTAAGAATATTATGCTCCAGTGCCAAGTTCCCATTGGTCAGGAAGAGATTCCATGGATTGTTTGGAGCTGAAATAACCGAGGAGAGGGAAATGACCGGCACAGATTGTTTACAAGGAACACTCCATACACAAGGGACTCCAAACTCGTGGGATACTTCTTAGCAACATCATTCAGAGGAGTCTAAATCAAGTCTACTGTCTGTAAAATGTTTTTGTTTGATGCAATTTTAAATGTTGTGCAATGATTTTAAAATGCTGCAGTGTTAGCTTTTAAAGAACTTAAACAGTTTAATTGCATTAGTAATATCTACAACCAATATATAAGGGTCCATACATTATAAGTTCCCTCCAAATGCTTATATACACGCTCCACTGCAATTATATGTTTCAGCTTGTTTTTTCTTTACTGCTAGTCTGGAGAAACCAAAGGAAAATTGCTGTTCTTTTATTGCAGTAAACATGAGCATTGGAAGGGATCTTGTGATGTCATGTTGTTTCTGAGCCTGCAGAAACAAACAAAATGCATGCAGCAGTGAAGAACAGCAGCAGTAAGAATAACCAAATTCAATAACAACTCTTACTAAACTTCTGTGTTTGAGAAAATATTCCAAATAATTGTTAATGCTGTGATATAATCTTATCACATCAATGGGTAGTTAAGTATTATGGGTTACTGCAGTGTTAAAAAACAGTTCAAACTTGAAGATTTTTCATATTATAAATGTCCATAGAAAGGAATGTAAAATAAATAAAAATGTCCTGCCTTTCTGTAAAGTTCACAAGCAAATACACCGTTATTAGACATAAACTTCATAATTAACCTAGGATTAACATGTGTTAACAAACAATCCCATATGTGTTCTGCACCATTAGAACAAAAAAGAAAAAAACATGCAGACAATGTGTTTTCCTTCCTATAATTGAGGCTCAGTTCTTGAAGTTATGGGCAATAGATATCAGGGAATTTCAGTGTATGGCCTCTGTCTGAATGATTAGTAAGCTTTGTACCACGCGTTGCAATGAATATTAATTAGAATCAGGTCTAGAGCCTTTCAATCAGACAGTGGCTATGTCACATGTTACTATTTGATTATTTTCTAGCAACCAATGAAACAACTATAGAAATAATACAGTAAATTAAGCTGTAGACCGTGGTGCATACGGTCCCTAGTTCAAATTCTCATACACTTTATTTTTTTTTGTTTTTTTTTAAATAATAATTATGCTATTTATTTTATATAATAAAGCAATGTTAACTGTGTTTGGTGTTAATTTAGAAATATTTAATTTAATCATTATGTGAACAAAGTATTTGATATTTTTATATATATATATATATATATATATATATATATATATATATATATATATATATATATATATATATATATATGGACAAAATAGTCCTATCCATACCTTCAGCTGTGTAGCAAGCTTTAGTATTTCTAAGAGTAATCCCAAAGCAGAGGAGGCATGGTTATTTCTAAAGGCTCTAAAAGAAGAATGAGAGATTTAGTGAGGGACAGAGAGACATGCAGGAAGTGAATGAGAGAGAGCAATGAAGAGTTGGAAAAGGACATATGAGAAGGAGGAGATCTTAGCAAGTCATGAAATGAGGGTAGAGTGGCTAGAGGTATGGTGGCTAGGGTGGCTAGAGGGAAGCCAATGGTAGCTTACATAGATTTTACAACATTTTTTGAGGGAATAAAATTTAGCTAGAAATGATTTCTATCTCCCAATAACAGTAGTAGTAATATTAATAATGATATTGGCGCCTGAGATGGGTCAACCTCCAAAGCCCTGTTCATACCTCCAGGTGTGTAGCAAGCTTCAGAATTTCTAAAAGTTATCCCAGAGCAGACAAGGTCTGGATGGTGATTTCAAAAGGCTCTCCAAGCTTCAGAATTTCCAGAAGTTATACCAGATTAGTTTTGGAAATATGCAGAGACGTCAAGATAAATAGTTATGGTGTGGAAAAAGCTTTTCCTTGGTTGTGGGTAATTTTCCCCTGTAGTAACGACTAGTAACGGCTATGTCGTGGGAGACAGAGGTGGTAGTGACTAGGTCACGTGGAAGTAGGGACAATGAGCGTAAGTGGTCATAATGAAGAGAGAAAGTGACTTCGGCTGTCTGAATGAGATGGAGTGTGAGCATGTTAGGTAGGAGAGACTATGGTGAGATTCAGCCTAGTGAGTAATGGAGCGTAAAACTTGGATGGCAATGTGCACCAGAGGCGTAAAGCCGCTGACCTGCTGCAACGTGGAGCTTGATGAGTGAAAAAAAAATATAGGGAAGACAGCAAAGAGGAGACCAAGACATAGGAGATGATAGCGGGTGGCCGAGGAGGCATGCCAAAGGAGAGGGGATCGGCCTGGATGCCACTGTGCACCATGGGCGTGAGGCCACTGAGCTGCGGAAACGTGGGGCTT
The DNA here is from genome assembly GCA_027410445.1 of Discoglossus pictus. NCBI lineage: Eukaryota > Metazoa > Chordata > Amphibia > Anura > Alytidae > Discoglossus > Discoglossus pictus. The sequence goes on from CM050166.1 coordinate 64,195,417, forward strand.
GATGAGATCCAAATAGACAAATGGGAGATATTGAGGAGGAGACCAAGGATGTGAATATTAAAACAGGTGGTCAAGGAGGCAGGGCAGAACAGATCGGCCTGGATGCCGATGTGCACCAGAGACATGAAGCCAGTGAGCTGTGGCAACGTAGGGCTTAATGAAAGCCAGAAAGAGAAAGGGGAGACAGAAGAAAAGAAAACTGAGGCTAAAGGAGAAAAGAGAGCCTATAAAGGGGGAGACAGACATGGAGGACAGGAGAGATCCAGTGATTGCCGAGGAACACCCACCAAGCAAAGACTCAAAACACCCGGACTATATATTTGTAAATAATTACATCAGTCATAAAGACAGCACATTTACCGCTACACCAACATACTATGCCTAAGTATAAAAGTGAATATGTCTAGAATAGAATGTGTTAACAGACTCCAACCTTATTATCTATGCAGATTCTTGTGGGAGGCCTTCTCGGGTTATATAAACCATAGCTAAAATGACAACATCTAAGTCAATTATTTATCAATTTTTAAAAATGTAAGGAATTTTTCCACATGGTTTTCCACCTTCTAGCTGATGGAGCAGAGCACACACGGTTTTAACAAGTTTATTTTAAGTTGTAGATTTGCTCATGTGCTTCTTTCAAATACATCGGAAGCTTTATAATTGTATAAACCAACAAATGTATGAAATATAGCACTAAATGTAATGTGAAAATATTTTGAACAACATTCATACATAATAAGAACAGTTACAATAATATTTTCCAAATATAGTTTATTGAGAAATCTCATTTTTCATTAAATGTTCTTTAAATATATTTTAAAATATTATTTCAGATGAGCTAATTGTAATTTTATGGGTTATACAGAGTCCTCTCATAATTTATCTCTAGCACTTTCACACGTCTAAACTCCAAGTTTCATATAACCTATTAATCACAGAAATGTAATTTTTAACCAAACTCACATTACGGTAGTATAATCATACGTGATCGCCACGCTGTTTTGAAGTGGGAATTTCTATGCTCTGATTGGCTTGTTTCAGTTGTAAACTATTTTCAGAACCACCTAATGTATATCTTGTCCCATACCAACTGAAAAAACAAGCATGAAAAAGCAATGGCTGCATATAGTATAGTTGTTAAAGGACCTCTTTAATATTTTTTTTCTATATTCTATTTTAACTACCTAAGCTTGATAATTGTCAGGATAAAATAATCATTTTATGTGCAATTATTTTTACTGATGGCTTCCATCATTTCCCTTTCTTACCTGACTAAATCTTTTATTTTCTCATTAGGGTGTGTCCTTTTAAACTAATTTGCTTTATGTGAGAGCACTGACAGTTATATATTCCACATTCCCATTGTGCAGATAGAAGATTAATATATTAAATTCTGTACTTTCTAAAAAAAATGTTGGCTCTTTAAAAAGTAATATTCTTCAAAAGAGCATATTGTAGATTTGGAAGGTATATGATACCGTAATAACTGATATCTTTACTAATAGCTGCTATCTTATTTTTATTTCTGGCAGATTTATTAAAATATATCTTACCTTTATAAAAAAAGGGATTTATTTGGTTATTGTTAAGATACGTGCAGTTTTAACAACATTTACAAATTGTCATCCTCCAGTGAGAATCTTCATTGCTCGTCCACTGCTGGGGATCTTTCCTACACAGTAATCCGACATGAGTTGGTAATCATATTATTACCTTCTTCCTAAGTTAGTAAACTGTGAGAACTATTGTATAGACTGGATGTTGATAAGAGGGATGATACAAAAATTGCGATGTGACAGTGATGTCAGAAGCCATGCAATGCACGCAGGTTATTTAGTGCTTAAATTACCCATATGACTGTCCTATTATTTGAATGTTAAAGCAATCTGCCTGTAGTGTTGCAGAAAAGCATCTAAAAGCCACAATGTGCAGTGACTGTGATTTCAGTATAAGTGCCCATAATTATTAAAAATGGCTACTACAGAAATGTCATAATAATACATTTTACCGTTTCACAAAAAAATAAGCTTTCGTGCACCTGCCATATATTGGAAAGCTCATTATTTCAAGCATGAGGTGCTGTCCATAGACATAGTAACACAGTAAGAAAAAAAATCCTCTTAATCCTTAATATCTCCTTGTGACGTTGCTACAAAGTCAATTATATGAAATGTACTGTTGTAGGTTTCCGAAAAAAAAAAATTGTTTTAGTGTGTGCCAGTGAAGTGGAAAACTGAGAGATGTAAGGCATTATTCATTTCCTGTATGTATATTTTTATTTAAATTGTATAAACAGTTTACAGGAATTCAGGAAGTTATAACACAGCATTGTTTCCTGGTCATTAGTATTCCAGTGTTTTATTAATACATACTGTAAATTCCATTTCGTCCTGGATCACTTTTATGAGACCAGACTGAGATGCTACAGGATATTTCTCCATGCGGCCTGAGTTGGTTATCAGGATTATAGAACAAACCTATTCGTTTTTTTAATTCCATTTTTTATTAAATGAAAGTATTTAAAATTTGTTGTCACATGTATAGGAATTGTTATAGATAGCTTAATACATTAGGTTATATATTATGCAAAATGTTATTCTTCGCTTGATATATTTGCCAATAAAGATTAACACAAAAAAATACATTTTTCTTCTAATATTTTATTTTTTTCTTCATCCTTTTTTGTTATCTAGAATTATTCATCATGTTTTCCTCCATCTCCACCCCTTCAGGTCAGAAGGTGCCTACTACATTATTGAGGAAGAGCAGAGGGCAAGTACAAGTAGCACCAGATCTAATGAAGTGGTTGGGCCAAAGCCGAAAGGACACCCAGCTGTGGATGTGTCTGGAGGGGAAAGGAAAGTCCGATGCTGCAAAGAACAATTCAGCATAGGAACCTGGAATGTTAGAAATATGAACCAAGGCAAACTAGATGTGGTCAAGAATAAGATGAGGAAGTTAACCATTGATATCATGGGAATTAGTGAACTTAAATGGACTGCAATAAGACATTTCACATCAGACAACCACCAGATATTCTACAATGGTCAAGAAACCTGCAGACGAAATGGAGTAGCCCTCATAGTCAATCAAAGAGTAGCCAAAGCAATGCTCGGTGACAACCCAATAAATTGTGATTTCAGTTCAAATTCAAGGTAAACCATTGACATCAGTGCTCCAACCATGGATGCCGAAGAGGCTGAAGTTGTCCAGTTATACAAAGATATTAACAAATCATTGATATAACGCCAAGAAAAGATGTTACTATCATAATAGGAGATTGGAATGCTAAAGTAGGGAACCAAAGGACACCTGGAATAACTGGCAAGTTTGGCCTTGGAGGGCAAAATGAAGAAGGTCAGAGATTGGTAGAATTCTGTCAAGATAATTCTCTGGTTGTAGCAAACACCCTCTTCCAACAGCCTCCGAGATGACTCTACAGATGGACATCACCAGATGGACAACATAAAAATCAGATTGACTATATACTTTGCACCCAAAGATAGAGGAACTCTACAATCAGCACAAACAAGACCTGGAGCTGACTGTGGCTCAGATTATGAGCGTCTTATTGCAAAGTTCAAAATGAAACCTAAGAAAATAAATCATCAGACCACGTAGATACTAAATAAATACCGTATATACTCGAGTATAAGCCGACCCGAGTATAAGCCAAGGCACCTATTTTACCACAAAATACTGGGTAAAATGAGTGACTCAAGTATAAGCCGAGGGTGGGAAATGTGCTGCCCCCTGTGTCCCTCTTGTGCCCTTTGTGTCCCCCTCTCTCTCGCGTGTCTCTTCTCCCCTCTCCCTTCCCTGTTTCTCTTCTCCCCTCACCCTTCCCTGTGTCTCTTCCAACCTCTCCCTTCCCTGTGTCTCTTCCAACCTCTCCCTTCCCTGTGTCTCTTCCCCCCTCCCTTATCACCCTCCTCAACCCACTCCTAATCCTCCCTCCTCATCCTCAACCTCCCTCCTCATCCTCAACCTCCCTCCTCATCCTCAACCTCCCTCCTCATCCTTCCTCCTCATCCTCAACCTCCCTCCTCATCCTCAACCCCCTCCTCAACCTCCCTCCTCAACCTTCCTCCTCATCCTCAACCCCCTCCTTACCCTTCCTCCTCACCCTCAACCTCCCTCCTCATCCTCAACCCCCTCCTCAACCCCCCTCCTCAACCCCCCCATCCTCATCCTCCCTCCTCAACCCCCTCCTCAACCCCCCTCCTCAACCTCAACCCCCCTCCTCAACCTCAACCCTCCTCAAACTCAACCCCCCTCCTCAACCCCTATCATCAACCCCCCTCCTCAACCCCCCCATCCTCACCCTCTCTCCTCAACCCCCATCCTCAACCCCCCATCCTCAACCCCCCTCCTCAACCCCTCCTCCTCAACCTCCCTCCTCAACCCCCTCCTCAACCTCCCTCCTCAACCCCCCTGCTCAACCCCCCCCATCCTCAACCCCCCCATCCTCAACCCCTCCTCAACCTCCCTCCTCAACCTCCCTCCTCAACCCCCACATCCTCAACCCCCTCCTCAACCCCCCGATCCTCAACCCCCCCATCCTCATCCTCAACTCACCATCCTCCACCTCCCTCCTCAACCTCAACCCCCCTCAACCCCCCCAACCCCCCTCCTCAACCCCCCCCCCAACCCCCACTCCTCAACCCCCCTCAACCTGAGGATGAGGAGGGGGGAGGGAAAGAGACAGGGGGGGTTAGAGAGACACGGGGGGGGGGAAGGGAGACACGAGGGGTTAGAGAGACACGGGGGGGGGGGGGGTTAGAGAGACACAGGGGGGAGATTGACTCGAGTATAAGCCGAGGGGGCCCTTTTTAGCCTTAAAAAAAGGGCTGAAAAACTCGGCTTATACTCGAGTATATACGGTAATATGCCTTGCGAATATGCAGTGGAAGCAAAAAATACATTTAAGGGACTAGACATGGAAGATAGAATGCCTGAAGAACTTTGGACCAAAGTTTGCAACATTATCCAGGAAACAGCAACAAAGAATATCCCTAAAAAGAAAGAAAAGTAAGAAGACAAACTGGCTGTCTGATGAGGCTTTGAAATTAGCCCAGAAAAGAAGGAAGGCTAATGGAGATAGAAAAAGATTTGTCCAACTGAATGCAGAAATCCAGAAGATAGCAAGAAGAGAGAAGGAGATATTTTTTAATGAGAGATGTAAAGAAGTTGAAGAAGATAGCAGAAGGGTTAATTCAAGAAAATTGGGGACCTTTAAAGGCACCGTTCATGCTAAAGTGGGTTTGATAATGGACAAAAATGGTAGGCACTTAACAGAAGAAGATCAGATAAAGAAGAGATCGCAGGAATACACTGAAGGTCTATACAGGAAGGATGTTAAGAGCAATGATGACCTCAATAATTTGTCCAATGAGCTGGAGCCAGACATCTTGGAGCGCAAAGTGAGTGGGCCCTAGGATTTCTTGCTGATATTAAAGCTGCAGGAGGTGATGGAATCCCAATTTAAGTATTGAAAAGTCTACAAGAGGATGCTGTGAAAGTGTTGCTTGCCTTATGCCAACACATTTGGAAACTCAACAGTGGCCAATAGACTAGAAAATTCAGTCTACTTCCTAATCTCCAAGAAAAGGCAGTGCCAAAGAGTGCTCCAAATATCAAACAATTGCACTAATTTCACATGCCAGCAAGGTAATGCTTATTATTCTACAAGCTCGACTCCAGCAATATATTGTACCAGGAACTACCAAATATGCAAGCCGGGTTTCTCAGAGGTAGAGTCTCAAGAGATCAAATTGCCAATGTCCGCTGGATAATAGAGAAGGAGAAGAGAGTACCAGAAAAGCATTTACTTGTACTTCATATACTATTCTAAAGCTTTTGACTGTCTGGATCGCAACAAAATATGGCATGTTCTTAATGTGATGGGAGTACCAGACCATCTCATCATCCTCCTGAGGAATCTGTATATGGACCAAGAAGCCGAACATGGCATAACAGAATGATACAAGATAGGAAAAGGAATGCGACAAAGTTGTATATTGTCTCCTTATTTAATAAACTTATATGCAGAGTTCATCATACGTAAGGATGGACTGGATGAATCCAAAGCCTGAATCAATATTGCTGGAAGAAATATCAGCAACCACAGATACACAAATGGTACTACTTTGATGGCTGAAAGTGAGGAGGAACTAAATGATCTATTGATTAGGGGAAAAGAAGAGAGTGCAAAAGTTGGTCTGCTGCTCAACGTTAAAAAGACCAGGTTGGCTTTATTCCCTTCCAGCAAGCAGAGGATAACATTAGGTATATATTGAACATTATGCACTGGGCAAAACTAAACCATATTCCTTCATGCTTACTCTCCTTGGACACTGAAAGGCCTTTGACATGGTCAAATGGCCTTACCTCAATGCACTTTTGTCAAAATTTGGATTTAATTAATGAATTTAGCTCATACATATTACAATTCCTTTTGAGCATCTTTGAAACTGCCTGGAGAATCTAGAGCATTACTAGATATACAAAGAGGCATGAGACAGGGTAGCCCTCTGTCCTTGCTCCTGTTTGCCTTAGCAATAGAGCCACTAGCACAAACCACTAAATATTAAACTCACTTATTCAAGGAGTCGGGATGGGACACCATCACTTCAAATGCTCTCTTTTTGCAGATGATATCTTGTGCTCTCTATCAGAACCTGCCACCTCGATCCCAGCCTTACTCCACACTTTAGAGACTTTTGGACATTTTTCAGGTCTCAAAATGAATGTAGATAGAGGCTCTGAACATCTCCCTTAATCAAAATGACCTTATATACCTTCGAAGAAAACTTAATTTTAAGTGGCCAATCACACATATTAAATACCTAGGAGAAACCATTACTAGTAGAACCCAAGACCTTTACAAAGCTAATTATAAAGCTCTCTATAAAGAATTAGGAGAAAACATGTACACCTGGTCGAAATGTCAAATTTCATAGCTAGGCCGAATAAACTCTGTAAAGATGAACATTCCCCCGCCTCCTCTACCTTTTTCGGACCTTACCAATAGCCCTTAATAACAAAGAATTAGATGTGCTGCAACGTCAAGGGTTCAAATTCATCCGGCACAAGAAGGCCTCTAGAATATCCCAACATATTATGTATAGGCATAAGTCAAGTGGGGGCCTCTCATGCCCAAATTTAAAATAGTATTATAAGGTGTTGTTTATTCCCATAGCTCATTCTACAGTGCACCAGCCCCTTTGGGTGTTCATAAAAAATTACAGTATGTCCCCACACTCCTGTAGCTCGATTTTCTGGTCCCCCAAACCATTAACTATAATAGGAAATCTAGCGAGTCCATACACTCAAGTATGAACCAATTAGAGACCCTTATAACATACCCCTGCAGAAACACTTTACCTACTGTAAAATTAAGCACTTTATTGAAGTCACAGAATGCCTGAAGGGAAAACCTAAAACTAATTGGTTCACAAATCTGTGTGACAAATCTCCACTTTCAAACAGTGTAGTAAGCCATCTATATAACGACTTTAATAAAGGACGTCCGGATCAAAAGCTAATATATATAAGGAAGTGGGACAGTGACCTTAAATAAATCTGAGGTCTTGTGTGGAGGGGTGGGGGAGCCCGCCTCCTCATTGCAGATGCAGGAAACCGTGGATAAAGGTAGGTGTGATGCCTCCTTTAATACCAAATCTTGGCTTCATTTAGAGAAACTAACCTGTTATGACTCTGTTCTTATAACTTTCCTAGTTTAATTACCTTCTGATTATTACTTCTGCTTGTCGTAATGAAAAATAGAGAGAAAAAATATAAATAAAATAAAAAAAATCAGGGAAGGCGAATGAGTCTGATCAAGCCTGCAGTCTACGGGGAATCCTTTGGTTCTCTGGAATTCTTGGAAAACTTTATATGCATATATGATCATATGTAAAGTAAAAATATATTGTACAAATGATATAACTGATTGTATATGACCAGTTTGATAGAGACAATATCATGTTCCCTATGTAAACAGTTTTGTAAATGCTTTAAGCCTCTGCTTAATAAAAACTTATTATGAAAAAAAAAAAAAAATGAAGATCATGAAAAAAAAAAAAGATAAAGATCATGGCAAACGGCAATCTCAGTTCCTGACACACAGACTGGAAAGAAATGGAGGCAGTGACAGATTTTTTTTTCATGGGCTCCAGGAACTTTGCAGATGGTGACTGTAGTCATGACACTAAAAGACGTTTGCTTCTGGGGAGGAGAGCTATGGCAAGCTTGGACAAGCTAATAAAAAAATAAGATATTAAACTATCAACAAAGGTCATAGTTAGAACTATGGTATTCCCAGTAGTAACATACGTATGTGAGAGCTGGACCATAAAGAAAGCTGACTACCATAGAATTGACGCCTTCAAATTGTGATGTTGACAAAAACTACTTAGAGTCCCTTGTACTCCAAGAAGATTCAATAAATCAGTACTTAAGGAAACTGAGACAAACAATTCACTAGAAGGTATGATCATGAGGCAGAAGCTCCAATATTTTGGTCATATAATGAGATGGTAGGATTCTCTGCAAAAGACTCTGATGCTGGTTGAATGCACAAGAACAAGGGTACAACGGAGGCGGAGATGGATAGATGTGGTCACTAAAGCAATGATCATGAGCTCAGAGGGGCAGTGACTGAGACATATACCTGGCACGCTGCGGTTCATAAAGTCACAGAGAGTCAGACACGACTGAACGACTAAACAACAACAAATAATCAATTATAATCCATAACCTCATTATTGATTTTTTTTCTTTCACCTCTAAATATATCTAGTTCTATCATGCAAAAAAAATTAAATCGAACCAGGTTCTTTTAGAAGCTGGATATAGAGTGACATAAAAGGTCAGTGCACATTTCAAATTACTCGCATTTGTTGCAGGTCTATGAATGTGTGAATCGCCAACATTACATTATAAGACTTCCTCTCTATATGTCAGATGATATATATAACTAAACAACAAATGTAAGTTGTACCATAATTGAATTTGAAGTAGTTTTCAAGTATTTGCATTGAGAGAAGCATCGCAAGGTCAGTGGGAACCGATTCAGTCACAAATACTTTATGGTATACCGTGAATACCAGGGAGCATTTTGATCCATGGACGACCAATTCATACATTTTCGTTTTATAATAGCGAAGACATTTGTAAGGAAATGTATAGCAATAACAAGGTTATAATGGATCAAATGAATGTTAATGAATCAAAACCAACATATCAGATGTAAGTGGATATAGATGGTATTGATAAATATTCACTTCAGGTTACATTTATCAACTATAAATCCTCCATGAAATATTCTATAGAATTTTATTGAGCCTATAATATTAAAGCAAAGACAAATTAGCTCAATCAGAGAACAAACAAACCTTAATAGGTTAGTTGTATGGACATGATAACCCACTCTGAGAGCAGCCTCTTTTAGCTACTTGTGCCCTTCACAGTGAGAAATATCCTGTAGTATATCAGTCTGGTCTCACTCAGTAGAGTGGTCCAGCCCTGAAATACCAGGCAATTCTACACTGAACAGGAGAAACAGCAAACCCCAGACGTACGTTCCAGTCTTATTTGGGCCTCGTCAGTAATGTGTAGCTGAACTCCCTAGGGCACAGTCCACGTCTAGAGCCCCTATAAGAGTGCCACTGACTTTATTTTTTCTCAATAATATTGCTATTCAATCAGGGCAAATGCAGAAAATACTAAAAGGACACTGTCACCCCAACCACAAGTTAGTTTCATCTTAAATAGCAATAAAAACTGTCTAAATATTGTACTAGCCATTTGTCTCAACAGTAAATTATTTACAAGATATTCAGCATTTTTTGTGCAGCATCTTTATGTTAATGTGTGTCTCAATAAGCTAATTTGGGGCTGAGAGTGCTTGATAACAGTGGGTATCTAACTGCATGGTAACCTAAGGGCCTCATTCAAATGCAATTTGGCCAATTGAATAGGGCTCTATATAAGCACGTAGCATATTTTATTACAGACATTTTTAGTTAGTGAACCTCTATCCAAAAGCAAGGTCTTCACTAACTAACAACTTCTGTAAAAAAAATTGTGCTTATTTAGAGCCCTATTCAATTAGCCAAATCACTTTTGAATGAGGCCCCAACACAGCTCATTAGTATTCTAAAAATACTAATTTGCATAAGAATACAGCAAAAAGAATTGTGATTCATTTTAGAATCAAATGTCCGACTCAATGTATTGCTAGTTTTTCATGCTTTTTATAATAACAAAAAAACTTGATTTTGGGGTGACAAAAAATCATAAGAAGATCCAGGTCCTGATCACTTACAAAGGGAACCTATTAACCAATGGTAATCCAAAATTACAGCATGTGCTCTTTGTGCTACTCAGCATGCACAATAAGAGTTTAATATTGAATGGTATTCTAGGATGTCATTCTTTTATTTGGTAATAAAATCAACATTTAAAGAAAATACATCCAATATAACTTTCAAATGTTAAGTGTTACGGGCACTAACAGAGCTATTTTTCTTAATTCTCTATTAGGTTCCCGGGATTGATCTTCTCAGGAAGGATGTAGGACAGCCTCCTAGGCACATCATCTGCCATCCCATGGCCACCTATGAGGGGTTCAGTGAACAATATCTGCTAAAGCCTGAAACACTAAAGTTCATATGAAGTCTGAAACACTAATGTTCAAATGAAAGTTTTAAAACCCTCATTGGATTTATTTTTCAAATGCAGATTTTATGGATGATCAATTATTAAATAAACAAATCAAAGCCCATTGTATATGCACTAAAACAGGCCTAACAACTCCAAGGACATGACCATATATATCCTTATCCGATCATTTATTTCTCTTCTTCAGCACTGGAATAAATCCTAGTGTATCCGAATGATAGATTGCATTTGCTTTTTAATATAAACCTTTGGGTTTCCAGTAAATGTCTGTCCCTGGAAAATAAAGCTTAGCTAAAATTAGTAGCTAATTTTCATGTGTTTAAATATTTCTGCCTGGGCTTTTTCCAGATCAGATGGGTGGTTGCGACTCAATGCCAAATTGCTTTGTTTCCCCTTCTAAAACACTGTGTACTATTAAATATTACCAATTGGTTATTAGGATTTTCTATTGCAGCAACTTAAAAATAATTTAGATATCAGTTTTTGCTTACTGTTGTGTTATGATTTCATTCACTGTTGCTACGTGTATGAATATCAGGTAATGGGTACCATTAGTTTTTGTAGTTAGTAGTTTTCCTGGGGAGTCAGTGACAGCAGAATGTATGCATTAAAACAAGCGTGATGAAAACCTGCTCTGTTTATAATTTCACCGCAGCTGCTGTATTGATGGATACAATCTCTGCCACATGCTCCAGGTGGCTCCTAATGCCTGGCTCCCTGCAGAAACCTTTATTTGCACATCTTAAACCACTTATTGGATTTGAACAGGATTTTTCAGCCTGAGTGCAGTAACAGTGTTCACTTGTGTAATATTCTAAATCCTGGCTTTGTATTCCACTTACTGTACAGAGTCATCTTTAGCAGGCTTTCAAAAGGATATTTTGTTCCTCTGAATCTTGCTTTTTTTTTGTTGGGTAATATCAACTTTGTTTGCAAGTTTATTAATATTGTTATTAACTTTTATAATCTTAATGTAGAATACAGAATACATTAGTTCAACCAAATTTGAAATGATACAAAAGTCCCATTTATTGCATATGTACAAGGGGTGCCAAGGTTATGGTGGTCCCGACATATGGCGTTCATAGATATGAACATTGTAACGGCTACCCCGGTACCAGCCGTTGGAGACGTCCTTTTCCCTGGCAAGCTGCTGTGTAAAAGTGAAGTTGGTATAATCCCATCCAAGAGTTCCAGAGGGAAAGTCAGGTTCAGCATTAAATATCCATATAGAAGCACTGCACAGTCTCAGAAGCCCAGACCACCCATATTGGACGACACTTTCTTGGGAGGCAAAGAATACTGTCTTTATTTTGTTATATGCAGAAATATATATACACCTCTTTCCACAGGTAATACACATGCCCATATTTGGCCACACAATACACATAGAGAGACAATAGGTGGGTCACACCTCCCTGAGGCTACATGGCTACTTTTGATACAATCAGACATTGCTAAGATCATCCTTCCCTTTTTCCATCTTCACAATGTGAACACTTCACACAATGGACCTCTCTTGCGTATGAAGAGTCTCTGTAATAGGATTATCTATTAGCCTAGTAGCTGTGATATTCTGAGCCAATATATTCTGTAGAACATAAAACAACATATCTACAGTACAGCAATGTGATCATATTTTAACCATAATAATTAAATAAACATAAAACAGGGTAAAACAGTGATGGGTTCCGTTACACACCTCCCCCGTGACCATAAGCCGGCATACACGGTCTGATCCCAACGGATCGGCCTGGGGATGTCCGGACAAAACAATTTGTTGGTCACTTCTACAGTTTGACAACCCATCAGCATTACTGCAATTGACATTTCCTCACATTTCAAGAACAAAACAAACGCACACTTCATACAGCATTCACAGCAATAAACATTTCAAGGAGAGGGAAAATACATTTTACAAACTGGTTTCAGACAATTAAATAACGAGGCAGAAAAGCATCAGCCTTCCAAATGAACTGAAGTCCTTTAGCAAAACCATCCCAAGTTGCAGAGTACATTCCTCCCCCAGCTCGTGGTCGGGCCCCTATTGTACAGGGCCCACTGTTCTTCCCCTGTACACCCACCCAAAAAAATCCAGGATCCCATCCCAACAGTCCAGGATCCCAGTGTCCAAAAGGTGGGCCTCAATCTCTGTCCCATAGAAACCCCTTTCCATATAAAACGTTCCCGCTCATCCCCTCTATCGTCAGCTAATGCTCGGTACTTTTGGAGGGTGGGGTCCTGTCTAGTTTCCCTCCCAAGCTCTTCAGGGGTGTCCCACGCCATGGGTCTCTCTGTGGCGTTAGTGCTAAGTGTCTGCTTGTGGCTTACCTGGGTCTCCCGACCTGTTGTAGGATCGTCCTCGGTACGGGTCTGTGAGCGGGTGGTCACGGGACAAGCAGCAGCAGTCGTGGGTAAAAAGGCTGAGGCTAGAGGGCCAATATCATTGCCCAGCACAACCTCAGCAGGTAAATTGTCCATGATGCCTACTGTGGTCTTTCCCGACCCGACTCCCCAATCCAAGTGTACCCGGGGCGGTGGGTAAGCGAAAAACAGCCCCCCCTGCGACACGAACAGCAACGGTACGATTAGATACATGTTCTGGTTTCACGAGATGTTTCTGCACCAAAGTGATGGTAGCGCCAGTGTCTCTTAAGCCTTGTGCTATCTGTCCATTCACACGCACCTCTTGGCGGTGATGCTGGCGGTTATCCGGGGAGGCAGCCTGTACGGGGTTGGCCTCATACAAGATTCCCAAACCCCCCTTTAGGGCTCCCTTTGATTTTCAGGCAGTGAGCAGCAGAGGGACGTGATGGCGGGGTCTCTGTGTGGGGTGTTGTGCACCTCCATTTGTTATTGGCTGATCTCAAAGGGCAATAACGGGCAATATGCCCTGTGTTGCTGCAGCAATGGCACGTCATTTTGTAAGAATCCCGGGGTTGGTGGTTAGACCCCTGAGGCCGTGGCGGTCCTGGGGGTATTGGGGCCCGAAATTCTGTGCGTGCAGCGGGTATTGAAGTGTGTGGCTCTGCTCTAGAGGTTGGTCGTGTGGACCCTTGGCTCACCTTTCTGGACTCTGCGTATTCGTCCGCTAGCCGTGCTGCCTCTATTAAGTTAGCAGGACGACGAACTTTCACCCAATCCTGTATGTCTGCAGCCAGATCTTGGAAGAAATGTTCCATCAGGAATAGCTGTAGTACTTCCTCTCCTGTGTTGGCATTGCACCCTCGCACCCAATGTGATGCCACCCTTTGTATCTTGCTGGCCCATTCCATGTGGGAGTCTGCAGCCTTCTTTTTAGACTCCCTGAAGCGTCGGCGATATGTTTCCGGGGTGACGGCATATCTGGTGAGCAGTGCAGCCTTCACCCGGCGATACTGCGCAATATCTTCCTCAGTAAGCGCCCGAAAAGCCTCATTTGCTTTTCCTGATAGCTTTCCAGCCAAAATAGTGACCCATTGGTCTGGTGGTATTTGGTGTAGTGAGCACTGCCTCTCGAAGTCAGCCAAATATCCATCAATTTCTTCCTCACTTTCCACAAACGCTTTGAAGGCAGTGAAGGGTATTTTCTGCCCTGTAGCAGCCGGTGGGGGAGTATGAACTGTATGTGCCAGGGGTTGTCTAGCTCTTGCCAGTTCAAGTTTGTGCCCCCTCCTATTTTGTATCTCTGTTCTTGCTTCCCGGAACAGCTGATCTATTAGCTCCACGGATGTTGCTGGGTACATGGATAATCTCCGCTGAACCAGGTTTGTAATTTCCTCCTCCTCGCTGACAGGGGTAGGTTGGTCCACGACCTCCATGGATCGATCCATCTCGTCCAGCTCCAGTAGGTCAGCTATCAGCTCTCTCCGTGGTCGGTTGTTGGCACTCCTTCCTCTGGTTTCCAAGAGATCCTTTAGTGTGGGTCTTTTCAGTTTAGCGTACTGGGATTCCATTCAGCACTTGCGTTGGGGATGAAAAGGACCATCCCACCGCTGCCAACCAATGTAACGGCTACCCCGGTAGTGAGAGGGTACCAGCCGTTGGAGACGTCCTTTTCCCTGGCAAGCTGCTGTGTAAAAGTGAAGTTGGTATAATCCCATCCAAGAGTTCCAGAGGGAAAGTCAGGTTCAGCATTAAATATCCATATAGAAGCACTGCACAGTCTCAGAAGCCCAGACCACCCATATTGGACGACACTTTCTTGGGAGGCAAAGAATACTGTCTTTATTTTGTTATATGCAGAAATATATACACCTCTTTACACAGGTAATACACATGCCCATATTTGGCCACACAATACACATAGAGAGACAATAGGTGGGTCACACCTCCCTGAGGCTACATGGCTACTTTTGATACAATCAGACATTGCTAAGATCATCCTTCCCTTTTTCCATCTTCACAATGTGAACACTTCACACAATGGACCTCTCTTGCGTATGAAGAGTCTCTGTAATAGGATTATCTATTAGCCTAGTAGCTGTGATATTCTGAGCCAATATATTCTGTAGAACATAAAACAACATATCTACAGTACAGCAATGTGATCATATTTTAACCATAATAATTAAATAAACATAAAACAGGGTAAAACAGTGATGGGTTCCGTTACAAACATACTGGTGTATTTCCTGCACATGCATAGCGTGTCACAGAGAGTGCGGCATGACGTCACTTGTCAATAGTATTGATGCTGAATGTGGAGCAGGGAAGGTGTAGTTGTGAATTAATTATGTTTCTGTCAGTCTTTAAGTGTGTGAAATAGTGTGTGGTTGGTATAGGGTGCATATGTCAGGGTTTTAAAAATACTTGGTGTTTTTGGGAGGGTCTCTCTTTCTCAACGGGTCGAACAGTCGGATTATACTATTGCTCTCCAGCTATGTAATGCCCTTTCGACAAGGAATAATGTAGTGAGAGGTAGCTCAAGTGTGCCAGGGGCTACCGGACATCCGGCCTGCCTAGAGGACCAGATGAGTCCTTGGACGAGGGCAAGGACAGCTGATTTGGGCCGGATCAGCATTGAGTATGAGGCTCCGTGTAAGGAGAGCGTGTTAGGGAAATTGCCAAAAATAATTGAGGAAAGCTTTGCGAAAGCTAATTCATGACTGATGGTTTGCTGATGATACGATGCAAAGTGATGGCTAAAGCCTGCAAAAGAAACCATGTAAGTGTAAGAGGGCGTGTGTGAAGGTGATAAGGGGTGTGTCCTTGAACATGGGCAAGGACAATGATTGGACAAAATGATAGGATGGAGCCTGTGACTGTTATTTAGTAGATTTTGGCCGAATCACACCATGTGGGTGCGAAAGTCGAAAAGGAATACCTTGGACATGGCCAAGGCAGGCTGCACAGTGGATTAGGGCCAAATCTGCTACTTACTCATTTTCTTCTGGCACCATGACTCCTTCTCCAGTGGTGTAAAGCCCTCGCAGCCATGGGTGCAGGAGGTCAGACGACGGCAAGTGCTTGAGAGACCTAAGGAAACAGGCATGAAATGGCCAAAAACTAATGAGAGAAGCGTTAAGTTACCAAAAAGCAACAAGACAAGCACAAGGGACAGTCTCAGAGAAGCCAGGGAGGAGAAAGCTAAGAAGCATCCTCCAGGCACAGACTCAGATATGAACTGAGTGTGCAAAGGAGAGGAAGCCAGAAAGTGCTTATGAAGGCTGAATAAGCCCCCTCCCACAGAATAGGCGGAGCCAGAGAGAGGTACCCGATCACAAATATATATATATCACATATAATAGTTGTCAAACTGAGAGTCGTTGTGACGCTTTGCGAGCTCACGAAGCGAGCTCACAAGAACTGCGTCCCTGCAATGAATGTCGACTGCAATGAGCCAAAGGCCACAAATGCGGAGGTGGAGGCTCTACGCCGCCTCACACCGGTAAAAAAAAACAACCAGAAAATAAGACTTTGAAAAGAAAAACCATGCCGCGGAACGTAAAAAAAAAAAAATACGACCCGCAGGAGTTAGAAAAAAAAACACTAAAGCATGAAGATGAAATAGGGACTTACAGAAAAAAAAAAAAAAAACGACCCGCAGGAGAAAAAAAAAAAAAAAAAACTTAATGGCCAACACGCGTACATCAAAACACACACAAAAACAATGAAAAAAATAAATAAATAACAAAAACATCACACAGCACGGGGGAACAGCCAGGACGTCTGCAGTGAGGTTGCACGCAAATCAAAGTCGATTGTAAGGAGTCTCGCCACTTGAAAATCAGCTAAATGAGAATAAAAGTGGCGGCCAAAAAAATGAAAAGGAGCGCGCTTTACACAACTAAACCAACGGTTTGCCCTCGCACACGCAGCATATTTCTAATGCACAGTTGGGACATTGATGACACTTTCTCCTCAGGCCGGCAACAGTCCAACTGTACATTGTATGCTGCAGGAAAAGAAAAATTGATATTTAGCTCTTCAGGCTATTCATTGATGATATATCAATTACAAATAGGTATAGTAATATTAATTTATTAATTAATGCGCTCATAGGATTAAAAGTAAACAAGAGGAGCGGCTGGCTATGAGCGCCAAAGGACGATGGTGACAAGCGCGAGGCTCGCAATGAACGCCGAAGGTCCTCCGAGTAGAAAAAGCTTTACATTGTGTGCCAAACAGCATTGCTTTGGCTTAAAATTTTACTGCCCCGTCATTTTTAAATGCCAAGTGGCTAGTAGTAAATAAATAGTACATTTGTGTTCACATTTGAATGTCTAAAACAAGTTAAAAACTTGTCTCATGCCTAGAATTCTGAGAAATACTTTACACTGCACACTCGTGATTGCTCTTGCAATCCATAACCATATCAAACATGACTTCCCTTAAGCATATTCCCACTGTATAAAACAGGTTTAAGCAAAGTTAGGGTTTTATTATACACAAGCTAGGAATCCCAACCACATACAGCTGTTCAAGGTTACAGCCTATTATCAGGGTGGGGGCCAGTTCCTTAGCTTGTGTTGTGGACCTTATGAGTAGGTAGTTCATCACAGCAATCATTTATAATATGGTGGGCAAAAGAGTGATAGAAGCCCTCCACCGTACAGTAGTACCGTATATAAATAGTACATTTGGGTTAACATTTGAATGTCTAAAACAAGTTAACTACCTCCTCAAAATATCCACTATACAAGCTAAGGAACCGACCCCACGCTAAAATTATAGGCAGTAACCTTGAAACAGCTGTACGTGGGTGGTATTCCTAGCTTGTGTAAAATCTAAATCTAGCTTTGCTCAAAGCTGTTTGATACAGCGGGTATATGCTTAAGGGAAGCCATGTTTGATATGTTATGGATTGCAACAGCAAAGCCTTTGTGAGCACATTTGCATGTCCCTGGCAAGGTTCCCAGAATGCAGTGTCATAACTGTATTTCTCGGAATCCTGGGCATGAAACAAGTTTTTAACTTGTTTTAGACATTCAAATGTGTACTATTTATTTACTGTACTACCACACGGTGGAGGGCTTCTATCGCTCTTTTGCCCACAATGTATTAGATGATTATTTATATATGTATATAATATATATATATATATATATATATATATATATATATATATATATATATATATATATTATTTATAAATATCTATATATCTACAGTGTAAAAAATAATATGTATATATGCTATGGGGTATATATATATCTACAGGGTATGAAATGGTGTGCACTGCTATAGTGTGTGGTATGGGATATACATAAATATAAAGGGCCTCATTGAATTGTGATTTGGCCAATTGAATAGGGCTCTAAATAAGCACATAGCATATATTTTTTAAATACGTTTTTAGTTAGTGAAAAAATTGCTTTTAAATAGATGCTTACTAACTAAAAACTTATTTAAAAAAAATATGTTATGTGCTTATTTAGAGCCCTATTCAATTGGGCAAATTGCAATTGAATGAGGGCCAAAGTGTGTGAAACTGTGTGTGCGCTATTATGGTGAGTGGTACATATAAGTTTATAGTCTGTGTACAGATATACAGCCTTATTAAATTGTGATTCGGCCAATTGAATAGGGCTCTATATAAGCACAGAGCATATTATTTTTACATAAGTTTTTAGTTAGTGAAGACCTTGCTTTTGGATAGAAGTTCACTAACTAAAATTCTCTGTAAAAAAAAAATGCTATGTGCCAAATCGCAATTTAATAAGGCTGATAGTGTCTGCATATATATATATATATATATATATATATATATATATATATATAGTTGAATAATCAGAGTATTGCAGTGAATATATATATACTAGCGTATTGCCCGTCAAAAAATGACGGCAATGAGATGTGTATGTTTGGAAAGTTGTATAGTTATTAATATACATATGGAGCACTTTGCTCCATAAAAAAAGGGGTCCGTATTAACGGCTCGCCTCGCTACGCGAGGCTCGCCTGCAATGAGCGCCTGCGGCGCTCATTGGCAAAGTGCTCCGTATTAACGGGGCAAAAAATGTTTGGAAAGTTGTATAGTTATTAATATACATATGGAATTGTAAGGTAGCTAATGGTGTTTTGTGTGTACTACTGAAATATATAAGTTAAAATAATAAATAATTAATGAATGACTATACTTTACCAATTTGTATGCATTGTGTTTAAGAGCTGGCAATCTGTAGTGATGTTGCAGCAGCATTGGTGGTGTGGAGGTGCTGTGTAAGCGTTTAGAACGTGTGCAGTGTAATAGTGTGCGTGCGCAAGCTGAAACCGTTAGCGTAGTACTTTAGTTCCGCATTATCGTAAAATGGCGGGTAATGTGTGTTATGCGTCTTAGCGGATAATCCGTACGTGATTTAATGGGCAGTAATGTGTAGTATGCGTCTTATCGGATTATCCGTACGTGTTTTCCGTGGTTATAGTGCTGTAGCCTCGTTTTCGGTTTTTTCGGCCGCCATTTTTTCTCTCGCTTCGAGACTTTTTTAGTGTCTAAACTGTTTTATTTTTAATAAAATGAAGGTGTAACTTGTTTTTTTGAGGTCGTGGATGCTCCCTCTTGCTGTCGGTAAGCTTTTTATGTATGTGCTGTGTGTATTTATTGTGATTGTATTTTTTTTTCCTGTTCGCGAGTTGCGGCCGTATTTTTGTTCTGCGTATTAACGCTGATTGGCAAAGTGCTCCGTATTAACGGCTCGCCTCGCTACGCGAGGCTCGCCTGCAATGAGCGCCTGCGGCGCTCATTGCCAAAGTGCTCCATATTAACGGCTCGCCTCGCTACGCGAGGCTCGCCTGCAATGAGCACCTGTGGCGCTCATTGCCAAAGTGCTATGGTTTAACAGTGTAACGGCTCGCCTCGCTGCGCGAGGCTCGCCCGGCGATGAGCGCCTGCGGCGCTCATCGCTAAGCCCGCAAAGTCGTACGGACCACGCAAACAGCGTGACGACGACTCGTAGTAAGACAATTATAATATGTGATATATCGACGAGCCTTCGAGAGATAATGCCTCTCTTTATCAAGTCAAAAAGCGATTCTGATACAAGTATGAACTAAAAACAGCAAACAGAAAGAGATGGGGAAATCTTTTTTGTTGGAAAAACAAGAGACAAAATTCATTGGGCAGAGTTAAGTGAGAAACAGACCAGCATTGTGAATAATGTCCTGATAGGTCAGTAAGTCTATACCTCAGGTTGTAGATAAGAACACAGCAGAGTAAAATAAAGAACAATACATTTCAGCATAGCATGAAGAAAACAGCAATAGAAGTCAATGTTAATGCCCAAATCCTTTGTATTAAAAAATTGAATCATTTTTAATTCAAAAGTTTTCTGCTGTTGGATAGTTCTGAAGTTCCCTCTGAGTACTTTTATTTTGAGGTTCTGGATGGAGTGGTTCTCCTGGGTGAAATGGTGTCCAACTGGAGTACAATAGCTGTCTTCATGGTGTTTTTTGATGGAGCTTTGATGGTGGTTCATTTGCATGTGTAGTTTCTGGCTGGTTTCCCCAATGTAGCACCCCCTTTCACATACAGTACATTCTATCATGTACACTACATTGGATGATTTACATGAATATGAGCCTCGGATGTTGTTGGTCTTGTTGTGGTGTGTGGCTGTGTCCTCTTTGCAGATGTGTTGGCATAGTTTTGTAAGCTACATGCTATGCTGAAATGTATTGCTCTTTATTTTACTCTGCTGTGTTCTTATCTACAACCCGATCTAGAGACTTACTTACTGACCTATCAGGACATTATTCACAATGCTGGTCTGTTTCTCACTTAACTCTGCCCAATGAATTTTGTCTTTCTTGTTTTTCCAATTTTTTTTCCATCTCTTTCTGTTTGCTATTTTTATTTCATACTTTTATCAGTATTGCTTTTTGACTTGATAAAGAGAGGCATTATCTCTCGAAAGCTCGTCGCTTTATTATGATTATGTTTGTCCAATAAAAAATGTATTACTATTCACTGCAATACTCTGATTACTCAACTAGATTACTGGACCTTCACGGCTACCTCACTCTTCATATATATATATATATAGCTATGATTGTCCAGTAATCTAGTTGAGTAATCAGAGTATTGCAGTACCTTTTTTATTGGGCAAACATATTCATTTATTCTGACAAGCTTTCGAGAATGTACTTTTCTTTATCAAGTCTTTAGCATTACTGAAAGGATGCAGAAGGATATATGAGCTTTTCCTGTAGCCACATTAAATTCCCCTAACGTTTAAAAGCGTGGTTTGTAATGTAGCCCACAAGACTTACGGCTATTAAATTGGCAACCCACCGATGACTTGCAGGGTAGGGGCGAGAAAACCCTAGAGGACGTGAGAATTCAACTTGCGCGCCCGCATATACTTTGTTCCTTCAAGCCCATAACTGTTAAGCTCGAATAGCGCTATGAAATTGCAACAAATTCACTGGCGTTCAAGCCCGTAACCCACAAACGGAGCCAAAAAGCCTACAGGTACTAGAGAGGACCCGCAATAGGCAAAAAGTCCAATCCATAGCACTGTGAATGCAAATATACACACACTACTGTACTTATAATAAATGGGAAAGTGATGTTAGGTATTAGAATTAATAGCACAACATTCTCAAACTCGCAAATCAGCAAAATAAAATAATTTTTCTAATGTTCAATTTCCGTGTTATATCGATCCCGGCAATCAATGTGTTAATACATATAAGGGAACTTGCATATAATATAATATCATATTTGCAGCTTTATCAATATTGCATTATTTCTGGAATGTGGGTCCGATCGTAACTCGTAAATGAAACCCGTAAGACTTTGAAATCCCACCACAATGTTTCAGTGACATAATTCTGTCTCTATCTAAACCCATAACTATGGGTTTGACAAATTGATCACGTTCACGGCCGCACATACAACGTTCGACAAATGGTTTACGGGTTTGCGCCTCAAGCCCGTAACTCGTGGCATGGTCTAATTTAATAGCTCTGTAACTCAGCCAAATTTCCAGCCTGCAACCATTGCGGGTCTCATGTTGCACTTATCCCCTTGGAATTTAATGTGGCTAATGGTGCATCCTTTCAGTAAAATGCTAAAGGAACACATCTCGTCCTTTACCCAGGGACTACCAGTAAATAAATATAATTGTAATTGGTTATTATTAAAAATTTCAAGTGGAAGTGTTATATAATTGAGCTTGGAAGTTGGTCTAGTTTAAGAATGATGTATTGTCTATATAGGATCTCCCCTCTCTAACTGTCAATCGAAAATTGGCTAAGCAAGGGAAAAAATGGCGGACGAAAAACTTAAAAAAATCTGAAACAGGATGAAAACGAGGCTCACCAAAGCCAGGCACGCAGGACTTAGAAAATACATGATGGCAAAGACACTAACACTTACACCAACAACGCTAGGCATGCAGGACTTAGAAAATAAAATAAACGGCAATCAGCGCGCGCCACGCAAATATTCAGCAGACACACACAGAGGAGAAACACACAGGGAAGGGACACGAGGGAGATGGTGGAAAGAGACACATGGCATTCCCAAGCACAAAACTTGCAGGTTAATGAACCCTGCAATGAGCGGCACGTACAGTAGGTGGGAGGAAAGGCTCGCGATGAGCGCCGAAGGTGATCATTTCAAAGCAGGAAAGTTGAAGTACATGAGGGGAGAGGCTCGCAATGAGCGCCGGATGTACTCGTTGCCAGCCATGCGATCGCAGAAGGTGCTCAGAGGAGCAAAAGCCTCGCATTGGGTAGCAAACAGCATTGCCAGCCTTACTATTTTATTCCCGTCATTTTTGACGGCCAATTCCCTAGTGTACTATATAACAATAATAAAATGTTTGTTTCAATTCTACTGTTCTTAAAATGTCCCTGAACCAGTCAGATCTTGAAACATGATCTGTTGCCTTTCTGGTACAAAGTAAGTGACTTTCTGACTAGGACAGGATGGGTGTATATAGGTGGGCGAGTAGCTATAGGTGGGAGGTTTAATATTATATAAGGAACCAATACAACATTTACCCTGAGTGACGCAATAGACTAGAAAAGAAATTAAAGGGACATGAAGTTTCTGTATTTCACTAGAAATATAAATACTTATATTTACTTAATTTCATATGCTTTTTTTTATTAAGACTTGTGTATAAGCTCTGTTTTTGTGCCTAAAATAACTTAAACCGTTGTCATATACTTAAAATATACTATTTGGAAGAACTACATCTGAAAATATGCAAAATGTTTTTTAATATGGAAAACCACATAGTGCAGGTTATTAAAGTATATATATGCATTTATGCTGTTGTGGGATCTAACTTTTTTTATGATCAGCTCCCGGAAGTTGGAGGATACATCGCAATGGATCAGAGCTCACAGCAAGTAACCCGACCAGAGCCACAAACGAAGGCAATTGAATAGCTAAGTAACTTGCTATCTTCACTTCCGAGCCCGGATCCCAAAAAAGTAGCAATTGAATGAGGCCCATTGTTAGGTGGTAAATACCCGACAAGCAAGTGCCTTTTTCTTCAACTGTTTTGGAACTGAGTAATGATGGAAATAAAGTCAAATATATAAACATTATTCTAGATAAACTTCAACATAAAGAAAATAAAAAAACGCTGATTTCTGCAGGAATTGTTAATTCAATATTTCTCAATATCATACTGCCGAAAGTGGTTACCAATTTCCAAACTTTAATATTTATTTGTTAAACTATTTTCTGTAAGCTGCATTTTGAAGTTGAAATTATAATATATATAAGAAACAATTTTGTTTTTTACGCTATCTGTAAATCCCTTCATTCAACTAAAAATGATATCTTTTTCTGCTGTCATGGTGATTCAGGGTTGAGATTATTTTGCTAAAGCTGTTTCCCTTGTGAGAGCAGTGTGAATCTTGTCACTGTTAGTAAGGTCAAGAATCACATTATATCAGGTCACAAATACTCAAGCAGTAAGCAGAGGAATTTTCTAAGCTTAGCAGACCACTGTATACGGGGTTTATTCTAGATAGATAGATTTCATAAGGACACAGACACAGTAAAGGGATATATTTCATTACTATTGCAAAGGGCTAGGATAATAGTCCAGTTTTGAAGTAAAGGTCAGTATAAACATGTATGCTTATAATTAGGGTCGTATATACCTTTTTGGAGCCCCTAGGCAGTGAAGTGGTGGAGCCCCTGCGAGTGAGTATGCGAGGTATGCACGGACCCATTTTTGCCTTTTCTGTATGTGTAAGCTCCATTTCCTGTTGTAACTGTCTTGTTCTAAGTAGTTACCCCCTAGTAGCCTGTCTATGAACTGCAACATTTCATTTTTTTTTAAGCCAGGAACCATTTTTTAAAGAAGTGGCACCCTTCACATGGAAACGCCCCTGGGCGGCTGCCTAGCTCGCCTAATGGGTAATCCGGCTAAGCTTATGATTATAAATAGTGATCTGTGTAAGAAAACTTGCACTGAAAACAATCAGTTTCCCCATTATCTATATAGGTTTCTCCTATCTTTTATGTATTGCTTTTGATTTATGTTTTTTTTTTTAGTAGTTCAGTCGTATTCGACTCTCCGTGACTCTATGGACGGCAGCAAACCAGGCACATCTATGTTTATGTCTCTGGTTGTGCCTATCCGTAAGGTTATGTCGGCAAAGATACTGGAGGGGTTGCCAGTTTCTTCTTCAGTTGGCCTTGATTTGTCTGATCTCTCTGCTATGACCTGCCCATCTTGGCTATAGCTCACAGCATCATTGACTTACACAAGGCCCTTCACCACAACAAGGTAGTGATCCAGAAGTGTGCTAGAGTGTACTAAAGCGTCCTTGCTGCCTCACCATTGCACAGTTCAGCACAAGTTAATGCAAATTACACTCTGGTGCTAAATATAAATAGTTTATTAAAGATAATAATAATAATTATTATTATTACTAGTAACTTGCCCGTCAAAAATGATGGTGTCATATGGGCATCCTCTCTGTGTGCCGTCTCTCTCACTGTGATGCCCTCTGACTCTCTCTCTCTGCACCCTCTCTCACTCTGTGCTCTCTCTTTCTGCCCTCTGTCTCTCTCTGTGTCCTCTCTGTGCACTCTGTGTGCTCTCTGTCTCTCTCCCTCCCCATCTTTCTCCATTTCTCTCTTTCCCTCCCCCTTTTTCTCTCTTTCTCTCTGGGAGCACCAGCTTAAACACTATGTTTTAGTGTCCAGACTAACTCTCAAATCCCTCCAGAAAATTTCTGTTGAGAAATTTTAAAATCTCTTGAAAACCCAGGGGTGTGTTTCTGACTAGCCACGGAAGGTCCAGGCCTAGGACAGCACATTTTCAGTGGGGAGCAGGTTGCCTGAAGATGCAGTGCAGTACATTGAAATGTTTTTATATACAGATAAATGACTAAACACAGTGATATTTTTGTTTGTAAGGGTACTTGACACATTCTGGCATACTATATATATATATATATATATATATATATATATATATATATATACATAAACACATATAAACTTATATATGAGATATAGAAAGGGGAAAAGAGGAGCTGCAAAAGGGTCATGGGGGGGGCACATATCTGAATGGCCTAGGCCAGCATTAATAGCCTAAATACTGTCATGTGAACACCCCAAACCTTTCTTTAAACATTCACCACATGGGGTTACGAAGACTCTGTGCCTCATCTATGTGGATCATGTTAAGCATGTGAAAGATTATACAAACAATAATAAGTTCAATAATATAGTTAAAAGATCACTGTATGATGAATAAAATAAATGAGTGGACAAGACCCTAATTAGGCAAGAAAAATATCATAAAGCTGATTTTTAACTACAAAACATAATTGTTAATTCTGCTGATCGCTGGAGACATAAATGATACTTTGGTGAAAGTTGCATGTGGGAAACGGACAATTACATTTCTGCATGAGCTGTTCTTGCAGTTACAGCTGCAAGCTTCTTGCTTTTAGGTGGTGTGATGTATGTATCAAATTCCAAATGATCTAGCACCCTCCAACCCCTCATATAGTGATCCCTGGAGGACAGATTTAACAGAAGGTGGCATGACCTAAGCTGGGAGGGGGAGCAAAGAAGAGACATGATGAAGAAGGAGCTGAGAGATGACTTTAGGACTGCCTTAGTTTCCTTCTTTCTTCCTCTTTGCATTCAGAAGCTGCTAACTTCAACAGCTATGGTAATAGAGAAAATTCCCACTCTCTCCACCCTAGACGTTATGGGATATGAAGTTAATTATTTGTTGTTTTTAATTGGCAAAGTGGTGATTTGCTGCCAGGAGCCTCAGTTGGGGAAAGACCAGGGACTTGAGTTAGGAGTTGGCTTAAGTGCCACTGTTTAGGGTGTTTAATACGGTCCACTTAAGGTTAGTAGGTGAAAGGATGTCTCTTGCTGGTCAATCTACTGGGCAACAAGCAATGGCACCTGAACCTTGTGGGTGGTCATGTGACAAGTGATGTGTCTGTCATGTTGACAGTTGTTTAATAAAAGTGGCTGTGACCCGATTTACCCAAAGAACACTTGAGTTTTTTTCCCAAAAAAACAAACATTAGGTCCGTTTATGAAAATTACAAAGATGAAGCAGTTCAGAATAAGGGTAAATATACTGGGTTTAACACATGTAACAGTTTAACATATGAGTGCTATGGAATGGATTTCATGTTTATTATTAATAATAATAATTATTATTATTATTCGTATCAATAACAAATTTAGGATAATGCATTATTTTAAGATATAAATTGATAAAATGAATGAATAAAATAATGTAATTGCACATAATAAAAAAACAATAAAAAATCATTAAAAATAACCACATCATACCAATAATGTATAAAACTATTTCTTATACGCTGACAAATTCCACTTTAATTAGCAGTGGAAAGAAAACAGTAGAGGAGCTTTTTTGTGAAACTTAACATAAAAAATGGCCATCTGATTCAGTAGAGAGAGACCAACAGATATAACAAGCTAAGCAAACTGAATAAATGGTAGCAAATTAAATAAAGAATTGGGTATGACCTGTATCAAGGTAAATGATAATATCAGTAAGTGAAATTAGAAAAGCTTACAGACCGGAAGAGTTTAATCCTATGGGTACAATTCACAAGTGAACATTGCTGTGAAAGGACGAAGAGTTACTGGAGTGCTTTTTTGTTTTACCGGCATAATGTTTTTTTCTGCCTCATTGTATTCAAAATGGTCTTGTATTAAAATTAGCTATTTTATTCTAAATGCTGACATTTACATTTTAAAACTTATTACACATTGACAGAATCACATCAACCTTTTATTAGCCATTACTGAAAAATATATCTCCATTAGAAAGAAATGTTGAAATGTGTGTTGTTTGTATTTTATCTCTTTTTTTTTTTTCAATGAAGGTATCTCAAAAGATTTATTTTAACTTAACTGAGATGATAAAAGTTTACAACTTTAGGCAGTATAACTTACAGGCGAGCCATGTCATGCTATTACATCTCAATAAAAATATGTTGAGACATGTACACAAATGCATAAAACTAGAGTCAATTCTGTAGTGCTGAAATGCATTGTGTAAGTAGTGGCAATCTGCTTGGTGATCATGGCCAAACTGACAATTTTTCCATATTTTACCAGCAGTAGTCTGGTGTGAATGTTAAGATACTATAGGAAAACACATATGTCATAAAAGTACAACATCAGAAATAGAGGTACGGGGAACAAACTAACCTTAATAGCTTAGTTTGATGGACATGATGGGTTCCCTGGTGGTCCAGTGGTTAGGATTCAGTACTTTCGACACTGCAAGCTGGGTTTGATTCCAAATCAGGGAACCCAAAGGTCACATCACCCTGAAGCCAAACAGGGTTGGGCCTGGTCAGTATTTAGATGGGCGACCACCTAGGAATACCATGAGCTGTACGTGGGCCACTGGAGAAGGAACTGGCAACAAACTCCAGTATCTCTGCCATGAATACCATTTTTTTTAAACTATCACTAAAATAATTGAGTTATGGGGATGGTTAGGGGTTTTCTGAGTGTTTCCTGTATCACCCCTAAATGTGCTGCTATACATAATGAGCTGAGTGGGTCTCAACTTGGAAGTGGTGCATTTCCTATGTTAGTCATATTGTTCTTTTCACTCATTACTATTCATAAAAAGAGAGATCGCTTAGTGATTAAAGCATTTGACTTTGAAATGGTAGGTTGTGCTTTCAAATCCATCCATATGCTTTTTTGTTATACACTTTATTTAGGTTACCGGATAAAACCGAACAGATAAACACAATAAACGGGTGGTTATGAGATAACTGTGTGTTTTTATAATACTTTTTTTTTTAACTTAATAGAAAATATTAATGTAAAAATAAATTAGAACTCATATCAGAGGCAATTAGACTTAACATTTACCAATCTAGATATAGAGTGAGTTTAGAAAACACTAACGCTAAGACATAATCTGTATGACAGATAAGCAATCACTAACACTGATAATATCTAAGTCAATTTGATCAATTTAAAAATGTAAACATTTTTTTCACATGATTTTCAAGCCTTTACCTGATGGGGCACAGCTAATTACTGCCTGCACAACCAACCTAATGATATGTATGCAGAAACTTCTATTGCTTCTCTTCTACAGGGTAGTTAATGATTTCTGCATAGCATTCAATAAGTTTTCCGATGAAGCATGTGATTGACAGCACCTGAGCATATATGTGTTAAATCCAAAGGTATTGCATTTTCAAGGAAGTGCTTAAAAGCTCTGTTTTTCTGCCCCAAATCCTACAAATATTTCCTAATTGGTCTCTCTCCTCTGTAGATCATGAAGACAGTGTGCTTTTAATTACAGAGTGTGCATTGTCTCATAGTAACCAATCCATGGTAACATTTTGCTGAGAGAGGTCTCTGACTAATTTTAAATACTGCTCTTTACAGTATGTGTCTTCATGTGCTGCATGAGCTACCAAGACCAGATGAAAACAGGTACAAATTCTATGATTTTAGGCAGAAAAATAGAGATTATAGGAAAAACAAAAAATATAAAAAAATAAACAGGTACTGTACATAGGTATATTATATTCATAGTGAAATCCAGAAACCTTCCATATCGCTTTAATGTCCTAGAGATATTTAAGCCTTATAGAAAATCAACAAATCAACAAGCCCTGACGTTTCTGTGCAAATATTACAAAATTATATACAATTAGAATATTTCAATACCAATTACATTTCTCACTTTCCAATCAACCTGTGAATATTAAATTTAATTTGGTCCGGCCATGGTTTATGACATAACATTTAATAAAATTGGTGCTTGGACAGACTTAATTTAATGAAGGTTGATGCCTGATGGTATTTGCGCAATCCTTTTTGGTTCTATATTAAAGTGACAGCTTAATTGGCAGTTGTGACCTGGAGCTAATTAAATCTAATAGGGAAGTCAAGAATTTTTAGCCTCCTACAGTTAAAAGAACCCAGCGAGGTAATACTTATTAGCACATTATTATAGATTCTCCCATCAATAGATTTCAAGGTCTTGGAAATTATACGTATTTCAATTGCAGTGCTGCATCCGTAGATTAGAAGGTGATATTTCATAAAATAAGCCAGCTCAAATAAAATCAGCATGTTTGAACTTAATGAGCTTTTCAATATACTACTGTTATTACCTTATTATTTCCAAAAGTCATTTCAAATGTCAAAAGAAAGAATATTTTAAATAGATAACTACAGGTGGGTCAGCCTTACATTTTTAAGTTTAGTATTTAAAAATGGGCATAACTTAGCTTTTTTGGCTAAACAAGGGGTCAGAAGGATACATTCTATGTCCCTATTTCTTTTTTCCGTGTCCCGCCAGTGCAGATAGACCTGTGTTCCAGAGGACACTGTTTGGATTTGATGCCTATCATCTGGACTCAGATGCACTTGGAAGCCAAGTAAATTTACCATGGACACCTGGTCATGTAGCTGGGCTCCTAGAATGGCAAGTGCAATTATCCAACCATCATGTAGAAGCCAGGTTTTTACCTTTATTTGGTGTACTGTCCAGTTCAAGGTCCAGAACATTCACCACATCGGTCCAACTCATCCCGTCAATAGTTTCCCCACTATTGTTCATTAAATCTCTGTGAATATCTCCAACAAATTGTTCTAACAGATTATTCTAATCTATTCTGTTTGCAGAGAAGATACTTTGTCCACTGAGATTATCAACTTGTACTTCTCCTAGATTTGATAATATCTCATCCTGCTTCATATCCCTGGTCAGCTGAGGTACCCAGATCCTTCCACATTCTATAGATAACAACCGTGAATAATAATACTAAAGGACCCCTGAAGTCTCACTATTAGCTTTTCTGAATAATTATTGTGTAAAATTAGCAAAAATTCAAAAAAATAATGTAGCCTTTAACATATTAAATATTATAGAAGGAATAGAAACCTTTTTTTTTTCTAAGCTCTACTCACCTATATAGTCATGATGGCTCACAGTTCAGCATATAATTGCATAAAGTAGTTAACTAAAGGGTGTAGTATGCAGTATATAGTGATACAATTTTATTGGACAAGCAAGCTTTCGAGAGTTGGACCTCTCTTTATCAAGTGAGTAAACTAATATTCTTTACAATAACAATACTCTTTTTTTACTTTCTAGAGATATTTGACCATTATCACGTCTAGGTTGATTAGATACATTTATAGATTGTTATATGCTGTGTAAATCTATTTTTCAATTAGTAAATTTCTTATTTTACCTGTCCCTGCAATGCTCAGTACCAGGACAATCAGATAGTAAAGGCAATCCATTATACATTACCGATTTAACTGAGTTTGTCAGAGATCTGTGGAATATTAGACACATAATCAAATAAATATTGGTGAAAAAGTTATGTTAAATGGCACCAGATAAAGCACTGTGAGAATCTAGTCTACCACTTGTTAGTCAAGAAATATGTGTTTCTAAAGACCACAATGGAAGTATCTGACGGATGTCCTGGGTCTATCTTCACTTCCGTCCCATCACACAACTCACATTGCTTGTTTTGAAGCTATTGAAAGTTTGTTGTTATTGTTCAGCCATTCAGTCGTGTTTGACTGTCGTTGACCATATGGATACAGCATGGCAGGCACATATGTCTGTGTTTGGTGGTGCTTAACCATACGGTTTTCATGGCAAAGATACTGGGGTGGGTTGCCAATTCCTTCTCCAGTGGACCACAATTTGGCTGACCTCTCTGCCATGATCTGCCCATCTTGAATGGCCGTACATGGTATAGCTTACAGCTTCATTGAGGTACACAAGCCCCTCCACCATGACAAGATAGCGATCCAGAAGGGGCATTGGAAGTCATCTGGTAGCTGATTATTTATTCAAGAGTTGTGAATTAACTCCCCTTACCCCTATACTGTAAGAATGTGTGAGAATATGTAGCCATTACCCCATCATATGTCATTAGTGATGTCAGTGTTTTGTGTTGTATGATTTAACTTAGGGAGTTGGAGACAAACCTAGCACATCAGGTAGATACCAATTATTTTATAAACACACATTTCTTGAATTTACAAAGTGGTGGCTTGAAGTTCTTTACCTGGAGCTTATGGTGGCTCTTTAAAAATGCTGGAATGGGTAGGAATGCTCACATAAGTGGAAAAGAAGCTTTTTCAACCACATAAGACTTTTCATCTGAAATCATAGTTTGCATCAGAACTAGGAACTTGTATGAATCAAATGCTTTCTATCCTCATAAACTATCTTCATATGTTTGGATGCACATATTAAGTACCCTGTGAAATTAAAATGATTGTAATTATTTCTATGTTATGATATTAAGAGTTTTTTCATTCTTGGAGACTCTTTGTAAAGATCTGCTTCAGGTTAGAGATCCCTCTAACTTGAAACCGAGACCCAAATAGGATAAAATGGAACTGGAAAAGTTTTTCAAGAGTCCCACTCTTCCAATGAAAGTACAACAGGCACATACCAACTCAGACATGACTATTCTCATTTGTCACCTGCATACTAAGCTAATACTGGCTATTTGTACATAATACTAAAGATCAATGTCTGAAGAATATCTTGTATATACTCGTTCTTCACATGCCTTATTTTATCTTGCCTATCCTTTCTCAGAAACCTTTAACTATAATAGAAAATAGATAAATGAATATCACATTAATAATTTAAAACTGATGTGACCTACTTAGCATGATTTATACCTGCTTTACGGCAAGATGTGGGAGCTACATAAAGGTCAACCCATTCAACTAAAATGTATAAACTTGAGTTTATTCTTGATTTATACTATTAAAATCTTAATTTAACAGATTCAAAATTCAATAAATATATTAGAACTAGCAACTTGCCCGTCAAATATGATGAGAGTAAAATTGTAAGCCTGGCAATGCTGTTTGCCACACAATGCGAGGATATGGGCCCTCTGAGAAAGTTTGTCGCTCATCGCGAGCCTCTTCCCCTGTGTACTACCTTGGGTTAAGAGTTAGTGCCTTGGGTTAAGTCTTATTGGCTTGAGTTAAATGTTACTGCCTTGTATTAAGTGTTACTGGTATGAGTTAAGTCTTAGTGCTTAGGGCTCGTATTTATGTCCTTCGGGTTCTTTTTACGTTTGTCGCCTAGCTTTCGTCTTTTTTACGTTTTTTTCGGCAGTCATCTTATTTCTCGCCTCAAATTAACTTGAACCTCACTCACAGGCTCCCTGGTTCGTCCGTTAAAGTCTTATTTTTGTGATCCCCGCGGTCCATCTACGTGCTTCGGGTTTGAAGTCATACAGGCTGTAATTTTGCTCCGTCGCTTAGTCATTGCAGCTAAGTCCTGCGTGTTTCAACTGTTAGTGCACAATGTCCTACTGGCCTCGCGGTGAGTTCCTTCAGCGATCATTGCAGCCTAAGTCCTGCGTGCTGCAGCCGTCAACAGCTCGCCTCGCAAAGCATGACCAACGGCCCGTATATCCACAACTATTATATGTGATACGAGATGGCAAACATTTAATGGCAGGAAGTGTCGTTAATGTCTTAATAGACTTAATGAAATTATAAAAATTACATCAAGGTCCAAATCTGAAGCAATGCTAACATGAGATAGAACCTGAGATGGAATAAAAACAGTGATGCAGAGAGAATGGAGACAGCACCTGACATCATCAGGTAAATACATATGGGGGAATAAACGCAACATAGTATAGAAAACATATAAACACATACTATATACAGTACACATATACATCAATATATCCGCAAAGCGAAGGGCCGCATTTGCTGGGGTGGAGGCTCTACCCCGCCTCACTCCCGGGACAAATAAACCCCAGAAAAGCACAGCTTTGCAATAATAAAAAACACGCAGCGGGACTTAGAAAAAAAAATGCGACCCGCGGGACTTAGAAAAAAACACTAACGCGTAAAGAGGAAATACGGACTTACACAAAAGAAAATACAAGCCACGGGACTTAGAAAAAAATAATAATACAAGGTCACAAAAATACGAACACCTGCGTAGCACATAGACAAATGACGCCATTTTACAACACTAACACTACGAATCTCAAATGGAGATTTACACAACTAAAGCAACGGTTTGCCCTCACGCACCCACCATATTTTTAATGCATAGCTCAGACATTGATGACACTTTCTCCTCACAGCACCAACAGGCCAAATGTACATTGTATGCTGCAGGAAAATAGAAATAGATACTTAGCTCTTCAGCCTATTCATTGCTGCATATATCAATTACAAATAGGTAAAGTATATTATTTTATTAAGTAAATAATTAATTAATAATTATACAACAAAAAAATGCAATGAACACCGAAGGTCCTCAGAGTATAAAAAAATTACATTGTGTGTCAAACAGCATTGCCATGGCTTACAATGTTATTGCCCCGTCATTTTTGACGGGCAAGTCGCTAGTTATACTGTATATAAAGTACATTGTATTATATAAGCCTCACTAGAGGATGTGCAGTATTGCTTCAGATTATATCTTGTCGTTATGTGTGGCATCCAGGAGAGAAAAGCATTTGAAATAAAGATGATCACATTCTTCAACACTAAAAATACAGAACTTAATATGGACTTGGGTTTTCTAACACATTTTTTCTTATTTTACTAGGCTTGGCACTCTTACAGCCCTATTAAATTCCCTCAATGTGTAAAACCGTAGCTCGTAATGTAGCCAGTAAGACTTATGGCTATTAAATTGGCCCCGTAAAGCAAGCTGCTACCGATCTGCAGGATTGAAGAGAAAAAAGACATTGAACGTGGAACTTTGCGACTGCAAATCCTTTGTTCTCTCAAGCCCGTAACTGCTACAATTCCAATCATGCTATTAAATTGCAACAATTTCACTTGCGTTCAACCATCAGTAACACACAAATGAAGCACAAAGGCCAAAGAGTACTAGAGAGGACTCACAAGGGAGGTAATGTCCAATCCATATCACTTTAAATGCACATATACACACACTGTTGTACTTTTATTAAAAGGGAAAGTGATGTTAGGTCTTAGAATTAATAGCACAACATTCTCTAGCTCGCAAATCGGCCCACAAAAATACTTAATTTAATGTTTGATTTCCATGTTATATCGATCCTGACAATCAATGTATTAATACATATAACTATGGGTTTGACTAATTGATCACGTTCAAGACCGTGCATCCAACGGTCGACAAATGGTTTACGGGTTTACGTCTCAAGCTCGTAAGTCACAGCCCCCTCTAATTTAATAGCTATGTAACTCGGCCAAATTTTAAGCCTGTAGCCTTTGCAAGCTTCCGGAGGCTTCTAATTTATTAGGGATGTTAGTGAGGTGTTTGTCTAACATGAAGGATATCACTGTGGACTGCATTGCTCTGTTTTTTCATGCATATTTTGATATATATGTGCATATAGTATGTGTATAAATGTTTCCTATATTATTTTGTGTTGAATCCACCTATATGTATTTACCTGATGATGTCAGATGCTGTCTCCACTCCCTCTGCATTTGTTGTTCTTGTTCTAACTGAGGGTTCCATCTCATGTCAGTATTGCCTCAGACTTGACAAAGAGAGGTCAAACCCCTCAAAAGCTTGTTAATATAAATAAGGCGTTTGGTCATCTTTCCACATACTCAATGAGAGGCAAGTGGCAATGGAATGCAAGGCTATATCACATGACCAGTCACATAGAAACCCCTGTGACTGAAGAGTGCCTAGGCTGCTGCCTAAATTTCATAATAATAAGACAGAATCTAGTCAAATAGTAACAGCTATTGGCCAGATTGCAAACTATCTGATAGGCCGACTGGGGCAGTATTATGGCTTTTTACTCCCCATTTTTGTCTTGTTACACACTGTTTTTGCAATTCTTCAACAAAATGTTCGAATAAAGAATCCATAGTAAAATAAGTCTGTCTGTGATACTATTTTCCCTTGTATAAAACAAAATCACCCACCAATAACTGTAGCCCAGCAATTTGTTTCAGGTTTCCTTCACTCACAAGAGGTTGAAGGGCTTTGTCTAGTCAGTAAAATGCAATCAGTAATCAGGACAGCTCATCAAAGCACTAGACTTGAGAAGAGATTCAATCTGCTTGGGTGAAATTGACTGGTTGTACATTGTGAAGAGAATTAGTCTTTAGTGATCACCTTTTATTGAAAAGTACTTGATATTTTCTAATGAGCCAATGAATTAAATGATTGAGGTGCATGAAACTCTTATATTTGCCAGGCATTCACTATGCTAGAGGAAGTAAATTGAATGTAAGAATAAATTAGAATATATTTCAGTTACATGCATTATATATCAAAAAATACTATTGTGTATTAAAGACAAGTCTTACAATAACATTCTTGTTATTATGTTTGATCATTCATACTAATTCTTACTTCTGGAACTTTGAAATACAATATCATACTGTACAAGAAGAAAATAAGTCACTGGTGATTCAAACAACATCTATGATAATATTACTTCAATAATTAAATTCATTTAATTTAACATTAAGTCCATTTTATATGTTTAAAATGTATGCATTGTTATTACATATTTAAATAGACAGTAAGCTTTTAGATCCCCTTTGCATAGCAATGAAGCTGTGAGCTATAACATGTAGGGTCTAGCAGAGAGCCTAGCTACGAACCTAGCAGAGTGTTCAGACAAATTGCGGACTACTGAAGAAGAAACTGGCAACCCACTCCAGTATCTTTGCCATGAAAACCTTATGGATAAGCACAACCAGACACAAGAAGTGCTTGGTGTGCTGCATCCATAGGGTCATGGAGAGTCGGACACAGCTGAATGACTGAAAGAACAAACCACTTAAATGATAAAATATGAAACATTCCTTTGACTATTATTAATATTATTATCCAACATATTCAGCAGAGCTATACAGTGGTTAAGTACAAAGAAAAATAAATAATAAACACTTGGCAAAAAGTGTAGAGAACTGTCTTTGACTTTAAAATCTTACGTACATGGTGATTCTTTCCAAAGTATCTTACAAGATTGGAAACTTGCAAACTTACAACCTAAAGGGACTGGGAGAGGAAAAAACCTGTGCAAGATTATCAGATAAGAATTTGGAAGGACGAGGAAGAGACAGAAAGTTGAGAGTGATCGAGGATGAAATATATTTTGTTTCCTGTAAGACAGGCATAGAGTTTACCTACGTAGAAGACGTAGACATTTGGGAACATGTTTCCATTTACTAGGAGATAGTAGAAATCTGATTGTGAACTAGTGGTGCTAGTATGCAGTTATTATCCTCACCTAGTGGATGTTTTGTGTCAAGGATCAGGAGAGAGTGCTGAAAGGTAATCCAGATGGGTATAGTAGGTGACATATTATGACAGCATAGGCTGGTGGTCAGGTCACGGTACAAGTGATTGCAATGCCTCTAGAAATAAAATCTAAATAGGGATGCAGAGACAGAGATGGGAGAAGTGATAAAAAGTATGTAACTCTAAGGGTGTTTAGCAGAGAAATAAGTGACTCTGTGTGAGGGCCGACCTCCAGATGTGAATATGGGACTGGTGTCTGCAGCTCAGCATATTTTAAGAACATGTCACCAGGGGCTTGCATCTGCTGAGGGCCAGGCTCTGTTTCCCTTAACACAAGGATGAAGGTCTTTTCTGCTGTGCTCTGGCTGCTAACATTGGAAGCTGATCAGTAACACATGTTATTCCACCTACACTATTTAAGACCATCAGACTCACTGTTCAGTTGTTTAGCAGCTTGGCGTACCTGCTTCTGTGATATTGGATTGTTCTGTGTTTGGCATGGCCTGTTTCATCTTTTACCCCACCTTCTGTATTCCTGACTCTTGGACTGTTCTTCACTATGCTTTTGGATCACTCTGGCTCGAGGATTCCATGACCTGACATTACACTTTAACTGGCAATTTACTGTAAAACCCATAGTACTGCAAAACTCATTGTTGTCTTTTAAGCGTATATCTCTTCTGAAAATTGCCTCACTGTAAGTGCTCTTCATGGTGTGAAAGAACACATGATTGTATGTTAAAATTATCTATTTTTTTAATTACACTAATAACACCTAAAAAAATAAAGTCTTAGGTTTTGTTTACAAAAACACTCCTGGCTGTTCCATAATGCTGACACTGAGTTGTGAAGGCTCCATGAAGACAAAGATTTATAGTTTTCCCTGAACTTCAGGAATGTAGCAGGAGATGTTAACCCCCAACTGTCATTTTTAGTTGATTCCAGCAGTCCTTTCTTTGCTCAAATGAATTTGGGAAGGGATAACTCTCTTTCTGCTTATGCTCTCTGTACAGAGCTATTGCTGTGGGCCTGCCTGGGGGCACTGCCAGTGACTCATGTAAACAGAAATTTCATTTACACAATTCTCTATGAAAAAAGAATGTATCTCAAAAATTCAAAAAGTATTTCAACATGCTTTTAAGAGATATTTTCTTTGATGTGGTCAAAATTGTGCTGGAATTAAGTGGCCCTTTAAGATTATGAACATGGCACGCTATAATTTGGCTTCAGCTGAGGAACAAATGTGAGAAGGTGTTCAGTCTGAGCACTAAGAGCCCCATTCAATTGCAAGCTCGCATCTCGCTCGCCAACGGCCTCATGTCTGCGAGTAAGTTGCAGGCTATCGTTTCCTTTCATTTCCGACGCTATTCAATGCCCCATGGCCGACACTCGCTGCCGGAGATACAAAATCTGAAACCCAGGTTTTAACAGTAAGCAGAGCAGGGCTTGCAAATGCAAGCCTGCAGCTACTGCTTACTGTCAGCCAATAGCAATTGAGACCATCATCATGATGGCAATGAAACCGAGTGTGAGTGCTCCCTCAGGCTCCCTATATGAAACCCTGCTTCGGGGGTTTCCTGCAGGGTCTACACATTAACCCCCAATGATGCAAGGGTCCCGATCGGGACCCCCGCAGTGTCCCCACATTAACCCCCAATGATGCAGGGATCCTTGGGATCTCATTTAAGAGTGTGAGGGGGGGTGTTAGGAGCAGTGGGGACATTCAGGGGAGCATACGTAAGGTCTTCAAAAGCCCTTGCGGGCCCTCCTTAGCACATGTGGGACTTCATCCTTCATTTGCAATGTGCGAGTGTGGATACGTTTGCGAACTTGGGGGAATCAGGCAATTGAATAGGGGTTTCCAATTTTAGTGCTGTGAAAGGGACAGATCAAAGGCTTCAGGTGTAGGCTACGACTTTGCCGGCCTCCATTTTCGCACCGCCGTCAATCGTAACCCGATCCATGCTCGCAAAAAGACACCAATTGAATAGCAAATTTGCCTGTGATCTCCACTTGCGAGCTCGGATCTGAAAATCGTAGCAATTGAATAGGGCTCATAATGTAGCATGATCATGACCCTTGCAATTTTCTAAAAGCTAAAAGCTTTAAATGATTTCAGAGTAAAAGTTGTGTTGGAGTACATTGGACAGATATTAAGGCAAGCTAATATCTAGACAATGGTATATATAAGACTTTACATTTTAGGATAGCAAATAAGATATCTTTGCAAGATGATTTTTTTTCCATGCTGGAACAGTGAGGGCATAGAAAAGTATTAGGAATTGCATAAAAGGGAAAAGGATAATGTTGTTGTTTATTTCATATGGTAAATTTTAGGTAAAAGGGGCAATATGTTTTACAGGAGATAGGAATCTATCATGCAAGTCTAGCAACTCATGGGTCGTGGTATTTTATGCCATTACTTCTCACTGTCTCCAATCCATGATGTTTTGACTTGCAATATATTACTGCTAGGCAGATTTGTTCTATTACTTTTGAATACCTAAAGTCACAAGAACTTCTGCTCATCTATAAAAATAAATTTTGACAGCAGCTTACTGATTATTTGCTTCTCCACCCTTCCAACAACAAGATATTATCAAGGTTTGTTGCATCTTTAAGAATGATATCTAATTAGTGCTATTATAGAGTTCCGCCCATACAGAAAATAATCATATTTAAGTGCTAATGTGGATAGTCAGTGGTACATTTGCTATTGTGTGTGGGGAGAATTTTAATGTACTGTGAATGTATAGTTAATAAGTAGGGACCTCTTTGAGTGGTCTTAATTAAGGACATACTCTGAGGCAGTACACTTGAAATGATAGCTATCCAATTTAGTTATTTGTTTTTTATGATTATATTTTTAATGGATGTTTTAATTGAATTTCTGAACACGATCATGGTTTCAGTTTTAGCAATTTGTTTGGATATTTGTTTGGAAAAACATGACAGAGGCTGTCCATTTTGCATTCTCAGTTATCATGTAGTAACAATGTAGAATTGAAAAAAAAAATTGTATTTGTCTTGCAGAAGACCCAATTGTTTCTTCACATATTTTTTTTTGGTAACCAGACACCATAGAATAATTTGTTAAATAATTCCACTTTTAACCACTTTGATACTTTATTTATTATATTTAAACATGGTTTAACAATGCAGGACAAAAATGAGTTTGCAAAGCATGTGACAGACCTAGGCTTTCTCTGTAGACAAGGGTGCAGGATTTGTTCAAGATAATATTAATTACAGGATGTCAGTAATGTGTAATCTCAGTTAATTCAGCAAAGCAAGATGGCACGATAATCTCACTGTAAAACTTTGCGGCTTGGGTCATCTTTATTTCATTAATTGTTTTATGATGTATTTTCAAATATTCTCATAAGTTAAAGTATAGTAATTCATATGACCATTAATTACTTTAAAGAGATTGTAGATGTGAATGTGTGGCCATCCTTTTAACCCTATTAAAATAATTCACTGAAAATGTCAAATTCGGCTGCAGGAGTTTTCTTTCCATACATTACACGTTTATTCTATTATTTTTACTTGCAATATTATGGCCCCCAGCCCACATCCGTAAATCCTGCCTTGTCCGCAAGAGATTTCAGTGTAGAAGTATGTGTTCACTCAGTATATTACACCAAACCAGGCATTTCACCTGCATTACAGATGAGACACAGCTCTAAGAAATAAGAGAAAATGAGAACATCATCATTATTATTTTTTTTTTATTTATTTTTTTATTTATGAAATTTTGGACACATACATAAAACATACATCGTACAATAATATGACCAAAGAAAAGGAGGGAACAGCAAGACAATGTTCATTTCTTATCAACATTTTTTACCTTCTCGTTTCCTTTCTTTCTTTAATTTTCTCTTTTTTTCCCTTTAAAATGTATCTTGATATACACAGATCAATTCAAGGCGAACCAAAATCTTTCAAAAGACAGACTCATCATGGAGGAGTGGAAGAGGACTCCATGCCCATGAGGGTTAAGGCAGTGCTGGAAAATAATGGTGGCCACACAAAATATTGACACTTTTGGCCCAATTTGGACATTTCCACTTAGGGGTGTACTCACTTTTGTTGCCAACGGTTTAGACATTAATAGCTATGTGTTGAGTTATTTTGAGGGGACAGCAAATTTACATTGTTATACAAGCAGTACAGGGGTGTACTCACTTTTGTGAGATACTGTGTGTGTGTGTATATATATATATATATATATATATATATATATATATCCCTTTTTGACTTGATAAAGAGAGGCATTATCTCTCGAAAGCTCGTCGCTTTATTATGAATACGTTTGTCCAATAAAAAAGGTATCACTATTCACTGCAATACTCTGATTATTCAACTGGATTTCTGGACATTCACGGCTACCTCACTCTTCATAACTATATATATATATATATATATATATATAATGCATTAGAGCATATGTTCGTAGTCCACGTGGTTTTCTGATGTATATTAACCCCTTAATTACTGGGTTGTGTGTGTTACACTGCATGTTGTATAATGACACAGACATAATAATAAAAATATAATATGTTTTAATTCAACAAATGTGTATATTTGAATGTTAAGTGCCAAATTATGATGAACTTCCATGATTTGTTATAATTTTTGATGCTGTACTGTTTCTATAACTGCTGCACCAGCTGTCAGCAATGGTTTTAAAACCATTTGCGAGTGATATTTAGTACCTGAAATGTTTCCTTTATATTTTTGATCAGCAGTAAGAGTTACAGAAATATTCTACATTGATCTTAGATGGGGAAGAATAACATTGAGACTTCAGGCTGCCCCCCCCCCCCCCCCCCACACACCCTCTCCCTTTTTCAGTTTTTTTTCTTGGATGTTGTGTTTTTTATTTTTTTAGGCAATACTAATCTTTGCTGATTAAGGTAAGGAGGGATACACCAACATGGCATCATTCAGGCACAGTGTCTTTTAAAATAATAATTTTACCTAAAATGCTTTTATGCTCACTGTTTACCCAATTGCTCATTATAATTTGTTGCAAACTTCACAAATGAATTTATTTTATTTTTTTAACAAGCTCAGTGATTCTTTAAATCCATGGAGGAATCTGTTCAATCAGAGTCAGTAGAAGACTCTTTGCTCTGTGTGTCTACAAGGACCTACTGGACTTCACCGCATTGACCAAGTCCACAAAGACAGGAAAGTACATTTGGTTTTGAAGATGAGAGTCTTTAAGAGCGTATCAGTAGAAGGAAAATTCATGAGCAAAAATCTATTTGCAGTTGTCTAACAAATATTTGATGCGTACGTCACAGACTAGAGGACTACTTGCTATTCAGCATGAGTGCATTTCAGAATCTGTATGTAATGTATCAGCGCTCTTTAATTATTTCCACACTTCTTTATTTCACATCCTTTTATGTTTCTTTTATAATTATTTCTACAAAACAAAATGTTGTAGTCAAAATTCCTGCCCTCAGCTGTAATGCGAAGGCATGTTCTATACAGATAAAAAACAATTTATCCTGCACACAATTAAATATGTCCTGTCTTCTGTTGACAATAGAAATCTGCAGCTTAGAGATAATAATGCAAGAGCATGGCGAAATCAAAGATAGGTTATCATAAGCAGACTGGTGCTGTATCACCTCCTTTTTAACCCATGGGAAATGGGAAAAGTGGAAATATTAGGTTAGCAAAAGGCTTGTATTTTTGTTTTTGTTTAACTGGTTTTAATTTAGATTCAGTCATCCAAAAAAATGCAGTCTTCAGTTGTAATGATTTACACGGCTTACTCTTATCACTGAAGTACCACTGCCATACCAAAACAGCACTAAGGTTTCGAAATTTGGAATACATGGCGTACTCGTCACTCAAAACTCCTTTACCAGTGGAATTTTGAAAAATCTCTATTTAATTTATTGCTATAGTTTGATCATTTTTTTGTCATGTAATGCATTGATGAATACAGCTTTTTTTATTAATTTAGAAGGGCAAACGCTTATTATTTAGGTTGCTCTTCAAATATTCAAGTAATACATTATTATCATATATAATTATATATTGGATTGTATTTTGGGGATCACTTGACAAAATTTATGGAATTATACATTTGGGAGCACTTGAATATAGAAAGTATAGATTCACCTAAAAATCAAACAAACAATGGTTTTATTTTAGGCAAAATGTATAAAATTACTTGAAAAAAAAATATGGCATTGTGTGAAGAAGTAAATTATAGTAATACTTAAAGGACCTATGCAGTTTAAGTACAAATAAATTTGCTTGTTAAGTCTTTATCAGAGTAATGATATTAGCATCTGTGTAAGCCATAGAAATAAAAGCTCTTTTGGGAAAATCTGAATTTTTGAAGATTCTGTTTATGAGTAAATATATCCATTTTGTGCTTGTTACATCACTTCCTCAGAGCCAAATCATGAGGGTATGATAAGATAATTGGAAAAGATTGAAATTGAGACCACACCCCTTCCGCAACATTGGCCCAGAAGCAGACTCCTTGTTTCTGAAAATACAACCATCTCCAGAAATGTAAATGCCCCTCTCACACACACAACTTCCACCTATGTAATATGTATCCTAACAGGGCCAAGCAGAGGTATCAACATGTATTTATTTTATAAAAAACAAAATAGAGGTGCTACCTATTAAGGTTAGTTTGTTCTCTGATTGAGCACCTCTATTTTTGTTTTTTGTTTATGCAAATGACCCTTAGAGATTTGTCTCCCTAAGAGTGATAGGGGAATCCAGACGTGGACCCCTTGCTCACTGTGCCTTAGGTAGTTATCAGCTACACCTCACTGACGAGGCCCAGTGAAGGCTGAAACGTACATCTAGGGTTTGCTGTTTCGCCTGATCAGGGTAGAATTGCCTGGTATTTTGGGGCTGGACCACTCTAGTGAGTGGGACCAGACTGATATACTACAGGATATTTCTCACTGTGAAAGGCACAAGTGAGCTAAAAGAGATTGCTTTTAGAGATGGTTATCATGTACACAGAACTAACCTATTAAGGTTAGTTCGTTCTCTGATTGAGCACCTCTATTTTTGTTTTTTGTATTTATTTTATAATTAAAAACTACCTGTATGTCTTTTTCAAATAATTATGGTCTTTGTTAGTCCCATTGTTTAAAAAAAAAATGTATATTGATATATAAAAACACATGATCCAGCTCTCAAGAAGCTATTATCAAACACAGAATGGATTCCTCTATTCAAAAATGGAGTCTTCAAAAAGTTTGATTATCCATGGCTTACACAGCTGTTAATGTTGTTAGAAGCTTGTAATGTTGTTATATGCTTTACAAAAAAGCCTATTTTATTGAACTACAATGGTCCTTTAAAAAGTTGAATTACATGAACAAGAAATCTGCTGGATCAGTTGGAAAGGAAAATATATATATGGCACAACATAATATGTTGTATTAACCTCAAGATTTGATATACTCCTACCAAAAATATATTTAATATTTTGACCACATTGACCACTGCAGTGCTCTGTGGATACTTCTTGAACTCGGGTAGTAAGTTATTAATAGAGCCAGTTAATTTCTATAAAAAAAGAAGGATGGGGGAGAGTTAGCGCACAGAAAACCTTGATCTGGTCACTTCATAAATTATGGATAAATCGAGAAAGTCAGTTGTTTTGAACTCTCATCTTTATATACCTCAACATTTATGAGGTATTTTAGTTGCAGATAATTGTGATCTTCTGATCGTAGTTTGGGACCACATGTACTTTTCTCCCGGAGATGATGTGTACTTTTCAGATAGTGTCATATATAAATATACCACTACTGGCTATGTATGTACAAATGTCCTGTTCTGTCATAAACACTCCAACTATATGTAGAGATGGTTTTATTCTAAATTCATACAACATACATAATAAAAAACGAAAAAAGCCTAACACGCATTTCGTCACCCGTTCTGTGGCTTCCTCAGTTAAGATAAAGCTTTCTACAACTACCTATATTATCTTGAAGATGTTTGCGGGTTATAGGTTTGAACGCCAGTGGATTCGTAGCAATTTATTAGCGATTTCGACAGCCCGTAAGGTTTTTTGCCTGTAACCAGAGCATTTGCAGGTAGCTGTAAGAGGCCAATTTAATAGCCATAA
Source organism: Discoglossus pictus (assembly GCA_027410445.1). Lineage (NCBI taxonomy): Eukaryota > Metazoa > Chordata > Amphibia > Anura > Alytidae > Discoglossus > Discoglossus pictus. The sequence continues at coordinate 64,240,411 of CM050166.1, forward strand.
GTCTAGTAAGCTCTGTTACAGGCTACGGGTTTTTAACATTGGGGGACTTTAATAGGGCTGTAAGAATCCCCCAGAACACAGTCAGAGTCATCTATATATAGCATGTGAACAATTAATATATATGTGCTCCTCTTAGAAGTCAAGTTTAACTTATTTGTATGTTTTTCTTATAAACATTAACCATCTTGCCTCATGAAACTTTTTGTCTAGTTTGCCAATTACAAAGCAAGAGTCACCATTAGAAACAAAAAAAAACATGAATGGCTCAAAAGATCAAGAGCCAAATCAAGAGCAAATCAAGTTACAACTGCAGTTCTACACTGTGGGAGTTATTTTTCTGTCTTCTTCAGTAGGACAAAACACGTAACACACAGAGGTCATTTAGCAATAGAAAGTAGGCGCTAAAACTTTTTTCATATATTTTCATATATTTGATCTTTTTTAGCTTGTATTTACATGGAAGTTCATGTGTTCCATTAATCTGCTAATTTAATTTGTTTTCACACATGACTCTATTTGCCTTGTATATTTGTCACATTCCTGACCACAGAGATTTCTTTTCAGTGTGTACTAATCAGACATACAGCTGTTCCCCTGTACTACAGCCAGTATACAGATGTGACTTGTACTAGAGGTATTTAAATGCCTGATTGATGTTATAGAGTTGTAGAAACACTAATTTATGTAGCAAAGGATGAGCAGATATAGCAATACACACAGACATCTGCAAGCACTTTATACAAGTACATTTAATGACACCTGTATGAATGTAAGATTTTTCCTTCAAAAACACATTTTTTGATAAATTTAAGACCACACATGTTCAACACATTGAAAACAGCTGCACACAGCCTACTCTGTCCTTGTCCGCATGTACAATACATGGAAAAAGCGCGTCTCTCTCTCACTGAAAAGCTGCCAGATATCGTTTTTTGTAAAGTATTGGTTGTTAAATATATAATGTACATGGATTTGTGATTGTATTTTATATACTAATGCCTATTTAATTTACTAATATTTTTGTATAAAATGGTGCTATCCTAGATCACTGTTTACAATTTCTTTTTTTACAGTAATTTAAATGACTAAACAAAATATTTGGCAAAATGGTTTTAGAGAAACAATCAGATAAGCACAGCCTTTACATTTGTAACTCTCTCTCTCTCTCTCTCTCTCTCTCTCTATATATATATATATATATATATATAAATCCCCTTCTGGATTGCTACCTTGTCGTGGTGAAAGGACTTGTGTACAACAATGGACCTGTGAGCAACTGGCAAACCCACTCCAGTATCTTTGCCAAGAAAACCATATGGATAAGCACTCCCTGAAACACAGACACATGTGCCTGGCGTACAGCGTTTATATGGTCACCAAAAGTTGGACACAACGGAAGGACTGAACAACAACAAATATATATATAAATATATATATATATATATATATATATATATATATATATCACATATATAGTTGTCAGTGCAAGAATGTTGATCACGTTTGCGGGGTTGTCACACTTTGCGAGCCTCGCAAAGCGCGCTGAGCCATTGACCCAGAGGGGGCCGTTGAATTATGCGGGACTTGGGCTGCAATGAGCGCCAAAGGCGCTCATTGCAGCCCAAGTCCCGCATATATATGTATGTGTGTTTTGTACTTTAAAAACATTTTCATATATTGAAGTGTAGTTCTTCAGAATAGTATATCATAAATATATGACCACAGCGTAATTATATAAATATAAAATGTATTTGGATTTGAGATTTTTTCTTAAGACGTTAATGCCTAGATATTTTTATTACATTTTTGATGAACTTGTCATCCTTAGTTAAAGCTAGGGATACAATTAAATTGAATATTGTTTATGGTTTTGATAGCAGAATTATCAATGTAAAGAGCTTACTGCCTAGTATAGTGAGCTGGGAAATATACTATAAAATAGGATTACATGTCAGTGGGCTTTGTTAAAGGATTCTACATAAAAATCCTGGTATATAAATACATTAGATTGAAAGGCATACTACCATAGTGTAATATAAATATTCAAAGTGATACATCAGAGCATGGATTCAGGAGCCCCAAAAAACCTGGGAGGGATTCAACTCCAGGACAGGAATTAGGGCAGATCTACCTGGTGAAAAGCACTAGGGCCCTGCTCTGGGGGGCCCCATTGCTGAAGTGACCCTCAAAAACTTTTTTTTTAATTTTGCTTTTTAAATTCTTGCCACTGCCCCACCACTATAGACAAAAATTATATATATATATATATATATATATATATATATATATATATATATATATATATATATATATATATATAATTATGGATCAAATGTATGGGAAAGACATACTGCGCCATAGTGGCCAAATCTGGTAATGCATGATTAAGTTTATTTTGCTATTTTTGTGTTCCCTATTCATTTTATCTGGGGGGAATCGTCCACCCATCTCCCCAGTTCCTATGTCTCTGCATCAGAGGCTCCAAATATGGTATAATTGTATCATTTCTGATCCACCCACGGAGATCAGTATCAATAATTAGTGATTAGCCCCTGACAAACTGGGTCCCCTTGTGTTCAGAAAAAGAGACTAGGCATGCTCAATGAACAGACGACTGCAATGGAGACAATGGACCAATCACTAATCACTAATTTTAGTGCAGGTCATCCAAGATTTCTGGTCCAATTATAAATGTCCTATGAAAAATGTGTCCAGTGGAACATTTCGCCCAATGATCATTAGTCCAATTAGTCCAATAGTAGAGTTCATTCAATAGGACAATTCGTCCAGTGATCATTAGCCAATAGGACATTTCGTCCAATGATCATTAGTCCAATAGGACATTTTGTTCAATAGGACATTTCGTCCAGTGATCATTAGCCAATAGGACATTTTGTCTAATGATCATTAGTCCAATAGGACATATCATCCATTATCAATATGTTCAATATATAATTTCTTCCAACCCAAATTTTAACAATTCAGCTGGGAAAACGCAAGGGAAATTATGAGCCAACTATTTCAGTCTGTCCAGATTTCTACAATGCGGGTAATTAAGTAATTAATGCCTCAGGGGTTAATCAGACAATTATCTCTCAATAACAAAAAAATGTAATCTCTGTTTGTAGGTGGGTCAGACAAGCTAACTGACAGATAAAAATGGTAAACTTTAATGTTAGTTTATTTTTTTAAAGATTTAATAGATAACATACTTGTAATTACCTATAGTTTTACATTTATACAATATTTATGTAATTTTCAATACGTTTTGTGAGTTAATAAAGAATTGGAGAAAAAAAAGATAAAATCAGGTCAAACATGGTATGATTCTTTGTTACTGCTTCTATCAAAGTCATCTTTATATTGTGTTCTCAAATAATCTAACAATCTGGATATACAGTATATTTATTTCTTTATTTATATTGAAAGCAAGAAGAAAATATCTAATTAATATGTTGTAGGCCGGTCTGTCCAATATTCATGTTTCGACAGCCAGAAATACATTTACTATATTAATTTACCTTTAGTGAACTCCATTTAATTCCATCTTTGTTCATTCAAATGGACATATATTTTCATAATGGAAACATTTCACTGTGAAATATGTTTACAGATTGTATAACCATTTAAGAGAAGGAGTTTTCACAGACTGTTTGACTCCACTGGAATTATTAATAAATGCTACACATAAATGTGATTCAGAAATACTCTTTGAGTGAGCAAACTCAATTAATATGTGCAGAAATGTGAGATTTCTACTCAAGTGGAAAAACAAAGATAAATATAGTATGTGAACGAAGAGAATCAATAAATCATTAGGACAGAAATGACTAACGTGTCAGATGACCCCCAAAAAATATAAAACGGCTGAAAATTAATTCTAGTCAAATAGAAAAAAAAGACTATTTTCAGAAGAAGGTGTGAGTTTATGCAATGTGCAGTGTAACATGCCATTACAGAAGCAATTAGGACTAGATTCACTAAGATTCTAGACGGGTTCTTTGAGGCTGCAGTGTCTATTTTCAATTCACAATTACATAGAAAACAACCATTTACTACCTCTGAGGAAGAGGGTAGGAATAAAACAATAAATAAATCTGGGGTTAAATCACTACATGAGGAGTAATAGCAGTACTGTTCTACAGTAAACGTGAAAAATAGACAAAAGGTAGGAGGTGTCTGTTCTATCTATGACAAAGGCAAGGTATATACAGTATCTGGGGGATCGGAATGTGTATATATATATATATATATATATATATATATATATATATAGTAAATAAATAGAACATCTGTGTTCACATTTGAATGTCTAAAGCTACGAACAGGGTTTAAACCTATCTGGTACCCATAGGATTTTCTTCTACATTTGCCATTTACGGGTGTGAGAACATTTGCGGGCTTGAGGAATTGTAGCAATTGAATAGCAATTTGCCATTTTAGCGATTGTATCTTTTGCGGGCTTGAAAGATCAAACGCTTAGATGGACGGTAAGATTTGACAACTGTAGGTATTTTCAACCTGAAACCCGTAGATTATTTGCAGCTCGCTAAAAGACGCCAATTGAATTCGTTTACAGGCTCCATTACAGGCTCCAGTAACTTACAATTGCTCAGTTGAATAGGGGCCTATGTCTCTGTAAAGTGATTACATCAGAAATCAGCATATGGCTAGTACTGCTTCAGTGGCAGAACTAGGACATGGAGGGCATGGTTCAAAATAATTTGGGGACCCCCTTGCACATCTCTATACACCCCATAGTGGTCAACAAAAAGCCCAAAATATACGTAGTGGGTCAGATTACCCATAGGATAATCAGATAACCTTTCTATTCACTCCTCTACAGTCTTATTAATTTGCAATTCAGTAAATTTAAAAGGGCTCTATATAAGCACATAGCATATTTATTTTACAGAAGTTTTTAGTTTTGGATAGAAGGTCACTAACTAAAAACTTCTATAAAAAATATGCTATGTGCTTAAATAGAGCCCTTTTAAATTTACTGAATCACAATTTAATAAGGCTATAAGTAAGTAATTTATTAATTATAATTAAAAAAAATATACATATATATATATCTGTCTTTGTGATGAGCCCAGAAGGTGCTCAGAGGAGCAAAAGTACACGAGAGGAGAGGCTCGCAATGTGCGCCGAAGGTACTCAGATTACAAAAAGCTTTACATTGTGTGGCAAACAGCATTGCCATGGCTTCAAATTTTATTGCCCCGTCATTCTTGACGGGCAAGTCGCTAGTAGTTAATATTTTATGAACATAAAAGTGAAAAACGGAGAAATGTCAATGTGGGATAAAACATATGAAGAGCTAAAATATAGCCCTCTGAATGATTATATTTTGACTAATCAAGTTAAATATATCACTAATTTATTCTGATTGGATAATCTGTGTATAAATAAATGGGATTATATTTTCATTGTATATATAGAACACATTTAGATAAAATAAAAGAAGAGCAAAACATAAATAAAAGTGCAGACAATAAAATTATAATGTAACTATTTCCTAGCGTATTTTTCTGTTGAACATTATTTACTTTCATCTAATGTTTTGGTTGATGCCATCATTATATTTTCCAAAGTCGCATGTTATGGATAGTTCAGTTTTAACAAGTAGAATAGGAGCAGAAAATTCTTGTATTTCAAAGAGAAAACTTAAAAAAATGTTAGTGTGTATGGAAACTATAATGAGAGGGATTGAAGATTCTCTCTCGAGGTAAGATGGCTGGGGGTATATGCCATATTTATGCAATGTGGCTAGTTCTCTGTCTTCTGTATTCATCTTTTGAACAGTGGTAGGAAACAAGAAGCCTGGAGACTGCATAGGGCCCTCAGGCACTTCCCATGAGGCCCCAACCTGTTCTCTGGAGCCTGTCCACTTCAACAATACACAGTCCATTATATTTCTTTAAATCTAGCAAACAATATCTAATTATACTCCTAAAAACTTCTCATTATATATACCTCTATTAGTTAAATGACCACTGTGGTCATAAATGTACATTACCCTCTGTGAAAGAACTACCTTTGAAAATAAAAAAGCATGTTTTTAGAAAGTAAAACAAAATAATATAGCCTCTAATTTATTACTATTATATGCAATTATACTGCTGTGCAATATACCATTTTACTTACCAGAGATCAACTGCCTGAGATGGGAGGAGACTTTGAATGGAGGGAGGAAGTCTATATCTGAACAATGAGAATGTGGCAGTTACCGCTACCTGCACACTCATTAGAATTAATGCAAAGCTCACTAGTTGAAGAATAATTGCAAATAAAAGTGAAAAATTAAAAGCTGTTTATTAGTTTCAAGAGCTACTTTATTTAGCACAATTTGGACCACATCACAGTAAAGATCTCCTAAACGCGCATTGAAATACATTTTTACATTTTTTTAAAAATAGGTAAAATTAAATAAATGAATAAATTAATTACATGACCATCCACTGTTGGACCCACAAATACAGCTCTGTGTAGAGAGCAAAAGAAAAAAAAGAGTTAACCCTTAACAAATCAATCTGTGCAGAGCATGGAATGCTGGAATCACCTAAACAAGTCAGTTATGGGTTAACTGTTTTGTGCATTTCTAAGGTCAGGAAAAAAACTCATATCAAACACTGTCCTCACCATGCAATTTTAATCAGCTAATATCATATAATCAGCTAATACCAGATAACACAGATAAAAAAAATATCATAACAAACAAAAATAAAATGCATTTGAAATCAGACATTTAAATTCAGTATTGGTCATCATAAAGGACTTTTGTGGTATTTTTGCTTTTTCTGGATCAATAATCAAATCGCAAGAATCAGGCCATATCTAGAAAGGTTGAACTTGATGAACTAAAAGTATTTTTTCAACCTCATTTACTAAGTAATCCTGACTTGCAGCCTTATTAAATTGCGATTCAGCAAATTGAATAGGGCTCTATATTTTTTTACAGAAGTTTTTAGTTAGTGAACTTCTATCCAAAAGCAAAATCTTCACTAACTAAAAACTTCTGTAAAAAAATATAGAGCCCTATTCAATTTGCCGAATCGCAATTTAATCAGGCTGTATATCTTTATTGCATTGCATTAATTAAAAATAAATAAATATTCAGGAAGTGTTTAAATCAAATCCACTGTCCCACGGCATGTTCTTTGTGTGTCACTGACACTATGTAGATGTCCCCTGACAGCACTAGACTATAATTGTACTATACACACATGTAATCTTGACTTTCCTATCAGAGATGAAGTGGTAGAAGACAGATCTTGTACTGTGTTTCATCAGCACATAAGTCAAGCAAATGAATGCCTTAGCTCTACATATTCTCAGTGTGTTGCCAGACTGTTTCTGGATACTGTTTTGCTTATTTGATTAAAGGCAGATTCCGTGTGAAAAATACAACCCCCATTTTTTTCTTGTTCTGTTGTTTTTCATGTTAATATTACAAGATAAATAATATATCTAATTAGTTACATCATAGTATGCACTACTTTTGCTGTGTGTATAAAACCAATTTGCCATAAAATCATTGGTTTAAATCAGGGGTCTTCCACCTTTCCTCTTAATACCGACCGGCCACTTTTGATGGTAAAATTTGCTTACCGCCCACCGGTAGCGCAGTAACTCAATTTACCCATTTACTTATTTTTGGCTAAATAAATCATATGACCCTAGCTATGTATCACCCTGTATTTACTAGATAGTGATCCAGTCCTTACTGCTGTCACTTGGCTCTCTCACTAGCTTTCCAACTAGCCAAGCTTGGTGCTGCGGGTCTCCGGCGTGTGATGTCACTTGTCAGTGATGCCACCTAGTGATTACACCGCCACCCACCATGAAATTGGCCACTAATGGGCGGTAGGGACCATGTTGACTACCAATAGTTTAAAACTGAATATTAAATAAGCTATGACCTCATAGAGATCTTTCTCTAAATAGATGATTATGGATTTACTTTACTTGTGATTTACTTTGTGTTGGTGCTTTATAAATAAAGAGTAATTATAAAGTAATATTAAAGGACCAGAATGGTCAAAAAAGTAAAACAGACCATTTTAAAGAGCTACACTTAAAAATAAGTAATATATTATTAGAATGAAAACAATAATTCAGTCTCTAATGTATTACTTTTATAGGCCATTATGTTGCTGTGTAATCCATTGTTTTGTTTCCAGTGACCTACTTGCTGAGTTGGGAGGTAACTTTAATGCCATATTTAAGTCTCATGGAATATGAGTGCATCAGATAGAGGAGAATCAGTAGTGTATGCAAATATTTTTGCATGAAAAAAATCCCTAAATTAACATTAATAAACTTAACTTGATGTTTGCAAATTTCTTCAGTTTCTATAACTGATTCTGAGAAGAAATGCTCCTTGAAAATCTTAGCTTCATTAACATTAACTTCATAATTCTTCTTGGCCAATCACAGGCAGTTATAACATTGTTTCAATGCCTGGGAAGTCAGTTTGCAGAAAAGCAACGTTGTAGTCTTTTTTTAACCTCCACAAGGAAGCAAAGATGAGCTGAGACATTGCTCTGTGGATTTCTGCATTGTGCTGTTGTTGGCTTGAAGGTTACTATAGGGCTAAAATTGTTTCCTGAATGTAGTATTTCTTTTGGTAGGTAACAGGTGCCTATGTGAGCACATCTGGGGGTGTGTAAACCAATTTTTTTTTAATAAAACAAATCTGTATGTGTATGGAATGACTCCATGTAATGTGTGTTTCTGATATTAACAATACATGTTTGATAAGATAATGGTAAACACAGGGAAACTTCTGCATACATTTAAATACAGAGGAAGTTTGTATCTGCACATTGGGAAGGGAGAAGCTACATGGGAAGCTTCTACCAAGACACACCCTGTTGGGACATATGAAGCAAGAAGCAGGCTTGGAAAATAAAATGGAGGCCTGCATTAACCGCCCTACTGGTAATCCCGAGCATGGGTCGGGGTTGATTTTCTGGTGGCAGTGGCCCCTAGCCATGCTTGGGCCAGTATTGTGCACGCCATCGTTGTGCACGTGCTCAGCTTCGTCTGATGTGGTTCGGGAGGGGAGGAGGGAGGCTTGGGAGGGATGTGTGGGGGGATGGATGTGTGGGGAGCTGGGGGGGGAGACGTGGAGGATCGTGGTGGGGGTCCTGGGGGGGAGGGGTAGGGTATCTTGGGGGTCCTGGGAGGAGAGGTGGGAGAACAGAATTAGGGACCTGGGGGGAGAGGAGATCATAATGTGTGGCCTGAGGGAGAGGAGATCAGAATGGGGGACCTGGGAGGGGGACAAGATCAGAATGGGGGACCTGGGAGGGGGACAAGATCAGAATGGGGGACCTGATTATGTAAAAAATACTGACATAATCAGACCGCCAGGGAGGTTAATGAATAATTGATTACAAAAGTGACAAATGTAAAGCTTGTGTTAATTTGTGACCATTAAGTTTTGTTTTTAGAAACATCTTGACAACAGTGGTACTTCAAGTGAAGAAGCGCTACGGAATATGTTGGCGGGTTACAAATCAAGGATAATAAAAATATCTCTAGAACTTGCATGAAGGAGAAGATATCAGGGCAACATAGAAGTATGACTTATGAAGAACTTGACTTGATACTGGGCAAAATATTTTTAGAAAGTTTAAAATAAATACATGATAAACACGCGCTATGAATTGCTGCTTGACTGAATAGAGAGCAAGTCCCAATCATATAACCCTCACACTCAGGCTCCGGGCAAATTAGTCAGGCTAGTAGTTTAGTATAGAAACTCTCAGGTGACAAGCAGATTAAAGTTTTTTTCTCTAATAAATGTTTTTTATTCTCATGCCATAAGTAGCTGCTAACATTGCTAATTTGTAACATACTTAGATGATAGGCAGTAATCTTGAAAAAGCTGTATGTGGGTAGGATTCCCAGCTTGTGTATAATCCAACCTTGGCTAAAAGCTGTCTAATGCAGCGGGCATAAACTTAAAGGAAGAGATGTTTAAAATGATTATGGATTGAAGAGCGAGGCATTTGTGGGAACATTTGCATGTCCCTGCTTAGCTTCCCAGAGTGCAGTGTAATAACGGTATTTCTCGGAATTCTCAGCAGGAAGAACGTTTTTTAATTTGTTTTAGACATTCAAATGTGAACACAAATGTACTATTTGTATATATATGCTATGAAATTGCCCGTCAAAAATGCCGGGATTAAAATTGTAAGGCTGGCAATGCTGTTTGCCACACAATGTGAGACTTTTGCTCTTATATATATATATATATATATATATTATTTATTTATTTTTTTTATTATTTTTTTATTTTTTTTATTATAGAAATAAAAATAAGCTCACATGAACCATGTCTAAAACATTGCATAGCAAAGTACTGCACATTTGCCTGGCCTCCTGTGTAAGGTTAATGTCCTGAATCCTGGCTGATCAAACAAATATACAATTTCCTATGCATATCATAAAAAAATCATAAATTGTATTTCATATAGAGTAAACATAATAGTTTATAAGTAGCAAATTAGCATATAGTATTTGAAGGATATGGGTGCATACCAAAACAAGGAATACATATTTCATAGCACAATTACAATAATTCTGCTCAATCTGCATTATCTTGTAAGAATTAATAAGAGTTACATTATCCACATGTTGCAAAGTGATGTGTGCTAATGATTCATTTTATTGCATATTACACATATTTCTCAGGGCAATGTTAGTATGGACCATAAATAATTTGAAATCAATATTTCCAGAGTAATAAGAGAGCTAAGTACTTAAATCATGTATAAAGGCAATTTTAGCACAATAGACTGTACAATCTTAAGTAAAAAAAAAAAAAGAAACATATGAAATAATTTATTACATTTTTACTGAACTTGAAAATGCGATGCTTATTCTGCTGAAAAATACCATACAGTAAGTTTTCAGCTGATCTAAATCCAGGTAGTGTTTTATAGGCTGTCAGTCAGGCCACACTGTAGGCTTTTATAATGAGGAATTACTCTGTAGGAACAAGGCATGTTCTATTTTTTGACATTTTAGCTATGAGACCACTTGTACATCATGACCTGGGTTGATTTACTGTAAGAAAATAAGAGCGCTGTGATTTGTAAAAAACATTTATTACACAAGTCAAAAAATGCTTAGTGTCTCTGTTCGTCCCCATCTGGTTTTATTTTAATCTTACTCGAGTCACATATGAAATTTAACTTGGCTGTCTTCATTCTCTTAGTCAATCTTGATTAATGGCTTTGAAAGTAAAAATAATTGGCCTGCATCAGACTTCTTTTATAACTCTTGTTCACAAAGAATGTGAGCCTGGAAAATTATCCTAAACAGAAGGAATGCATTACATTAGCTCTGAGAAATAACAGTCCTCGAGTTTTTTTCAATGTGTATTTTTATAACAGGCGCCTACTTGACCATCCATGATATTGCAGATATGAGAAGCCAAAACCTTATGTATACGCCATAAAAGTGACCCTTTAACAGTATAAGTAACTAAAATACCACACATGCTGAAATAATAATAATAGTCCAGAGCCCACAAATAACTTGAAAGGTAAATTATGATGGAAACAGTGAGTAAGAAAAACAGAGCTGGAAATTAGGAAGGGCTAATTGTCTCTGTATTTTAGATTACTTTCTTTAAAGACACCCCTGAGGTATTTTTTTATGAATTTGCAATAATTCGGCAGTATCCAATTACAGTGTCAGTGTGCACACAGTTTGGGAAATTGCTTATAAAGTGATAACACTAATAGGAAAAACATTTAAAGACACACAATGAATTTTTCTTTTTTTGTTAAATATCGCCTCAAGTGAAAGGAGCTGCTGTATATGAGTGGTTTAGAAACAAAAATCAAAATGTAATTTTTAATAAAATAAATGTTACTTCAGAGAGCGTTATGAAAAAATAATTAAAGATAAATTGATACATTTTTTTTCGTTGATGTTTTATATGCCTCAGAGAAATACTGTAGATACATTTTTACCTTTACACCAAAGGTGGCCAAGGAATGAGAGCCCCGAAGCAGTGGGGCAAAGTTAAACTGTACAATGGCGGCTCATTTGTATTTTCCTCAACACAGCTGATTTGCCCAAATATAATTAAAATAGACCCTCTCATGGTTTATTTTTAGGATGCAGGGAGGTTAAAATATATGTAGTTGTGGGTGTCCATCCCATCCTGCTGGAAGACCCCTGTCAACTAAGAAAGGGTGGTTAAAAATCACAGAAATGCCCTTTCTTCTCACCATCATGCTAGGGAAGACATTCATTCTTAAAGAAACCAATCATTCAAATTGACTACTTTGGCATGTGGTTGTAATGAACGTAAATTAATGGGGACTCAATATACAACTGAAGGTACCTTAGGAGCCCCCATTCCACACACACCCTGGTTTATTTGGATGTGGATGGTTATGAAGAGAATAAATGGGGACTCATGTCTCCCTTATGAAATAAAGAGGCCTTAGTGGCCCCTTACATCCCCACTCGGTTAAACCTTTGTGCAAAATCATTAACATTTAATCTACGTGGAATTGTTCTCTAATGAGTGAGTCTCAGTCATGTCCTTGAAGTCAGTCACACACATAATAATGCACATGAATCAGAGAATGTCTCTGCTAGATGTAAACAAGCCAAATTCCCATGAATGTAAGCACTTTATTTGCATATGCTCTGTGAATAAGTGCAGGAAGCTAAAGGGTGTTTTTCTGTCCTGCGGGCTGTAATAATTGTGCAGGTGAGAGTGGGTGTGGTTGGGACTGTGTAAACGTTTATATGTGTGAACTTGCTTTTGTTGTCCTGTTTGAATCTACTTTGGTTATAAGTGCAGGAAGCTAAAGGGTGTTTTCTGTCCTGTGGGTTGTAATCATTGTGCATGTGAGTAGGCAGGATCTATTTTAACCAGGGAATGAGAGAACTTGGGAGCTTGCAAACAGTTATAGTGTAAGTGCCGTTATTGTGTAAGTGTTTGAGTTTGAATAAAAGGAGGAAGTTCCAAGAAAAGGGGTATAATACAAAAAAATAGAAAACAAAGATATATATATATATATATATATATATATATATAATGTTTGTTAAGTTAAGGTGCAGAAAAGCAATCTTATGAATACATTGATTTGTTTTCTCACTGTACTTTTGTAACCGGTAATCATGAGTCAGTCCAGTGGCAACCTCACTCAGTGTACATCCTGTCATATGTATGCACTACTGGAACAGATGATCCAGGGTCCATACCTCTGTGACAGGTGTGAGCATGTTGCCTCTCTGGAAGCTCAAACCGGAGAGAAAAATTGCAGCACTGAGGGATATTACTCCATTGGAAAGGGAGTTGGTGCTCACAGAGCACAGTTTAGCTGGGCCTAGCATGGAGGGTGGAGATGAGGCTAGTGAGGATATCCAGGGAGGTAGCTGGGTTACAGTTACAAGGGGAAGCAGGTGGAACAGGAGGAGGAGGCAGGTCAATTCTGAGTTGACAAACACACTTGCTAGATTGAGTAAAACTGTTGGCGATGTCCATTCAGGAATGGCAATGCCAGATAGAACTGTTCCCTCTACCAGAAGAGAGAACTGTTCTACTGGAGGAGAGGGGGGCAGCATAGGCAGAGTAAGAGAAAGGTTTTGGTGGTAGGGGACTCTATTATTAGGAAGGTAGGCAGGGTGATTTAACAATTCAACAGTTTGCTGTCTCCCTGTTGCTCAGGTTAAGCACGTTGTGGATCGAGTGGATAATGACAAAGTAAGCAGAAGATGGAGTGTCCTAAAGAAATAATTTTAAAGAACTAGGAAACAAACTTAAGGCAAGGACCTCCAAGGTAATATTTTATTTTCCAAGATACTACCAGTGCCACGTGCTAGCCCAGGGAGACAGAAGGAGCTTAGCTAAGGAGGTTAATGCGTGGCTAAAAAAGTGGTGCAGGACAGAGGGTTTGTGTTTTTTAGAGCAATGGACTGACTTCTCAATTGGGTACAATCTCTATAGCAGTGATGAATTGCACCGTAATGAAGAGGGAGCATGTGGGCTAGTGAAAAGTATGGTAACAGCTGGGGGAGTTTTTAAACTAGTAGGTGGGGGGATGACCAAATAGATGTTTTGGCCTAGAAAGGTAAGAGGGGGAAATATTGGTAGGAATATGGTATAAACCTCCAAAAATAATTGAGGGTGATGAATTGCAATTATTGCTGCAAATAGATAATGCAGCTAAGCATGGGCAAGTTCTAATAATGGGAGATTGTACTACCCTGAAATAAACTGGATAAATGAGACCAGCAAGGGAGCAGGTTCTTGAGTACACTCAGGGATAATTATTTGACCCAGGGTATACAAGAACCTACTAGAAATTACGCCATCTTGGATTTAGTAATCACAAGTAATATTGATATAATAACAAATGTTAAAATAGGGGAACCCATGGGGAATAGTGATCATAACACAGTTTTATTTGAGACTGAATACAAAAAAGAGTTGTATGGGGCCAACAAAAACTCTAATTTTTAAAAGGGCTAACATTAATGGGCTAAGGGCAGCCATACAACATATAGACTGGGATAAAGAACTTACAGGGAAAAATAACGAAAATAAATAGACAGCATTCAAATCCTTACTAAATATACATACACATCGACATGTACCATATGAAAATAAAATGGATAGGAGTAAATCACATCCCATGTGGCTTAACAATGACTTAAAGATCATGATAAGGGAAAAACGTATTTCAATTCATAAACTTTATGTGAATATAAGGAAATCAACAAGGCTTGCAAAAGAGCTATTAGACTGGCTAAAATAGAAAATGATAGAATACATTCAAGGGTACTGAGGGAACTGAGTTCTGTAATATCCAAACCATTATATCTAATTTTTCAAGACTCACTCACCACAGGGTGGCTACTAGATGACTGGGGGATTCAGAGGTGATACCTATATTTAAGAAGGGAGCAAGAGCAAATCCAGGGAATTATAGACCTGTAAGCCTCACATCTGTAGTTGGGAAGCTTTTAGACGGGTTAATAATGGACAGTATACAAGATTATGTCTATTTGAACAAGATCATAAGTACGAGTCAACACAAATTTAGAAAAAATAGGTCATGTCAGCCAAATCTAATTAGTTTCTATGAGGTGGTAAATAGGAATTTGGATCAGGGCAACTCAGTGGATGTAGTCATTTTGGATTTTGCAAAGGCTTTTGATACAGTGCCACATGGAAGACTATTGTGCAAAGTAAGGGTACAGGAATTGCAGTAAATATCTGCTCCTGGATTGAGAGCTGGCTAAAAGGGTTGTTGTAAATGGAACATACTCCGATTAGACTAATGTGGTAAGTGGGGTTCCTCAAGGTTCAGTATTGGGTCCTCTCCTTTTTTTTTTTTTTTAATTCTTATTTTTTATTTTTCAAAGAATATCAGAAACGTACAGAATGTGTCAAGAATGTAACATATGAAAACATGTCAATATAATAATAAATAACTTTTCCTGTTTTTATCACAAAACAATTCAATTAAGCATCCCATAAGAAGTGGGAATAACAATTGGGTCTCTCCTAGGGTTTGGGTATGGGGGGTGGTATAGGAATTACAACCGCTATTTGAATCGAGTTAATGTCCTTTCCGTTACCTCTATAAAGTTTATCAGTGTAGTCTCAGAGTCAATCCCCGGAGAGATAATTTTTTTATAAACACAAATATAAACAGATACTATCTCCAATTAACTGGTTTTGAACTAAAAGAGTGTGATGAGTTCTCCACCCTTCCTATACTTCAGCAAAGAACTTACACATACCTTCTGTCTCCTTTAGACTCACCTCACCTTGGGCCTCTAATTGTCCAGATGTCCCAACAGGAGGCCCACCGTTTGTATCTCGCGTCAAATTCCGCTGAGAAGCGACTCATGGTTTGGATATGGTCAATTTTTTGTAGTACTTCTCTAAATGTAGGGGTAGTGTGTTTCCAGTGTTTCGCTATAATGCATCTGGTTGCCAGGAATATTTGGTTGGTTAGGAATTGCTCGCTTTTTGTTAGTTCCTTGTTTGGGAGTCCTAATAGAGCTTCTTCTGGTTTTTGTTGTATAGTTTTCCCCCATAACTTCTCTAGCGTGCTATATGTTGCCTGCCATATGTGCCTAATTTTGGTACAATCCCAGAGCATGTGTACTAATGAACCAGTGTGTCCACATCCACGAAAGCACTTGTCGGAAAGAATTTTATTTGAGTTGTGTAGTCTCATTGGTGTGAGGTACCATCTCATGACTGTTTTTAATGCGTTCTCTTTCAAGGTGATGTTCAAAGAAGACATGTTGGCCTGTTTGATAACCTGGTTCCATTGTTTGTCATCTAATGTAATGTGTAACTCTGATTCCCAAGTCTCCTGATAGTGTGGCTTATCTACACTGGACTGTTCAGCTAGGTTTTTATATATCACTGAAATGTTGCCTTTGCCACCCGGGTTGTTAATGCAACAGTGTTCATATGTTGATTTTCTGTTCTGGCTATTTGATTTTGTGGTCTGAAATAGCGTCTGTTTAATTATCATAAGATTAATCCATTCGTTGTTGGGGATCTGATTTAGTGTGTCTCCTTGAGCCCCAGTCCATGTGTCTGCGACAATAGTCAGTTTTTGTTGTATCCACCATTTCATTTGGGAGCTTTTGTTTGTGTGGTCCACCTTATGTGATTGCCACAGAGGGGTTAGGCCCGAGCCTATGTGTAGCATGGGGTATTTTTTATTTATTTCTTTCCAAATTTTTAGTGAGTTACGGATGCAACTTGTAAGATTGTGAATTTTTAAATCTGAGTGCAGGCTTAGCCACAAAGCGTGTGATAATGTTATATTATTATTTTCTAAGGTTTGTTTTTCTATTTCGACCCATGTAGGGATGGTTTCTTTTTTGTACCAGCTGGTCAATTGTGCCAGTCTTGTGGCTTTGTAATAATTAACCAGGTTTGGAAAGGCTAAACCTCCTTTTTGTGTGGGTGCATGCATCGTATTTCTGTTAATTCTTGGTTTCTTGTGGTTCCAGGTGAATTTGAGGAGAGCTTTTTGTAGTGATTTTATGGCTGATAGGTTAATTGGTGTAGGAATCGCCCTAAATAAGTATAAGATTTTCGGGATAATATTCATTCTGATCGCGTTTATTTTACCAGTCCAAGATATATTGAAAGAGGACCATTTCTCTAAGTCTTGTT
Source organism: Discoglossus pictus (assembly GCA_027410445.1). Taxonomy (NCBI): domain Eukaryota; kingdom Metazoa; phylum Chordata; class Amphibia; order Anura; family Alytidae; genus Discoglossus; species Discoglossus pictus. The sequence goes on from CM050166.1 coordinate 64,257,605, forward strand.
TGATTTTACTAATAATTTGGGGAAAATTAGCTTCATATATTTGCTCCGTCGAGCCTGGGATGTTAATACCCAGGTAAGTCAGATATTTTTGGGCCCATTTCATGGAAAAGTTTTTGTCTAGATTTTCTACTACCTTCCTTGGGAGAGAGATGTTGAGTGCTTGACTTTTAGCTGTATTGATTTTGAAGCCTGAGATGGTGCCGAATTTTGTGAGTAAATGGAGTAGGTTGGGCAGGCTAGTTATTGGTTCGGTTAGTGATAACAGAATATCATCTGCGAAGAGGTTGATTTTGTACTCTTTGGGTCCTACTTTTATACCTTTTATGTCTGGGCAGGTTCTGATTGCGGTCGCCAGGGGTTCCAGGCATAGAGCAAATAACAGAGGGGAGAGCGGGCAGCCCTGTCTAGTTCCTCTGGTGATTTTGAATTTTTTAGATCTAAAACCCTGATATGTTATAAAAGCCTCTGGGTTCGCGTAGAGGGCCTGCATACTTCTTATGAAGGTTTCTCCTAGACCCATTCTGATCAACACCTCCCACATAAAGGTCCAATCTATTCTGTCGAATGCTTTTTCTGCATCCAGTGAAAGAAGCATTGAATGTATGTCGTCTTTTTTAGCTATTTCTATGAGATTCAGCACTCTCCTGGTGTTATCTGGGGCTTCTCTGCCTGTAATGAATCCCACTTGATCTGGGTGGACAATCTTTGGTAGTAACGGGGCTAGTCTGTTCGCCAAAATCTTTGTGTATAATTTCATGTCTGTATTAATCAGTGAGATTGGCCTGTAGCTTCCACATTGGGCCGGGTCTTTACCTTCTTTGGGGATTACAATGATTTTTGCCTCCAAAAACTCCGGTTTTATAGGAGGACCTTTTAAGAATTCATTAAATAGTTCGTGTAAATATGGGAGTAGGTGTTGTGAGCATTGTTTGTAGTAAAAGTTTGTAAACCCGTCTGGGCCTGGTGCCCCATGTGATTTCGTAGTCTTAATCGCCTCTTTAATTTCCTCTAGCGATATGGGTCTAGCCAATTCGTCAGCTTGGGTGTTTTTAATTTGCGGGAGTTCTGTTGTGTTAAGGAAGCTATTTATTTGTGAGATGTGGAATTTGGACCCTGAATGAGGAGGGGCTGAGTAAAGCTCCTCGTAGAAATGTCGGAATGTTTCCGCTATCTCGTTTGGTTTAAAGACAAGATTATTATTTTTGTTACTTATCTTAGGGATGAAGGAATTAGCCCGTTGTGTTTGTAGTTTGTTAGCCAACATAGTGTCTGGTTTGTTGGCGCTTCTGAACATTGTTGCTTGCGAACGTTGGAGAATGGTCACCATTTTTTTCCTAAGAATTGAGTTTAGTTGTTGTTTTTGGGACAAAATTTCGTTAAAGATTTTTGGGTCGTGTTTCCTCGTGAATTGTGTCTGTAGGTCTGCTATTCTAGATTTAATAATGTTCATTTGTGCTTGATCTAGTTTTTTCGTTGTTGCTCCTATTTGAATGCAGACTCCTCTAATGACTGCTTTATGGGCTGCCCACACTCCTCCCCTGCTTACCTCGCCCCCACTATTGACCGCAAAGTAGTCATCTATCGCTTTGGTAATTTTATCTTTAGATCTGATGTCATTGAGTAGGTGTGGGTTTAATGTCCACGACGGGGACTGCCCCGATGGGATGATGCCGTTTAATGAGATCTGGACCAAGTCATGGTCTGACCACGCAATGGGGTGTATATTTGCGTCAATTAGGTTGTGGGCTAGTCGCTGTTGAATTAGCACGTGGTCGATTCGCGAGTGGGATTGGTGTCTAGAGGAGAAGAAGGTGTACGATCTATCCGATGGGTATATTGCTCTCCATGTGTCTATCAGTCCGTGGGATTTTAGCATGTGTTTGAGTGTTTTGGTAGCTGCTGGTGTGGCGTGGGTAGAGGACTTGGCTGATCGGTCCCTATCTGGGTCTAGAACGGTGTTCATGTCCCCCCCTATTATGAGAGTGACGGGACCCCATCCTGTCATCATTTGTGATATTTTATTGAAGAATTGTGATTGGTCCGTATTTGGAGCGTAAAGGTTAAGGAAGGTTATCTTTTGTTCTTGGATGGTCCCGTGAACTGCTAGAAATCTCCCTTCTGAGTCTGATTGAGTTCTGGAGTGGCAAAAATTTAATCTATTGTGAACTAAGATTGTCACTCCTTTTTTTTTCTCTTTAGCCGTCGCATGGTATGCTTGTCTGTAGTTTTTCCCCCAGTATCTGGGGACAGCTAATTTTTTAAAGTGTGTTTCTTGGATCATGACTATGTCTCCCCTAAGTTTTTGATATTCTTTTATTGCTATCCCTCTTTTAACAGGTTCATTAAGGCCTTGTGTATTGTGTGAGATTATGTTAAGGGTCATGGTGTGTCCTACCTTTAGGCCCTTTGTACCTTCTGGGAGGTGAGTCGTTGCGTGACGATGTTTTGAATTTTTGTTGAGACTGTCCGGTAGACCTCCCGCTGGGACCCCGTGGAGTACACCTGGAAGGTAGTTCTATTAGGGTAAACAAGAAGGTAGAAGTCGATGTTAATACAAGTATGTAGATGCTAAAGAGCCAAAGGAGACTCTATGTCTATTCTTTCCTCTGATTTGTTGATAAGGGTTTTGGAATGATTAAGATTATGATTTAACAATGTCACTGAGAACTAGATAGTTACGCTGGTAAGTAAAAGTTCAGTTATTTTACGTATTTTTGGAGATAGTAGTATTGAAACTTACTAGAGGGTAGCCTTCGCTATCCTCCTTAACTTGGATGGTGAGTCCACCCGTGTCTTTATATGACACTGCGTGGAATCGCCTGTTTTGTTCTTTTTTATTAAACTAAAACAGATCGCCCTTAGGGGGCTTTTTAAGAAGGCTATAATTTTTTAAAGTGAAAAGTGGTCTTACAAATATCTCAGATATTCACTTGTTTCGAGGGTTTACTGGGAATAATTTGCTAAGAGGCCTGAGGGGGCAGTATCAACCAGGGAATTGACTCCTTAGTGTAGTAGTTTGCTTAACCCTTTTTTTTTTTTTTTTATTTTTTTTTATTTAAAGTTAGCATGGGCCATTCTGTATATAGTAAGATGGTAGGATGCCCCTTCTTGATTCACGTCAGGGCGACTATGAATTGAATAAATCTCTTGTTTGTTATAGGTAGAACAATTTCTGGGCCGTTGTAGGGCTGTGGGTATATTGTACTGAAGCTAGTGTCTCCTAGTGGGGTCTAAGATTAACTATTGGGAAAGCCTGCTAATGTCTTTTACATAAACAATCCCAGGGGATGTGATATTGCCTGGTTCTCCTCCCCCTTGGCTTGACTTGGTAGTGATAAATCTTCCCTCGTAAGGACTAAAAGGACCGCATATGGAAAAGAAAGATAAGAGAGAAAAGGCAAAATGATATAACACAAAACATTAGTTTAAGTTTAAGAGTGCGTCTTGTCTGAGCGTGTGACATTTCTCTCTCTGTCACGACGAGTTGACCCTCTTCCTCTCTCTCCTCGGTGTCTGTTTTCCAAGGGATGCTCAGGAACTGTCTGCAGGTGAATGTTCCAAGAATTCAATAGACTGGTTCCTTCTTCAAGGGACCGGACCGAGAAGAATTTGTTGTCCCTTGAAATTGTCAGGCGAAATGGAAAGCCCCAAGAGTATCTCCAGCCCTGAGCAAGGATGCAGTCCAGAAGGGGCTTCATATTTCTCCTTTTGGTAAGCGTTAGCTGTGAGAGATCGGAAAAAATCTGCGGTTGTTGTCCTTCAATTTCAGGTATGCCACCCCTGGATGCTTTCATAAACAGCTCTTTTGTGGTGAAATAATGAAATCTTCCGATGATATCTCTTGGTCTGTCTTTCATATTTGGACGTCCCCCCAGAGCTCTATGTATACGGTCTAAGGTATATTGTTCTGAATTTAGTTCTGGTAACAGAAATTCGCATAGTTCATACATGTATCCTTTCAAGTCAGTAACCGATTCAGGGACGTTGCGTAATCTCATGTTCTGTCTCCTGGATCTGTTTTCTAGGTCTTCTTGAAACAAAAGGTGGTTAGCTTGTTCTTCTTTCAGTGAAGCAATTTCTGCTTCTAGTCGTTGATGAGATTGTTGTAGGTTTTCGTATTTTCCTTCAAGTAAGTTTGTCTTAGTGTCTATCTTTTTTATTTCGGACTTTAGCTCTGTGGACACTTTCATAATCTCCGTTTTAATATCTTCTCTGAACGTGCAAATTAAATCTTTCAGGTCTTGTATGTCACCTTTGGTACTTGGTGTGGATTGTTCCATTGTCGTCGGCCCCGTGGGACTTGTTGTTGGTGGGAGCGTCTGGGGGGTTGTTATTGTTGTCTTTGGAGGGTAGTAGGCTTGGATATTTTTGTTGCTTTTCCTTGTTGCGACTCCAGCCATAATATTTTGTAAGTCACTGTTCACTTTTGACTTATGTTAGCGCCCCCTTTGTGTGGGCATTGGAGTAGGTTTACATCTTAGGGGAGCTGGACTCTGTGTAACCGGTAGAATGCCAGATTATAGTGAAGGTAGTTTTGCTCACCTCTATGCACTATTTGAAGTGGCCACTAGGAGTCACTGGAGTACAGCTAGTTTGTTCTTCAGTAGTTTTTCCTTATGTTTGGACTGAGTTTTCGTTATTGTCTTGTGGCAGTATATTAAAGTTTCTCCTTATAGTTTAGGAGATCTCTTGGTTTAGCAGGAGTCTTTTAACCCTTTAGAGTGTAAAATCAACCTCTGGAAGGGGGGAGACGTTGAGAGTCTTTATTGGATCTATATGCCTCCCTCTACTCAGAGGAGTAAGAAGTATAGCCCCACTTTTGTCTGTTTTTTAGAGGTGTAAATGTCCTCTTACAGGTTGCAGTAAGCCCCCTTTCTGTGTCAATTTGCTCGTGTCTCTTATATTGTTGTGGGGGTAGGTAAGCCAAATGTATTTTGCCAGATCTGGAGCAGCAGAGTTGTATAATTGTCTTTATGCTGGTGCCCTTTGAGAGTTATCACTCTACTGTAGGGGTTTATTGAGTGGGATCTTTTTCTTTTTTTTTTTTCCCCTTATGTAGGATTGTCCCACCGTTATACTGTAGGTTCCAGGCTCTTTTAGAAAATGGCCGCCGCTGATTATTGGCGGGAAGCAATCTTGGTCCTGTGAGGATGCCGGTGGGTCAAAATGGCCGCTAATTGTAAGTTCTGGGCAGTTTCCACTCCACCATGTGGGTCTGTGGGTGTTCGTGTGTCCCTCTATCTAGGGTTCGTTAATGCCACTTGTGGGGGCAATCTTGCCTCTGCTTTTAATATGTGTGTTGGGTGGGTTTCAGCTTGTGTGTCCTTTAATTGTTCCCCTTAATTGAGCTGGAATATCAGGCTCTTATTGTACCCCTGGGGCAGTGTAGTACAAGGGGGGGTGCTCCGGATTGTGAGCCGGAGTGGCTCCTTACCCTGCTGACGTTTCCTCCCTTTCTTTAGGGCTGCCGTCCTGGTGTGGCGGGAGATTCGGTGTCCTGGTTCTCCACCGCCGACGGCGTCTGCGAGACCCACAGGAGGTGCTTGGGGGGACCTCAGGTAACGTTCCTTCGATGTATTTAGGCTTACTTGTTGGTATTGCTTTGGTCTCGTGGACCCTGGTACAGGTCTTGGGCCTGCTGTGGCTCTGCGATGCAGCGGTCGCTGTTTCTTGAGTCCTCCGCTGAGACTGGATCTGTGCTGGTCCGGTGTGCTCCTTGGACAGGATCTTGTTGGGAGATCTCCCCTCCGGGGGAAGAGAGGAGACGTTCGGCGCGTATCAGGCGTCCGTCAGGCCCGTGTCCACGAGGTTGTAAAAACTTGTATGTTCCACTCCAAAATTACTTCTCTGTGGTCCTCGAGATTAGGTGGGACTTTGTGTAGTGGAATTATAGGTTTTTTGCGCGAATTAATCGCGTTCTTATGGCTAATTTCGGTCGCCTAGACGGAGCTCCCTTTTAGCACGACCGTTCAGCTAGCTTGCTGGACACGCCCCCTCTCGGGTCCTCTCCTTTTTAACATATTTATTAATGATGTAGAAGTAGAACTCGAAAGTATAGTCTCCATTTTTGCTGATGACAATAAGTTGTGCAATCAGATAATTATGTACTTTCCCTTCAAAGGGATTTGCATAAATAAGAGAAATGGGCGGCTAAATGGCAGATGAGATTTAATACAAATAAATGTAAAGTTTTGCATTTGGACAACCACCTAGTTAGCAGTGCTCAATGCCAAGCAGCAGCTGCAAAGGCAAGTAAACTATTAGCATGTATTAAGAAGGGTATAGAAGCAAGATAAGCGGATATAATTCTGTCACTGTACAGCTCCTTAGTACGCCCTCATTTGGAATACGGAGTATAATTTTGGGCAACACTTCATAAAAAGGACATTTTAGAGCTGGAAAAAGTACAGAGAAGGGCACCAGAACTAATAATGGTAATGGAGGGGCAAAGATATGAAGAAAGACTAACCAAATTAAACTTATGTTCCCTAGAAAAAAGGCATCTACAAGGGGATATGATTACCTTATTTAAATACATCCAGGGTCAATATGAGGCTTTGTCAAGTGAACTTTTTGTGCCAAGAGGTTTTCAACTGACAAGAGGAGACCCTTTGAGGTGAGAGGAAAAAATATTTCACCTTCAAGAAAGAAAAGGGTTCTTCACAGTTAGGGTGGTTAAACTCTCTACCAAAGGAGGTGGTGAGAGTGAATTCGATAGATAACTTTAAAAAGGGGTTAGATATATTTTTGAATAAAGAGGCCATTCAAGGTTATCCTAGATAACTAGCGAAGGAATATTGATCCAGGGAGAACTTTGATCGCCAGTTTCTGGGGTCAGGAAGGAATTTTGCTTTTTTTCCCTTTATGAGACAATTGGCAAAGCTTCAATGTTTTTTTTCTGTTTGCCTTCCTCTGGATCAATTAACAATTATTAACAAATAATCGACATATTCAAAGGATCAGAAGAGATCTAAAAAGGTAGAACTTGATGGACTAAAATTATTTATTCAACCTCAAATACTATGTAATTATGTAAGTAACAGTTTTTTGTGAGCTTTGTACTGTTGTACAGGCACCTCCTCACAGTTCACTCCCCTTTATATCCACCAAATAAAGTATCAGTGTTGATTTCATAGCTTTTAAATAGAAATAAACAACTTTTCAGTTTATTGTGATGAAACTGAACTGAGAAAGGTGAAAGGAGATAGTCTTTCCACCATCTTTAGAGTGGAACGTCACCCAGCTTGCAACTGATGTCCAGCAATAAGGGCCAAATGCATCACATTATTTTAAATTACTTTCTGTAAATTGCAGTGACATATGATACTTATGGTGCACAAATTACCAGGGTAATCAAACATACCATGTTCATAAACTTATATAACAAGCCGCATATCTGGATGTATTAACAAAGGTGAGAAAACTGTGTTTTTTTTATGGAGCCACATTTTTAAGTTGGATAGATATCTTTCGCAAACAGGATCTTTATGTCTCACATATAGTGATGTCTCATTAGAGACAAATCTCTCATTTTAGTCAATATAATATATAGAAAACCATATTAGAAAAATTATATATGAATATTTGGGTCTAAAGAACTAGACCAAAACATTGTCTGTGGTAGCAATTGTTATTGTGCATGACCATTATTTATATAGTTATGTTTATGAATAAGAATAGTATCACGACCCACTCTCTGGCTGGGGTCTGCTGACTTGATTTGGGTTACTCTGGACCTTGGAGTAGCTTTGAGTACAGGAACATCATGTCTCAGCCCTTGGTTTAGACTGAGCAATATTGACAGTAAGTCTGACGAATCTTACTGCAAGCATAAGTCCCTGGGTAAATAATACATCTGCACACAAAGTCTTGATGAAAATTATGAACAACTTTATTTGGAAAACAACATCTTTTAAACAGGCATACAAAATCACCAGGAGGGCTATCTTTAGTCAGCCCCTAACTGCCTCTGGCCAATCAGGCAGGGAACCATGAGACTCCTCCCAGGTCTGCCCACTAGGTGTGGCTACCTAATTCAGTTGGTGTGGCTCTCAAGGGAGAAACATCTACCTGTCCTCTGGAATTTGCCCTGATTATCAGAGTGAGAATCCCTGTAGACCCCCTGGGGTTATGGTGCCTCAATGTCTGTATAGACCCCTTTGTTCTGGCCTTACTATTACTTCAAGTGTTTACTTTAGGTGATAGCTGGAAGGCAGATGGGTGATCAACTCAGGTTACATATGCAGTCAATATGGATGATGCACACAACATGGCTCCAACATTCAAATACAATATATTTACAGATATTACCACTACAACATGTTATAACCCACATGTTATGAGTTGAGGCAGTACTTCCCACGTCAGTCCACTTAATGCGTTATGACGACTTTATTAGTGGGGACGTGGTAAACTGCCTCTTCTCTCAATGCCTAACAATAACAGTGGGACTCTGCCCTGAATATATTACATTATAACAGTGGCTCTGGGAGCCCAAAACCTTCTGTTCAATAACATGTGGCAGGTAACAGTTCCAAATCCAAGATGGCCCCTGGCTGATTCATGACAACACCTCCCCAAGCGTGGCAGGAAACATCCCTGATTTTTCCAGCTACGCTGATAGTCATGAATGTGCTGGTTTGGCCCTCTGTATGCTATGCCAGTTCTTGTTTGTCCCAAGGTGCAGAGTAAAAACCTCCCCCAGCCCTTGGCCTTGCTCCCACTGTATAGAGCAAATTGCTCTTCCCATTCACAACCACCCAAATAGTCCAGGGTACCTCCCCAATAATCTGGTATCCCAGAGTACAACAGGTGGGCCACAGTTTCTGTCCCATAGCAACTCTGTTCCCCCCAGCCAGTCCCCACCGATGGGCTGGGATCTCTAATACAGTCTCTGGGCCTATGGGATCGCAAAGGGACAGCTCCTCTTGGCTTCCTTCCTCTGGTCCAGCTGTTTCCGTTGCTGCTTGGGGAGCTACGCTGCTCCCACCCAAGCTGTGCTTACACTCCTCCATTGCCCGGGGTTGAGCAACTTTATCCCAGTCCTTTCTGTTGAACTGGGTCTTTGGAGTGGTGTCTGTTCCAGTGGGCCCCTGGACAATGGTTATCCAGGGTATCTCCCCACTTGGTACACCCTCTGTCATGGTGCCACTCTGCACCCATAATGCTTTTGCCAAAGCTGGCATGCTTGCTGCCCCGGCCTGGCTCTTTGTGCCCCTGGCATTCTCTTGCTGTGGGAGGTCAGGTTCCCTGTAGCCAGAAACCAATTCTTTTCCCTCCCCACAGTCTCTTAAACAACCCTCCTGGGCTCTGTGCTTCACTAGCACCTCTGGGGACAACTCCCCTGGACTGTCAGGGTACAGACAGTGGTTATCTGATGCAGGCTGGGGAATCTCATCATTCCCTTCCAGCCTGGCCTCTAAGGCTCCCTTCCCACCGTCCATCACATAATAATCCAGAGCCTCTGGCTCCATTAGCAGTTCTGGCCAACACACTTTGCCTAGAACTTCTGAGGGCAGACTTAACTTATCTGGCCCTAGCTTGTGAACAGTTCCCACTTCCTCTGGGATTAAATCTCTTGGGGTATCAGGGGGCAGACATGGATTATCTGACCCCACCCAGGGAACATTCCACTGGGTCTCTGGCTCTTGGGGCTGGTGACTAGGCCCTGACACAGTTACTGCATGTTCTAGGGGCAAACATTCTCCATCCCCAGGAGTTGGCAAAGGAACAGTGTTTACCCCTTCCCACTCCTCACTTTGTTTACAGTCTAGAAATGCCTCTCCCCAGTTCCAGTGAGCATACTCACTCTGGTACATACCGTCTGAGTTGTAAAAATACTTCTTGGGTATCGCATCCCACCACTGCCACCAATTATCACGACCCACTCTCTGGCTGGGGTCTGCTGACTTGATTTGGGTTACTCTGGACCTTGGAGTAGCTTTGAGTACAGGAACATCATGTCTCAGCCCTTGGTTTAGACTGAGCAATATTGACAGTAAGTCTGACGAATCTTACTGCAAGCATAAGTCCCTGGGTAAATAATACATCTGCACACAAAGTCTTGATGAAAATTATGAACAACTTTATTTGGAAAACAACATCTTTTAAACAGGCATACAAAATCACCAGGAGGGCTATCTTTAGTCAGCCTCTAACTGCCTCTGGCCAATCAGGCAGGGAACCATGAGACTCCTCCCAGGTCCGCCCACTAGGTGTGGCTACCTAATTCAGTTGGTGTGTGGCTCTCAAGGGAGAAACATCTACCTGTCCTCTGGAATTTGCCCTGATTATCAGAGTGAGAATCCCTGTAGACCCCCTGGGGTTATGGTGCCTCAATGTCTGTATAGACCCCTTTGTTCTGGCCTTACTATTACTTCAAGTGTTTACTTTAGGTGATAGCTGGAAGGCAGATGGGTGATCAACTCAGGTTACATATGCAGTCAATATGGATGATGCACACAACATGGCTCCAACATTCAAATACAATATATTTACAGATATTACCACTACAACATGTTATAACCCACATGTTATGAGTTGAGGCAGTACTTCCCACGTCAGTCCACTTAATGCGTTATGACGACTTTATTAGTGGTGACGTGGTAAACTGCCTCTTCTCTCAATGCCTAACAATAACAGTGGGACTCTGCCCTGAATATATTACATTATAACAGTGGCTCTGGGAGCCCAAAACCTTCTGTTCAATAACATGTGGCAGGTAACAGTTCCAAATCCAAGATGGCCCCTGGCTGATTCATGACAAATAGATTTTAATATCAGCTTATATTAGAGATTTCTGGGTAAACTGTTATGCTTTTGTGGCGGGTAGGAGACATCACGACTTCTCTCTACTATACCGAGTTCCCAGGCATCTCTTTAACTCCTCCCTAAACATACGTTTATATCATCTCTCAAATATACTTTACTAACATCCATCTTTCTCTTGAACTTCTTTATCCAAAGTCTCAATATCTCTCTACTGCCACCATCTTCAAAAATACTTTTACAACAGATAAAACTCCCTTCTCCCTCCTGGAACTCTCTGCTGCATTTGATATAGTAGACAATCCTTTTCTCCTCTGAAGGCCATAGGCAGCTGAGACACATCTCTCTAGTGATTCACTACCATTTCACATAACTTCTTTTAACTCTTCCTCACCCCAACTGCTGCTCACTATTGTTATACTTCTAGGTTTAGTTAAACTGCTATTCTTCATCTATAGACACTCTCTAATTCAATATTTTGTATTTCATCATAATTTATGTTATTATTCTTTATTTGTATTGTGCCGACATACAGCCTTATTAAATTGTGATTCAGCGAATTTAAAAAGGCTCTATTTAAGCACATAGCATATTTTGTTTACAGAAATGTTTAGTTAGTGAACTTCTATCCAAAAGCAAGGTCTTCACTAACTAAAAACTTCTGTAAAAAAATATGCTATGTGCTTATATAGAGCCATTTTAAATTTGCTGAATCGCAAGGCTGATAATCCATAGCGATATACAGGGGTTAAGTGCAAGTCAAAAACAATATTAACGGTGGCACGTCCTTCGCGCGCAGGAGAACAGCGTGCCGTCATAAGGGCGTGAGAACTGCACTCTGTTGATGCTCTGCGCTCCAGCCTGCATCCCATCTGCCACAGAGGCTTCTCATGCGCGCGTCCCCATCTCATATTTACTGGACCTGCTTGCTGGAGGCTGCCAAGGTCAAGGTAAGGGGCTGACAATGTGCCATGTGGGACTGGCATGTGTCACTAGGAGCATATTGTATGTAATGTCACTGTCATTGTGTGCACATGTCACTAGGAGCATGTTGCATTGCATGTTTATCACTACATGTCACTGTCTTTATTTGCATGTGTGATAAACATGCAATGCAGCATGCTCCTAATGACACATGAAACAATGCCTGGCCTATATGGCACACTTTCAGACCCTTACCTTGCCAAGCAGGTCCGGTAAATATGAGATGGGGGAGCTTGCGCATGAGAAGCCTCTGTGGCAGTTGGGATGCAGGCTTGACCCAAGCATGATCCATTTTGGCTTATAATAAATAACTGACACAAAACCGATTGTTTTGGGAGAAAACATGGGCCACATCTTTATTGTAAATAACCAATTTACATAACTTAGAACTTGCATATATTATGCATATTAACATATTCCAACTATAGGGGGAGGAGCCCGGCCACGGACAGTAACCTCACGCCTTGGGCCCTGCCCAAAGCCCCCAATGCTTATTTTAAGCACGCCCTGTGAGGTAGGGCCACGCCCACTTAGGCCAGTGGGCCGGGCAACTCACCTCCCGCAAAACATATACACAATAACTCAGAAAATTGCTACTTTCTCAAGAAAAAACTTTCACTTTTCCTTTTCTTCACCTTTTTTTTTCAAACAATATCAATGCTCTTTTTTTTTTTTTTTTAATACCATACATAACCATTCCAACTTTTCCAATATAATTAGGGTGGGAGGGAGGGATTTTCCACGGAGACCGCGCCGAACTGACTCAAAGGTCGGGTGCCAAAATTAACACATTGCAAAAGATGTGGGTTACACTCTTTCAGCACCAGACCTATCCCACTTTCTTCTAACACATCACTGTCTATCAAACAAATAATCCTGGATGTCCTCCCAACACCTCTAGCTCAATATCTCTAAGACTTACGTGACTTGGAGTTAGATTGGACTCTGCCCCCTCTTTCACTCTTGCATTTCATCATTAACTAAATTATGCTTTTGTCACCTAAACATCTCCTGAATACATCACTTTCTCCTGCAAGGATACAACAACACTTTTAATATATTCTTTAGTCTTAGCCAGCCTCAACTAACGTAAGTTGCTGATGTTACTATCCATAATGAACATGTCTTCTCCATGCTTTCCAGTACCATCCGACTTATTATTGAGTGTTGTACCATGTTAGCCGGCAGAGTGGATAATAGTACAGGTACATTCACAATAAAAACAAACAAACATGATATAAAGATTATACCTTTACAGCCTTATTAAATTGTGATTCAGTAAAATTAAAAGGGCTCTATTTAAGCACACAGCATATGTTTTTTCCAGAAGTTTTTAGTTAGTGAACTTCTATCCAAAAGCAAGGTCATAACTAACTAAAAACTTCTGGAAAAAAATATGCTGTGTGCTTAAATAGTGCCCTTTTAAATTGACTGAATCACAATTTAATAAGGCTGTTAATGCCTAATTGATGAGAAAGATAATGTAAGGTTTCTGTTTTTCTAGAAAGTGTTTTGGCCACCCCAAAAAAGAGAGAAAGAATGAAGAAGACTTTGACATATAAATCCATTAAAATCAGTAATATACTGTATATAGCTTTGTCCTCAGCTCCAAATATTCCCCTAACTACTTTTTCACATTGCAAATTACTGTATATACTCGAGTATAAGCTGAGTTTTTCAGCCCTTTTTTAAGGCTAAAAAGGCCCCCTCGGCTTATACTCGAGTCACTCTACCCCCCCCCCCCCCCGTGTCTCTCTACCCCCCCTGTGTCTCTCTACCCCCCCCCCCGTGTCTCTCTACCCCCCCATGTCTCTCTACCCCCCATGTCTCTCTACCCCCCGTGTCTCTTTAACCCCCTGTATCTCTCTAACCCCCCGTGTCTCTTTCCCTCCTCATCCTCAACCCCCGTCTTCAACCTAAACCCCCCTCAATCCCCCTCCTCAACCTAAACCCCCCTAAATATCTCCCCCTCTCGCCTCACTTATCTGCTTATGCTCATGCCGGCAGGTAAGCTTATGCTGGCACCCGGTACATGCTAATGACGCGGCGGGCATGTGACGTCACATGCACGCGCCGGATCAAGGAGCGGAGGCCGGAGCATAAGCAGGTAAGTGAGGGGAGAGGGGGAGGTATTTAGGGGGGTTTAGGTTGAGGAGGTGGGTTGAGGGAGGTTTAGGTGCGCAGGGGGGTTGAGGGGGGTTGAGGTTGAGGAGGGAGGTTGAGGGGTTGAGGATGGGGGGGTTGAGGATGGGGGGTTGACGAGGGAGGATGAGGAGGGGGTTGAGGTTGAGGAGGGAGGTTGAGGGGTTGAGGATGGGGGGGGGTTGAGGATGAGGAGGGAAGATGAGGAGGGAGGTTGAGGATGAGGAGGGAGGTTGAGGATGAGGAGGGAGGTTGAGGATGAGGAGGGAGGATTAGGAGTGGGGTTGAGGAGGGTGATAAGGGATAGGGGAAGAGACACAGGGAAGGGAGAGGTTGGAAGAGACACAGGGAAGGGAGAGGGGAGAAGAGACACAGGGAAGGGAGAGGGGAGAAGAGACACAGGGAAGGGAGAGGGGAGAATAGACACGGGAGAGAGAGGGGGACACAAGAGGGGGGACACAGAGGGCACAAGAGGGACACAGGGGGCATCACATTTCGGCTTATACTCGAGTCACTCATTTTACCCAGTATTTTGTGGTAAAATAGGTGCCTCGGCTTATACTCGGGTCGGCTTATACTCGAGTATATACGGTATGTGTATCTTATCTCCATTTCCATCTTACAGGACTTTCTCCACTTCCACCTATTTTTTGCATTCTGCCACAGTTTGTAAATACAGTGGACCCTTGGTACTCATCTTTAATTGGTTGCAGAAGGCACGACGAGTGGTGAAAAGGACGAGTGCTAAGTTCCCATAAGGAGTAATGTAAATTGACTCATACAAGTGCGACGAGTACCAAGGTAAACGATGAGTCAAGTTTCGAGGTAGACAAGTGCGGAGGTACCACTGTATATGTAGAGCTCCAGTCTGAACATGATGGGGAAATTATTTATTCTAAGCATATTGTAAGTGGAACTGTTTAATCACAATAAAATGAAATGCTGGTCTGTTACAATGGTCTCTCAAGCATGATGTGAAAGATTATAGTTACATTATTCACTAGTAAAAATTATTAATAAAATAATGAAAAGCTCAGCAAGGTAAGGGCAACATAAATTTAAATTAATATTTTTATTACCTCAGCATTCCTTTAATTCCACAGTGTCTCTAAAATATATTATAATGTAGGATTGCTTTGTATAGTATCGAGCAAAATGAAAAAGTGTGAAGAAATTGGTGATTTGTTCTATTCTGAATTTATATTCTGCACCAGCACTGCAATGTATGTATTGAATATTTGAATATATATTACTTTAACCTTCTCCCGATCTTCTCTCAGACAAGTATTATTTTGTTATTTAAAACAACTGTCATTTCTGTATTCCTGTGAGAGCAAATGTACAAGTTGTTATGTAGAAATTTGCAACACATTGCATAATGTGCATGACTAACATTTGTTATATGTATTGCTGATTCAATCAGAACGTGTATTGCATTTGCTGCAAAACATTTCCAGGATTCTGCCGGCTTATAGGTTTGACATCTTTGACTCTTTACTTACAGATTTATATATTTGATATCACAACAGCCAAGTATTTATGTGACATAAATAGGCATTTGTATATAAATAATTTGAAAGGGTAGGATATATTCTATGTTTTATATACTATACTATTATAATAAGAAGGCTAATGCTATCCCTCAGCATTCCTTAGCCTAAAAGTACACACGCTTTTATCTACAACTTCTTTACTTGTGGGCTTTCATATAAACTTATTGTAATTGTATAGTGTATAAGTATTTTACATAAATAGTGCATAAGCCCTTATTGCCATCAGTGCCGAAACTACCTTTTTGGAGCCCCTGGGCAGTGAAGTGGAGAAGCCCCTGCACATGTGTGTGCAAGGTAAGCACGCACCCATTTTTCTTTTTTCTGCAAATTTATATCACTCTCTTGCCGTGTGAGCAAATCATAGACATTTCCCCATAACGGCCATTTTTACAACATGACTACTCATACATATCAAACAATTACTTGTGTATTAAATGCATTTGATGGTGGGCCATATTATTTATATTATTATACGGGAGAGCAGCGAGCATATGTTACATAAACACATATCATGATCACTTATACCACACAGAAAAAACTGAGTAATTATGAGAGTTAATTTGCCACTGCACAATGAAAAAAGAAATTGTTTGAAAAAAAATGAGTCTAACCAAGAGCAAAAGTAATCAGGAAAAAAGTCATACAGCTAGTTTTTAATTAGAAAAAAAATGTTGATGTCTCTGCTGGGCCCTGGCGAAATCCATGATACATAGATAGAAGTTTTGGGCTTGTGAGAGGGGTGTTTACATTTCTGGAGAGATATGGTTGCATTTCCTGAAGCAAGTGTCATAAACCTATTTTTACTTTGTCAATAATAGATAAATATTATACGCAAAACTTAAGTCACTGGGCCTTTAACCCTGCTTGTGCCTCTTTTATTTTAAGAAAACAAATCTATACACCACAAAATTGTAAAGAAGGTATGAGTGTCCACAGTGCATAGTAAGGATGGCACAAAAGAAATCATTTACAAATTCTACTCATGTAGGAACACCAGTATTCATGTTTTAAAGGTATTCCTACATGAGTAGAATTGGTAAAAGGGTTGTAGAAGTTTGATATTATAGTATGCATTTTCCAAAAATTAAATAATGTGCAAAATATAAAAAAAAAAAGTAAATAACCTTCATTATAATAACAATAATAATAAAGTAATAACTTGTTATTACTTGTGAGGGTTATCCAGTCACATATTTTGTTTATGTGTATGTTATATGTTGTTATATTGTGTTTCCCAGAGATTTTAGCACCCTATAAAGCTTTCTAGTTGCAGTCATTATGTGTTACCATGAGCATTACTACTTCCAATAATCTCTACCTGTCGAAATGTGAAAGACCAAAACATAAATAATCTTTATCTCTCTATAAATATTTGCTCTTATTAGGATAAGGTAGAACAGTATACAGAGAGTGACCCAGATAATTTGAAAGCTTCAGGACAGATTAGAGTATTTATTGAGAATACACATGAATCTAAGTGGGTAATTCCTTCTGTATTTTAAACCCTGGTGTGTGCTCTTGTGCTCCTTACCAGGGGGAGCTGGTGCATAGGGGCAAATGGGCAAACTTAGTCAAACCTGCGTTTACGGGTTTAGACAGAGTCAATAGTAAAAGAGATCGTCATCATTACGTCACTAAAAAAATAGGGCCCGCATTCCAGAAATAATGCAATATTAAATAATCAATAAATATGATATTCTAGTCCATGTGAGTTCTATTTTGATGGCCTGTAGGGTTTTTCCACCTGTAACTAGCAGATCATTTGCGGGTAACTGAAAGAGGCCAATTTAATACCCAGGACTTTTGTGGGCTCCTTTAGCAATTTAAAAGGGGCACTAGGCTCACAGGGATAGTGAGAGGGAGGGATAGAGAGGTATGGGGATGGGGGGGGGGGGTAGTGAGGGAGGGGGAGAGGGGGCAAAGTAGAGATGGATACAGAAGGATAGAAGAGGCATATAAAATATCTCTCTAACTTTCTAACTCCCTCTCTCTCTATCCATTCCTCGCTCTCTATCCTTTCCTCTCTCTATCCTTCTCAATCTCCCTCGATCCCTCTCTTTCCCTCTCTATAATTATCTCTCTATCCCCCTCTCTCACAATGCCCCTCTCTCTATATCTCTATCCCTGTCTCTATGGGATCACTTTTGTGGGTGGAGTCTGTGTCACTGGGCAGGGTCTATACAGGTAACATGTCAATGTAAGGGGAGTGGCCTGTTTATCAGCCCCACCCATTTGGAAGTCACCAGCCGCCACTGCTCCTTACTATGCTCTCTTATCACAATCACACACAGTATTGCCAACCTTCCTATTCCATTAATATCTCTAATATAGATCAATACACATCTACAATTATCCCTCAGCTGCTAGTTGTTGGATAGTTAGATACCTCCCTGGCCTCTCTCATTCTGGTTTTGATTATTACTTCAGTCAGTACTATGTGCAGGACCTCACCCATTACACACACACTTTATTACTATGTCAGTACAATCACAGGTGACACCTCATATCCCCACCTCTTGCCCCCTGTCAACCACAGGCAGCTCCATGTGCAGGCTCTGCAGTCTGACACCTCTGTTTGTAGCTCTATTTCCAGATGGGCACTACCCAGTCATTGCATTGTAATTCGTTTATGCCAGAATCAATTCTTAGGGTTCTTTAGGTCAAAAAACGGGTGCCTCTCACTGAGAGGCGCCCCTAGGCACCTGCCTAGTTGGCCTAATGGATAATCTGGCCAAGACTGCCATATACTAATGCAAGCTAAAAAGAAGTTGCAAGTGGACTCTGCAAATTATTTTTCACTGGTACCCTCCATTTACTTGTCCCAACACTGGTATTAAACGCAGTACTGTTATTAATGGCTTTATATGTTAAAGTCTTCTTCTTTCTTTCCCTCTTTGTACTTTGTACTCAAATATAGCAAGAGTATATCACTACTGAATGGCCACTATTCCTCATAGTAGAACTTCAATAAATGTAAGTGTCAACAAATACATCTGTAGGCGTCTCAGAAACAGGAGTTCCAAGGGCCACTCCCCACTGTGAAGAATCTAGTATACAATCTAAATCCTAGTTTTACATTATTCTCTTATTTCTTTAGTGCGCTGATACCAAGTGATACTACCCTGAAGGATTAAAAACTGATGCAAATAAATTTACATTTCTTTATATCTTTTACATTGGAGTCATCATATTTCCTTGGACTGTGAGCTTAAAGACAATGATCTATTTTTTTAAATTTCTGAGATACTGTATAATCCTTGGTGTTTAGATAAATAACTGGGTATTACAGTATCTCCTTCCCATATATTTTTAAACTATATTTGTGATTGTTTATGGTATTTTGTTGCACCATTATATAATATTACCACTAATTATTATTATTATTATTATTATTATTATTATTATTATTAACAATCTTACTGTTGTTACACTGAAGAGCTTACAATATAGAGGAGGTACAATAACATTCTTATTATTACTATAATTATTATTATTAATGTACCTCCGCTAGACTGTAATCTGCAGATGCACCTAATTGCACAAGCCTTATTGTATTTTTGCATGCTTACCAACTTTACTTTATTGTACCTTTGTAAATAGTGCTATAGAAATATTTGCCACTTTTTAAATAAATAGTAATAATATTAATAATTGTAAAACTATTGCACATTATATTTTGTAAAATAATAAAATATAAATCTTATAGTTATTTTTTTCTGATTACTGTATTTTCAATGATGTTAACCATTTCTGTACTAGAGGGAGTTTACACTGATCAAAAGCATTTTAAACTATCAGGTGCTCGCCCTGCTGCTTGGATGAATCCATCCACTTTACTGCAATGTGTTGCTAAGCTGCTTTCTTTCCCAGAATTAGCTCTTCATAGTCTGCAAACTGTTGAATGAGCTAAAGTACATCAGCACTGCTCCTGCCTCGCTTGATTTATTTCTCATTCATCCAGCAGCATGTTGGAAAAAGGGGAAAATAATTATCTTGTTGCTTTCTAGATTCCATTCATGTTATTTATTTGACTTGTCCACTTATCCATATCATGAATCTGCGAGCAAAAGAAAGGAAAGGCCATTTACTGTTGAAAGTGCTGCTCTTAAGCGAGCCGGCATGGTGCACATCCAAATTCACAAACAATCCAGGATTAGAATAAATAGCTCTGTGTTTATATGGTAAATTATGGGCTGCTTAGACAAGAAAAAGACAGGCTGGTAAATATATTTACAGTGTAAGAACAGTAAGGCAACGACAACAGAAATGGTCAGTATATTGCTGAAGAATTGTTATATTCTGTTGTAAAGATATAAAGTGTCTGTGACAGTAACATGGCAGTGTATGCAGGATGCATTTGTAGTGATGAGTACAATAAAAAATAAAGTACAATAAAAGGTATAAAGGTAAAACAAATTATAAAGGAATGCAGAAATGTAATTATATCACATATATACAGTAGTTCTCAGCAATACGGGTTGTTGCTAACGCTTGCTGGCTCGCATAGCGAGCCCCCCGTAACCGCAGCCCTGGCAAAGCGAGGGCCGCAGTTCCTGCCAAGGAGCTCCAAAGGCGCTCCTTGCTCTGGTGGAGATGAGCGCCATAGGCGTTCATCCCTATGACCCCGTACGAATTTTGGCCCGCAAATGCAGACCCTAAAGTGAAGGCCCCCACGTCGGCTGCAATGAGCTGAAGGCTCATTGCAGGCTACAAATGCGGACCTTCGCAAAGCGAGGGGCCGCATTTGTGGAGGTGGAGGCTCTATGGCGCCACACAAGCGGTTACAAACAGCCACAGAAGCGGGACTTTGAAAAAACAAAAAAAAACACACAATGACTAAATACGGCTTTACACAAAAAAATACGAGCCACGGGACTCATAAAAAAAAAAAAATACGGACTTACTAAAAAAAAATATGAGCCCCCGGACTTAGAAAAAAAAAAAATACGAACTCGCAAAAATACGACTTTAACGGCCGATTAGCGCACAGCAGAAAACATAAAAAAACACAAAATACACACAAAAATAAAATAAAAACCTTACTCACAGCACGGGGGGACACCCAGGATGTCTGGAAGTGAGGTTACACCTCGATTTAAGTCCAAATTACAGAGTTTAGACACTCGAAAATCCCCTAAGCGAGAGAAAAAATGGTCGCTGAAAAAACGAAAACGAGGTTGCACGACCGCTAAAACCTTAAAACACCGCCAAGCACATACGACTTTTACAAAAACCCGTACAAGGTACAACATACACTATTAGCAAGGACGCTAAATCATCCACACCCGCGACCACATACACAATCGCCGCCATTTTACAACACTATCTTACAGAATGTGGAAGTACACAGCTACACAAACGGTTTCCCGTCGCGCATGCATCCTATTTACACTACACAGCACAACAACAGTGCAAATCTACATTGTATGCTGTAGGACCATCAAAACAGATTGTTAGCGCTTCAGCATATTGCTTGCTGCATATATTAATTACAAATAGGTAAAGTATATTAATTTAGAATTTCATTAATTAATTAATGATCAGAAAAAAACAATATACAGAAAAAAAAGAAAAAAAAACACACCATAATATCGTAATAAACGACAAAGACCTTCACCACGGTACTCACAAGGAGCACCAACGGTGCTCATAGGACACAAGTTACAAAAGCGCCTCTGATAACAAAAAATACACCAACCAAGAGGCTTGCAATGAGTGCCAAAGGCGCTCATTGAGATCCACGTGATGAGAGCCAAAGGCGCTCAGTGCGAGGCTCTCAATGAGCTTTGAAGGATCTCAGATGACCAAAACACTCACTGTCTGTGGCAAACAGCATTACCTGCCTTACAATTTTATTGCCCCATCATTTTTTACGGGCTAGTCGCTAGTTACAATATAATAGCAACATTTGATGCAGTTGCATTGAGGAACCTACTCAGAAGAACTTATAATGTTGAGGGTATGTTTGGGTATGTGACACAGCTGGCTAACAAATGCACGATGAACAAGGATCAGGGCAACTTATCAACCCAAAGTGTGTGCCTGTTGTTATTGTTTAGTCGTTCAGTCTTGTCCGACTCTCCATGACACAATGGGCCACAGCACCCAGGCATCTCTATGTCTCTGGTTGTGCTTGTCCATTAGGTTTTCTTGGCAAGCATACTGGAGCAGTTCTTTCTCCAGTGGACTGACCTCTCTGGTGGCACGTCTTTTGCGCGTTGGATAACTGCGCGAGAAAAAAAATGGCGGCCGAAAAAAATGAATATGAGGCTCCACTTCCCAGGACCCAGAAAAACACTGCGAAACACGTACAAGTTCCCCCTGTATTTAAAAGCTCTAAATTCCCTGTCGCAGCTCCTTAAAGGGCCCGCGGCACACAAACACTTAGGGCCGACAGCGGGGGTACTGTAAGTACCCCCACCAGCACCAAACATTAACCCCCAAGTGATGGGGGTCCCCATTGGGACCCCCGGAGGGTCCCCAAATTAATCCCACATTAACTCTCACAGTGGGGGTCCCTGATCACTGAAATCAAAATTCAAATTTCCCACCTTGCGGGTCCTTAGAGGACCCGCAAATTTTTTTAATTAACCCTATCAATCATGGGGCTTTAAACAGAGCACCATGAACCCCTAAATAACCATGTCACTCATGGGGGGCAACACAGAACCCCATAATCCCTTAATTAACCCTGTCATGCTTGGTCGTCAATACAGACCCTCATCAGCCCTTAATTATCCCTGTCACTCATGGGGGTCAATACAGACCCCCATAAGCCCTTAATTAACCCTGACATGCTTGGTCGTCAATACAGACCCTCATCAGCCCTTAATTATCCCTGTCACTCATGGGGGTCAATACAGACCCCCATAAGCCCTTAATTAACCCTGACACACAGGGTTAATTAAGGGGTTATGGGGGTCTTCATTGATCCCCATGAGTGTCAGGGTCCTCAAGGACCCTCATGACACTAACTACAAACACTACACTGCACAATAACCCCCAATAAACTATTACATCTAAACTAACCCCCCTCTACACTAACCTATCAACACCTACACTACCTACCTACCCCCTAATAACCCCCCACCACACTAATTACAGAAAATAATAAAACCTAACTCACAAAAAATAATAAAACCTAAGTCACACAAAAAAATCTACATTACACAAAATAAAAAAACCTAAGTAACAAAGAATAAAAAAAGACCATTACAGAAAAAAAAAAAAAAAAAAAATAATAAATATACTATCTAAAATACATTACATCCTATCTAAAATATACACATACGACACTATCTTAAATTCATTAAATACTATCTAAGATACATACATTCCCCATTAGTTAAAATACAATAAATCCTATCTAAAATACACACATACCCCGCTATCTAAAATACAATAAATACTATCTAACATACATACATACCCTAATTCTAACCTAAAATAAAATAATTAAGACCACTTACCTTTGTAGATGTCCCTTCAGATCACCAACCTGGGAAAAAAACAAAAAACTAAAATTAGTACAACACATTTACATACAATAAATAAACATTCTAAATATTCTAAATATTCTACTCACCTTTCCAGCATGTCCCCGTGCTTCTTATTTTCTTCTGTGCTGCGGCCACTGTTAAAAATGAACATTATATTACTAAAATATACACACACACAAAATAAAGTAAAATAAAAATAATATACATTGAATTTACCTGCCCGTGATGTACCCGGCCTCCTCCTCTTCAGCCCCGGCTGGGCCCTGGAAGTATCCACGCTCTAAAGTATCCACTGTTAAAAATGAACATTACATTACTACAATATACACACACACAAAATAAAGTAAAATAAAAATAATATACATTGAACTTACCTGCCCGTGATGTCCCCGGCCTCCTCCTCTTCAGCCCCGACTAGGCCCTGGAAGTATCCATGCTCTTAAAAAATTAGAAAAAATAGCGGTGGTCCGCACTCACAGACCTCCCCGATGCTAATGAGCCTCCTAGAGACTTTTTCCGGAAGAAAATTGGCAATGGCGCCTTCTGATTGGCTGAAAACGCTATCAATCAAATTTCAGCCAATCAGAAGGTGCCAAGTGTAAGCAAATTACAATGGGCAGCGCATTCTGATTGGCTATAGTTTATTTGACAGTGACAACAGCCAATCAGAAGGCACCATATCCTTCAGCTAATCACAATGGGATACACCCCTTCGTGGTGATTGGCTGAAGACATCTGCACCTTCTGATTGGCTGTAATCTGATTGAGAGTGACAACAGACAATCAGAAGGTGCAGATGCCTTCAGCTAATCACTCAGTCGGGGTGTATACCATTGTGATTGGCGGAAGTGAATAACGCCTTCTGATTGGATGTTGTCACTGTAGCCAATCAGAATGAGCTGATGCCTTCAGCCAATCACCCTGTGGGGTGTATACCATTGTTATTGGCTAAAAGCAATAAAGCCTTCTGATTGGTTTAAAAAAGATTGACTGGTGCATTAGCCAATCAGAATAGGATATGGGGGTGTATCCCATTGTGATTGGCTTACACCTTGGCTCCTGAAATTTGATTGATATCGTTTTCAGACAATCAGAAGGCGCCATTGCCAATTTTCTTCCGAAAAAGTCTCTAGGAGGCTCATTAGCGTCGGGGAGGTCAGTTTTTTTTTAAGAGCGCGGATTCCTCCAGGGCCCAGCCGGGGCAGAAGAGGAGGAGGCCGGGGATATCACGGGGAGGTAAGTTCAATGTATATTATTTTTATTTTACTTTATTTTGTTTGTGTGTATATTTGTAATAATGTAATGTCTCTTTTTAACAGGGATCACACCGGAGAAAAAAATAAGAAGAATGGGGAGGACATGCTGGAAAGGTGAGTAGAATATTTAGAATGTTTATTTATTGTATGTAAATGTGTTGTACTAATTTTTTTTTTTTTTTTTAGGTTGTGATCTGAAGGGACATCTGCAAAGGTAAGTGGTCTTAATTATTTTATTTTAAGTTTGAATTAGGATTTGTACATGGAAATATGATTTATTGTATATAATAAATAGGGGGGATGTATTTTAGATACATGGGGGTTATGTGTGTATTTTAGATGGTATATTCTTTTAAATAGGAGGTATTGTATTTTATTTCATTTGTATTGTATATATTCTGTATATATTCTGTATGTATTTCCTTTTCAGGTGTGTAATTTTTTTAATTATTTTCTGCAGTGGGGGGGGGGGGGGTTGTAATGTATTTTTTTTTCTGAAATGTACCTTTTTTCATATTTTGTGAATTAGTTTATTTTATTTTATGCAGTGTAGATTTTTTTTAAGGTGAATTAGGCTTTTTTTTATTTAAAAGGTTTGATTATTGTATAGTGTAGAGGGGGGTTAGTTAAGCAATGTTTATGTTAGCAATGAGGTACTCAGAGGACTAAAAGCCTTACAATGTGTGCCAAACAGCCTTCCCAGCCTTACAATTTTATTGACCATCATTTTTTGATGGGCAAGTCACTAGTACAATATAAATAATATCCCTTGTGAACATGCAGTGGAAGTAAATAATTGATTTTAGGGACTAGACATAAAAGATAGAATCCCTAAAGAACTGGAAGATCAAATGCCTGAAGAACAAAGAATATCCCTAAAAGAAAGAAAACTAAGAAGGTAAACCAGCTATCTGATGATGCTTTGAAAGTAGCAGAAGAAAGAAGGAAAGCCATAGGTAGTGGAGACAGGAAAATGTTGGGCCAACTAAGTGCATAATTCCAGAGGATAGCAAGAAGAGACAAGGAGACATTCTACAATGAGCAATGTCAAGTGATCGAAGAAGAAAAAGAATGCGTCAAGTGGGCATGATAAAAGACAAAAATGGTAGGGACTTAACAGAAGAAGTTCAGATAAAGAAGAGGTGGCAGGAATACACTGAAGATCTATGCAGAAAGGATCTTAACAGCAGTGATGACCTCAATAGTTTATTCAATGAACTGGAGTCAGACATCTTGGAGATCAAATTGAGATGGGCCATAGGATGTCTTGCTGATAACAAGGCTGCAGGAGTTGATGGAATTCCAATTGAATTATTCAACATTAAACAAAATATGGCTTCAATTATTGAACGATTGCACTCATTTTACATGATAGAAGGTAATGCTTAAGATACTAAAAGCTTGACTCCAACAATATATGGACCAGGAACTCCCAGATATGTGCAAGAGGCACAAGAGATCAAATAGAGAAAGCAAGAAAGTTCCAGAAACACATTTAATTCTGCTTCATAGACTATTGTAAAGCCTTTGACTTTGTGGATCACAACAAAATGTGGCAAGTTCTTAGAGAGATGGGACTAGCAGATCATATTATCCGCCTCTTAAAGACTCTGTATGTGGACCAAGAAGCCACGGTCAGAACCAAATATGGGACAACAGAATGATTCAAGATCGGAGGTGTGCGACAAGATTGTATATTGTCACCTTCTTTATTAAACTTATACGCAGAATACATCATGTGTAAGTCCGGGCTGGAGGAATCCAAAGCCGGAATCAATATTGCTGGAAGAAATAGCAACACCCTCAGATACCCCAATGATAATACTTTGATGGCTGAAAGTGAGGAGGAACTAAAAGACCTAATGATGATGGTAAAAGAAGAGAGTGCAAAAACTGGCATCCTGCTCGATGTTAAAAAGACGAAGATCATGGCAAATGACAATCTCAGTTCCTGGCAAGTAGATGGGGAAGAAGTGGAGGCAGTGACAGATTTTATTTTCCTGGGATGTAGCCATGAAATTAAAAGACATTTGCTTCTGGGGAGGAAAACTATTGCAAGCTTGGAGAAGTTAGTAACAAGTAAAGATATTAAACTATCAACAAAGGTCTGCATAGTTAAAACTCTAATATTCCCAATAGTAACATAATGATGTGAGAGCTGGACCATAAAGAAGTCTGAGAAGCGTAGAATTGATGCCTTTGAATTGTGGTGTTGGTGAAAGCTACTTAGAGTCCCTTGGACTGCAAGAAGATCCAATAAATCAGTATGTATGATCATGAGGCTGAAACGCAAATATTTTGGCCATATCATGAGACGGTAGGATTCCCTAGAGAAGCCTCTGATGCTGGGAAAGATATAAGCCACAAGAAGAAGGGGATGACAAAGGCGGAGATGCATGGATAAGGTCACTGAACCAATGAACATGAACTTGAAGGAGATCAGAGAGATGTACCTGGCTGCGGTCCATAGGGTCACGGAGAGTCCGATGTTACTGGCTAAACAGCAATATAGAAATATATACAGTATCTCACAAAAGTGAGTACACCCCTCATATTTTTGTAAATATTTTATTATATCTTTTCATGTGACAACTCTGAAAAAATGACACTCTACTACAAGTAGTAAGTGTGCAGTCTGTATAACAGTGTAAATTTGCTGTCCATAACTCAACACACAGCCATTAATGTCTAAACCATTGGCCACAAAAGTGAGTACACCTTTAAGTGGAAATGTCCAAATTGGGCCTAAAGTGTCAATATTTTGTATTTCCAGCCCTGCCTTAACCCTCATGGGCTTGGAGTTCACCAGAGCTTCACAGGTTGCCACTGGAGTCCTCTTCCACTCCTCCATAATGACATCACAGAACTGGTGGATGTTAGAAATCTTGCACTCCCCCACCTCACAGATGCTCAATAGTGTTTAGGTCTGTTTACATGCTTGGCCAGTCCATCATCTTTACCTTCAGCTTCTTTAGCAAGGCAGTGGTCGTCTTGGAGTTGTGTTTGGGGCCTGCATAAGTGCTTCAAGCACTTGTCGAGCTACAATTAATTGAGGGAACCATGAATGCCAACATGTACTGTGACATACTAAAGCAGAGCATGATCCCCTCCTTTCGGAGACTGGGCCGCAGGGCAGTATTCCATCATGATAATGACCCCAAACACACCTCCAAGGTGACCACTGCCTTGCTAATGAAGCTGAAGGTAAAGGTGATGGACTGGCCAAGCATGTGACCAGACCTAAACCCTATTGAGCATATTTGGGGCATCCACAAACTGAAGGTGGGGGAGTGCAAGGTCTCTCATATACACCAGCTCCGTGCTGTCATCATAAAGGAGTGGAAGAGGACTCCAGTGGCAACCTGTGAAGCTCTGGTGAACTCCATTCCCATGAGGTTTAAGGCAGTGCTGAAAATAATGGTGGCCACACAAAATATTGACACTTTGGGCCCAATTTGGACATTTCCACTTAGGGGTGTACTCACTTTTGTTGCCAACGGTTTAGACATTAATGGCTGTGTGTTGAGTTATTTTTATGGGACATCAAATTTACACTGTTATACAAGCTGTACACTTACTACTTTACATTGTAGCAGAGTGACATTTCTTCAGTGTTGTTGCATGAAAAGATATAATAAAATATACAATATATACAAAAATGTGAGGGCTGTACTCACTTTTGTGAGATACTATATATATATATATATATATATAT
Source organism: Discoglossus pictus (assembly GCA_027410445.1). Classification (NCBI taxonomy): domain Eukaryota; kingdom Metazoa; phylum Chordata; class Amphibia; order Anura; family Alytidae; genus Discoglossus; species Discoglossus pictus. Next base: position 64,285,521 of record CM050166.1, read on the forward strand.
ATATATATACACAGTATACTGTATATACCATATAGACCCGAATATAAACCACACTTTTTCTTTGATTTCCGAAACCGGGTGTGGCTTATATTTGCAACGGTAAAAAAATGATTGCCTATTTGCGGGCTTGAGACTGTTGCGCAATTAATTCTAATGTCATTCATCGCTTTCTCTGTATTTTACAGTGCAATTAACCAACTTGTGGGTCCTATCTGGTACCTGTAGGATTTTAGTCTACATTTGCGATTTACTGGTGTGAAAACATTTGCGGGCTTGTAGCAATTGTAGCAATTAAATAGCGATTTGCAATTTTAGCGATTGTAAAGATTTGCGAGCTACGATTTTTGGCCTGTAATCACTATTTTATTCCCTGAATCTAATTGTCTTTTTCTTTCCAATTTTAAGGGTGCGGTTTATTTGGCTATCATTTTCTTTCTTTTTTCCCCTTAAATTTCACAGGTGCGGATTAGATGCGGGTGCGGCTTATATTCTGGCCAATACAGTATATATATATATATATATATATATATATATATATATATATATATATATATATATATATATATGTAGACAGTCCTTTTGAAGCCCTGCCTCTTGAAACTCATGCCAGACAAATATCAGTTATTATTATTACTTACTAGCGAATTGCCCGTCAAAAAATGACGGCAATGAAATTGTAAGGTAGCTAAATTAGTAAATGAATATAGTGTACCTATTTTGAAGCATTGTGATGAAGAGCTGGCAATCTGTGTTGATGTTGCTGCAGCATTAGTGGTGTGGAGCTGCTGTATAAGCATGCTGAATGTGTGCAGTGTAACACTGTGCGTGCGCGAGACCAAACCGTTAGCGTAGTCGTGTACTTCCGCATTGGTGTAAAATGGCGAGTAATGTGTGGTATAGGTCTGTATCGGAATATCCGTAGGTGTTTTGTGGTGTTTTGCGAGTTTCTTGTGGTGTTTTGCGAGTTTAGAGTGCTGTAGCCTCGTTTTCGTTTTGTTCGGCGGCCATTTTTTCTCTCGCTTGTTTTTTTTTTTAGTCTCTAAAGTGTTTTATTTCGAGTAAAATCGAGGTGTAAGTTGCATTTTTGAGGTCCTGGGTGCTCCCTCTTGGTGTAGGTAAGTTTTTTATGTATGTGCTGTGTGTATGTATTGTGTTTTAAATGTTTGTATGTCGGCGTGTTGCGTCCGATGTTTGCGAGGTCGTAATGTGTGGTAACGTGTTTCGTACGTTGTTTGCGTGCCTCGTAAAATTTAGCGAGTGTCGTAATTTGTGTGTCGAGTAGCGACGTGAATTTTGCGAGGGTTTGAGGCCCTTGCCCAGTGACCTCGCCAGCAACTGAGCCAGCAACTGAGACCCGTGCCCAGTGACCTCGCCAGCAACTGAGGCCCTCGCTTCGCGAGGGGCCTCAGTTGCTGGCATGGAGCGCCTTCGGCGCTCCATGCCAGCAACTGAGACCCGTGCCCAGTGACCTCGCCAGCAACTGAGGCCCTCGCTTCGCGAGGGGCCTCAGTTGCTGGCATGGAGCGCCTTCGGCGCTCCATGCCAGCAACTGAGGCCCTTGCCCAGTGACCTCGCTACGCGAGGGCCGCGGCTCGCTGCGCGAGCCGCGGCCCTCGCTTCGCGAGGCCCGCGGCTCGCTACGCGAGGGCCGCGGCTCGCTTCGCGAGCCCGCAAGCGTGAGCAACGACTCGTACGCTCACAACTATATATGTGATTATTTATTTATAAAGCACCAATTTTTTTCCATAGCTCTACAAGGGTACAGTTAAGTAGGGTAACCATAACCAAATTATAAATGTATGATACAGGCTGGCAGCAGAGAATTTGATGCAACAGAATTGAGGTCCCTATAGAGAAGAACTTACAATCTAGAGTTCCACCCTCTATAATGAAAATGCAAAGAAATAATATGTATTATTGAGCAAAATGCATCTTAACTAGCATTTAAAATAACAAATCTGTTTATTGCTGAACGCAGTGAATGAGTTAACCAAGCAGATCAACATTCAAACATCCAGGCAGTGCCGTTGTATGAACTATCATATGCTCTTTATACCTTTTTAATAGGAACTGCTCCCGTGGGAGCCTTCTGCAACACTTCTCTAACAAAGGCATATCCCAGTTTATTAAAAAATCATATACAACAATGCCGCTTGCCAGTTTTTATAGTACTAATGAAAATTTGGTCCAAAGCACGAAAACTATTTGGAAAAGTGCCTGAATTTTCCCTGTCACAGATGTTTAAACAGAAGGTGCTTGCATGCCATTCGTTAATACAATGCCATACGGGACACAGTATGACCACAATATTAACCAGTAAGTAACACACTCAGTATGTGCATCATGGAGCCAAATACTCCATATGTTGTGTGTGAAGTCAATCCTGCGGATGGAGACATACCTTGATAAAACTCTACTGTCAATGAATAATAATATTTGTAGAGGTGAGAGAAAAAGCTTCCCAAGTATGGGTCATATGTAGCTATAATTATACGTACTAAAGGATAGTTGTTTTTGCAAGTTGATTTATTGTGTCACTGAATAAAAATATATTTGAAATTATTTATCTATCAGTCTGCTTGGGATAATCATTTTGTTTTTCTTTCATTTCTGATGCAAAGATTCCATATGGTCGTTTAAAGAGCTAAAATTTGTAATGCGATTTTTTAAATTTAATTATTCATTACAATGTGGTTCCTTTTTAGTTTCTGATCTGATTCTTTCTGCCAGTTTCTCGGGAATGGTGTGTCCGTTTAAACTACTGGGCTTTCTATAAGTCCTACTAAAAGCACTGTATATTCCCATATATTACAGTTCAAATTGCCAGCAGATGTATATTAAATGGTTTTTTTTGTTTTATATAAATGTTTTAACTAGGTGACTCAAATAATTGTATCCTCAGTGTAACTGGCATATAATATTTACACTTCACTTACTTCTAAGAAGCTCCCAGAGTAATAGTTACTCACCTATTGGAATTTCCACCTTTCTTCCTGTTCTCTGTCAAGTAGGCTGCCTTGTTTCACAGCTGTGACCTAAAGCTACACCCACAGAGAGAGGGTATACACTATCAGTGTCTCATATTGCTCAGACATACAGCATGTCACTGTCTGCTTGCTGCAGAGCAGTGGGAAGCACTGGTAGTCGTAAGCCTCCTTCTGTGGGCAAGGTTAGGTCATAACTGTGAAACATGGCACCCTATGTAAGATTTGCAAGAAAGATGGATTCAGAAACAGTTAATCTGAAGTCTCTGCCATACTCAATTGATAGAATGTGCATACCAAAGTAAGACATTGTGTAGAGAGTTACAGATGGCTTCAAATGCATTATTATAAGGAAATCTTTGTGAATGCATAAAATTATGCTGCCACACTCTTTGGATCCTTCTCAGAGCAGTTTGGTGAGCCTGGCATATTTATTCATCTTAAAGTTATATGTATCTAAGTTTCCCAGTTTTTACCTTTATCCAATCCGTTGCTTATGTCAGATACACACATTACATTGAGTCTTTCTGTACACATACAGATTTATTTTATTTAAAAATAAAACTTGTTTCCCACACCCCAGAGCTGCTTACATAGGAACAGTGAACCTACCAATAGAAACACTGCACCTGGGTGCGGATTTTAGCCCTTTACTAACCTTCAAGTCAACAGCACAATTCAGCACGCCGACCTTCGAGCGCAGCAGAAAAGCAGAGACCTGCGCCATGATGACTCTCTGCGCTCCAGCCTGCATCCCATCTATTTAAGAGGCCCCCTTCTTATATTTACTGGACCTGCTTGGCAAGGTAAGGGTCTGACAGTGTGCCATATGGGCCAGGCATTGCGTGCATGTGTCACTAGGAGCATGTTGCATTGCATGTTTACCATGTATGTAGTGACAAACATGCAATGCAACATGCTCCTAGTGACACATGCACACAATGACAGTGACATTACATACAATATGCTCCTGATGACACATGCCAGTCCCACATGGCACACTGTCAGCCCCTTACCTTGGCCTTGACAGCCTCCAGCAAGCAGGTCCAGTAAATATGAGATGGGGCAGATGGGATGCAGGCTGGAGCGCAGAGTGTCATCAGAGCGCAGTTCTCGGCGCCCTGATGGCGGAGCGCTGGTCTCCAGCACGCAAAATACGTGCCACCGCACAATTCTCATAGCAGTGTCTGACTCCTCCTTGCTTCCTGTTGCCAGGTAAAAATGGGACTACACGTCCCATGATAGTACACAAACTGGCTTTACAGATTGATGCAATGTACTAGCTGCCTATGATTGGCCAAACAAATTATGAATTTTATGCTAATTTTAGATCTTCGGGAGTGTTATTTCACAAAAGCAACTGCCTGCAGACTCAAGAGATTTAGCAAACATCAGGGTGAGTTTGTTAATGTTTATTTGGGATTTTTGTTTCATGCAACAAATGTTTTCATACACTTCTGATTCTCCTCTAAGGATGCATTCCTAATCTAAGAAACTTGAATATGCCTTTAATAGAAAAACTGTAATGGCTCAGCTTTTATGACTTTTAAATCACCTCTGTAGCTCAAGAAAAAAGGCAAATTTTTATAACATACATAACAATCTAACGACAATATGCTCTATAAAGCTCATGTTCATTGCTTCAGTGACCTCATCTATCCATCTTTGTAGGCCTTCAATCTTTCTCATTATCAGAGTCTTCTCTATGGAATCCTGCCGTCTCATGGTATGGTCAAAATATTAGCGCTTCATCTTCATGATCATACCTTCTAGTGAACAGGTTGTCTTGATTTCCTGTAGTACTGATTTATTGAATCTTCTTGCAGACTAAGGCATCAATTCTACTGCTGTCGGCCTTCTTTATGGTTTAACTCTCACATTGTGTTACTATTGGGAATACCATAGTTCTTCTAACTATGCAAACCTTTGTTGATAGTGTAATATCTTTACTTGTTTTGCAGTTAAAATACTTGTGTATTAAAGCAAATCATGTAATGCCTATGTTTATTTTTTTACTCTGTAACACATGATGCCCGTTATCATTTTAGTTTTTGAAAAATAAAAGCTATTCAACCACACTGGCCCTTAATGCAGACTATAGGATCTCTCTATAAGCTATATTCTACATTGTTAGTGTGAGACTATGGGCCCTATTAAATTGTCAAAATCGCAATTACTGAAACCCGTAATGTAGCCCGCAAAAGTTACTGATATTCAATTGGCCTCCTCTAGCTACCCGCAATCTATTTGCGGGTTACAGGCTGAAAATCCCTGCGGTTGTCAAAATCGTAACTCCGACCCCCCTAAGCCTTTTATTTGTCAAGCATGCAAATGTTACAATCTAAAAGCGCAACTTGAGATTTAATTGCAACAATTCCTTAAGCCCCCAATTGCTTTCAAACCCGTAAATGGCAAATGTAGCAAAAATCCTATGAGCACTAGATAGGACTCATACCACTGCAAGAGCAAATAAACACACAAAACTGAACTTTAAAATACAGGTTACAGACATTAGAATTACCGTATATACTCGAGTATAAGCTTAGTTTTTCAGCAAATTTTTTAAAAAGCCCCCCTCGCCGTATACTCGAGTCACCCTGCTCCTGCTGCTCTCTGCGCGTCTTCCGGCTGTGTTGGGACCCGCCATATGCTAATGACGTGACGCGCATGTAATTAGCATATGTCGGAAGACGTGCAGAGAGCAGGAGGAGCAGCTGATGAAGGTAAGAGAGGGGAAAGGGGGAGGGGAAAGGGGGGGGGGTAATTGGAGAGGGGAAAAGGGATGAGGAGGGAGGATGAGGAGAATTATAAGGGGAAAGGGAGGTGGAGGGAAAAAGACACGAGGGTGAGGGAGGGAAAAAGACACAGGGGAGGGAGAGGAGGAAGAGAAATCTTTATAGGGGGGGACACAAGAGAGGGGCACAGGGCACACAAGAGCGGGACACAGATGGCACAAGAAGGGGACACTAAAGGGGAAACTGGTCACACAAGAGGGGGACACAGAGGGCACAAGAGGGACACAGGAGGCAGTGCATTTCACACCTTCGGCTTATACTCGAGTCAATACGTTTTCCCAGTATTTTGTAGTAAAATAGGTGCCTCGGCTTATGCTCTGGTCGGCTTATACTCGAGTATATACAGTAATTAAGCTCGCAAATCTGCAATAAAAAAATATTTTTTTCATGTTTTATTTCCCTGTTATATTTTTCCCAGGAATCAAGGAGTTAATACATATCAGGCCACCCACATGGAATATAAGTTTCTTCATTCATTTTTATTGATTTTTAAATCGCTGGATTTCGAGCCCCATTGCATATCGGACGTCTAAACACTAAGGGCCTCATTCAATTGCGATTTGGCCAATTGAATAGGGCTCTAAATCAGCACATAACATATTTTTTTTAAAGAAGTTTTTAGTTAGTGAAAACCTTGCTTTTGGATAGATATTTACTAACTAAAAACTTCTTTAAAAAAATATGTTATGTGCTTATTTAGTGCGCTATTCGATTGGCCGAATTGCAATTGAATGAGGGCCTAATTGATTAACGTTTAAACACCACGTTTTACTGACGTCATGATGACGGTCTCATTTACTATTGGCTGTTATCTAAAGCGTTACTTGCTTGCCTAATTGATCATGATCATGCCCTGAAATGCTACGTACGGTTACAAGGTTTACGAATTGTCCTTCGGCCATGTCATTGCGGGCTTGTTCAATAAAATCGCTCTGTAGCTGTTGCAATTTAATAAGGCCCTACATTTTATTCTGAGGTGCGGATCCCATACACACCATGCTACAGACACAAGGATGACATTTCATGTTAAGAATGATAGTTCATTTCAGCCTCAACTAAGTTATAATTAAACTGCCACGCTGAACACTGTGATTATTAATATGGTTGAAAGGATCTGACAAAATGACTTTAAAAAAAATGGATGAGAAATAATGGATAAAATAAAACAGCAGAAGGTATGCAGGAGGATAATTAAAGCTTTTACCTCTCGGTTAATGCAGTCTAAAAATCATATTAAATCTGTTTATTATGTTAACTTAAGAATTTTATATTCCTGGTTAGAAAATATTCAAGATGTCCGGTTATTTCTAATGGAAAATTATGTATTTTTTATCTTCTTGATCATTTAGTTAAAAATAACAAAATTGTTTAATTTCTTATATTTATTTTTTATAATAACCACATATTGAAATCGGTATGTTTTGTGAGCCTTAAAAAACATATTATAAAGAAATCAAATTAACTTTAAAGATTTGCCATACCAGATCACAGTTTAGTGAATATAGATATTTAAGAGCAGTATAGATAAGCAAGTAGGTGATTTCTTTTAATGGCCATCCTAGTTTTTCCAAGACACAGGGGCCTCATTCAAATGTGATTTGGCCAATTGAATAAGCACATAGCATATTTTTTATGGAAGTTTTTAGTTAGTGAAGACCTTGTTTTGGATAGAAGTTCACTAACTAAAAACTTCTATAAAAAATGCTCTGTGCTTAAATAGAGCCCTATTCAATTGCCAAATCGCATATGAATGAGGCCCACAGAGGAGTATCTGCATTAAGGTGGGATAACTCTCCAGTGAACAAATGTTAATGTTATTTTATGGAGCTCATGGTCTAAATCATTGGTTCTCAACAGCCAGTCCTAGGACTGGTGCCCGTTGCTGAGACTTTATCTGCAGAAGCTCAGGGATGTGGAGAGCCTAACACTTTATACATACCATCACCATTAGTCATAGTTATAGATGGATCATAGAGGAAATTCTAAGCAGTTAAACTTTACTCTATTAAAATCAGTGCAAAGCTAAATGGAAATTCAGTAAGTCACATGAAGTATCACCCTGTGGAACATGTTCTGGATTTCTCAGCCGGTTCCTTGACCATAAAAGGTTGTGATCCACTGGTCTAAAGTTTGTAATATCACTTCAGCTTGGCAAAGAGGATATTTCGAATAACATAGGAACTACAGAAATGTATTTCACTGGGAAAATGATCCATGTCCATATAACCCAATCAGTGTAATCTCCCCTAATTGTACAAGATAACTCATAAACCCTATTGGAAGGATAATATTTATTCAAGACACACACACACATATGTATATACTTTTGCTGCTTTGGATATTGGAACATGGGTGCTCCCAGGTGTCTCTAACTCTCTTACTCTATCTGTATCTCTCTCTCTCTCATACTCTCTCTTTCACACACGCTCTCACACACTATCTCTCTCTTTCTCTAATGTTCTCTCTCTCACACTATCTCACAAATTATCTCTCTCACACCCTCTCTTTCTCTCAAACTCTCTCTCACACAATCTCACTCACACACTCTCTCTCTCACACACACACAATCTCACACTCTCTCTCACACACTATCTCACAATTCTCTCTCTCACACCCTCTCTTTCTCTCACACTCTCTCTCTCAAATTTTCTCTCACACAATCTCACTCACACACTCCCTCTCACACACTCTCTCTCACACACATTCTCTAACACACATTCTCTAACACACACTCTCTAACACACACAATCTCACACTCTTTCTCTCACACACTCTCACACTCTCTCTCTCTCTCTCAAACACTTTCACTCATATCCACACACAATCTCTCTCACACTCACTCTCTCTCTGTCTCACACACTCTCTCTCACACACTGTCTCACGCACACATACTCTCTCTCACAAACTCTCACACACACACTCTCTCTCACACTCTCTCACACTCTCACACACTCTCTCACACACACTCCCTCTCACACACTCTCTCTCACACACATTCTCTAACACACATTCTCTAACACACACTCTCTAACACACACAATCTCACACTCTTTCTCTCACACACTCTCACACTCTCTCTCTCTCTCTCAAACACTTTCACTCATATCCACACACAATCTCTCTCACACTCACTCTCTCTCTGCCTCACACACTCTCTCTCACACACTGTCTCACGCACACATACTCTCTCTCACAAACTCTCACACACACACTCTCTCTCACACTCTCTCACACTCTCACACACTCTCTCACACACACTCCCTCTCACACACTCTCTCTCACACACATTCTCTAACACACATTCTCTAACACACACTCTCTAACACACACAATCTCACACTCTTTCTCTCACACACTCTCACACTCTCTCTCTCTCTCTCTCAAACACTTTCACTCATATCCACACACAATCTCTCTCACACTCACTCTCTCTCTGCCTCACACACTCTCTCTCACACACTCTCTCACGCACACATACTCTCTCTCACAAACTCTCACACACACACTCACTCTCACACTCTCTCACACACTCTCTCACACACACTCTCTCTCTCGCACACTCTCTGACACACTCTCACTCACTCTCACACAAACTCTCTCTGACACACACATACTCTCTCACACTCTTTTTCTCACACACACACACACACTCTCTCTCACACACTCTCACACACACACTCTCTCTCTCTCTATCTCTCTCTCTCTCTATATATATATATATTTATGCATATATCTGTGTGTTTATATAAATAGTAGTGTCATCACATTGACAAAAGTTATAGAAAACATTCTTTCCTTCTTTACCGTTATTGTTATTATTGTGACGTATTATTTTATCTGCGACTGCAATGCATTCAAGAAGTTACACCCAAAAACCCAACTTTAAGTGATCAAAAATCTCCTGGCTCAACTCCGAGTTCAAATCCATCCCTTGTGAACAGGAGGAGCTTTGCATTCCCGTGGAAGCTTTATTCCCATTTGATAAGCTTGTCTGGCTGCCCTAGGTAAGTGTCAAGCCCTGTATGTGTATTTTAGGCAGGGTGGTCATGTGAATTTACTGGAATACTTGTATCATCTGTTTAGCCTCATTGTTCCAGTTGATAGTGACATTGAGACTTAGCAGGTAGAGACGTGCAGGGAGCTCTGGACTGTCTCACACTGGTTTCTGATAGCGGTCTCCCTGTCTGCACAGCCTTACAGCTTTCTAAGAGCCTCCTCTGTTGTTTTTTTCTGTTCTTTTATTTTTACAGTGCAACCTCTTCACAATTTTTTCCTACTTTGTCCCAAGAGGAGATTGCCTGAATTCCTTATCCTGTGATGAATGAAAGGGATATCTGTTTCCCATACTGATGACTGGTTAGTGTACTTGTAAACAGTATTGCTGGGTCACTGGGTCAAGTGGGCACCTAGCATTCAACATTCAAGTGGTGCCAGTGCCGCAGCCATTACTAGTTATTTGTGGTCGCCCCATTAAAGGAAGGATGCATGCATCAAACACATTGCTAAATGTGGCCCAGCTATTTCCTCTTATTATGAACTTGAACAAAATTATAAAAAGATAATAGCATTAGGTGGGGTTTATTTACACAACTGAAAGAATTATAAAGGCTGCTTGGATAATTTGTGTGTAAATATCCTAAAAAAATAATGGTAATCATAGCAAAATATAATATTTATCGTTATTAAGCCTACTTAAGTATTTCTCTATATATGATTAGGATTTTTCTTTCCTGTTGGCTGGCCGCGCTACTAGGTGAAATTCTTCTCAGTGCAAAGCTTATTATCTGCCGGTACTCTAACACCTAACCCTAACACCAACCCTAATACCTACCCCTAACACCTGAACCCTAACCCCTACACACAACCCTAACACATAACCCCAACCCTATTACCTTTTCTAACTCCAACCCCTAACACCTGAACCCTAACACCCAACCGTAACACCGAATCCCAACCCTAACAAATAATCCCAACCCCTAACCCCAACCCCTAACACCTAACCCCTACACCCTAACCCCAAACACCCAACTCCTACATCCTAACCCCTAAAATATATGTGTGTGTTGAAGCCAGCCAACAGAAAAGGTCCTATGATTATATTTGTTTGTATATTTAAGGGCTGTATTATTGCAACGAACTTTATTATTCCCATTGGATCACAATATCATTGTGTCAATTTGATGAAGTTACACATGAACACAAATTAAATACACATAGAACATTAAGTATTTGTGTACCATTTGCCTTTTATTGCTACAAGATCCCTGATTGTCAATGTTTCTGCCACAGTTGAATACTGCAGCAGTAGTTTAACTCTTGAATTGGCACTTTAACTTTTTACTCAATGAGATAAGAATTCTGTGTGTCAGTGACAGAATTGGAACACTGGAAAGTGCCATCATTTTTACATAAAAATGTGATCATGTCTGGTGTGCTCTTTAAGATCATAAACATCTAAGTTTAGGTAGAAAATCAAAACCCCATACCTGTTGTTTATGTTCATATAAGATTGCAGCAAATAATAGCCCAGCATGAAGTCAAATTTATGGTAAATAAATAAAAGTAAACATTTTACGATTATTAGAAGTATAGTTTTTAATACATGAACTGTTTAGTTCCTTCAGTATTATTTAATAAGCATCTTGGGAGTTTGCCTTACAGCAATCAACCGGGAAATGTCTTTCTTGATATATCTTTGGACTAAAGAATTAAAGCATTTGGAATATTATGTAAATAATATAGTTTGAGTTACTATGTAGTCCAAATACTGTGAGTTTAGTAAATTAGTTTGGTGATTTAGATGTGATCATTAATAAAAAGAAAGGTTACCACCTTTCTGACAAGGAAGACAGAACAATAACTCAAAGCAACTGAAGCCTCCCACACTGACTGGAACTTCACATGTTCTTCTGACTTCAAGCTGCACTACCTCAATGGTTGTCAAGTTGGAAAAGGAGGAAGATCCAGTTCAGCTGGAAGCCTCATCCAGTCTTCTTGGTTAGATACATGTCATATATAAAAATGGAAAACATGCTACCATTCACTTAAAGGCACTAAAGACACGTGTCAGCTTAATCAATGCTCCAATTTATAAAATAGTTTCTCGCATTACTCCTATATTACAATTGGGGTAACAAATCTTTCTCATGATTTAGGCTTTCGATTTTCCACTATGGGTGCAGCCATCTTGCTCCCTTTAAGCAATACTTTCAGTTTGCTATTGTTACAAGTGAACATTTCTATGCAACACTGGTCCACACATGCTTTATTGTAAGAGAGGTAAAACTCATGTGCATGGCACCCTTCTGCATATAAATCTGCAACTGCATCATTAGAAGCATGTAGGTCTTGTTATCAAGGAAGAACTGTTAATAGCAAAATGAAAAATAGAAAGCCTAAATTATAAGTAAATAGTAGTATCTCTGTATTTGCATATTGTCGTAAAAATATATTATAAAGTAGAATATTGATAAAACTGATATTTTGTTCTGTCTTTAATTATATTATTGTTATTACTCTTTGTTTTACTTGGATTATGTGTTAGTGACATCATCAGACAGGGACAGCCAAATAAATAAGTATAAGCTCTGTTATGTATGAATAATATAAAGGGCCTAATAATATTACAATATAGTTACTTGCTCTTCGGATAGCAAAATGTAAAAATACCTATTTCTAGCTCTCTGAAAGCTGGCTTTGTAAAGACGACAATGCAATGCAATCAGTAACGTATGATGAACAAGTGTGGGCTTTAGTATGTGTGACTTTAATACATGGATGTATAGCCCTATACCTCTTAAGAAATGAAAATATTGATTTAGTGCCAGTGTCATGCCATCATTTTACCCCGCAAGATTAACAAAATATTATACTATTATTACTCCAATGATTGGTGTAGGTCACGATACATCATTTTAACTAATTTATTCAAGTGTATTTTAATGCTTTGGGCCTATTTTATTTTTGACTTTTATTAAAGGTTATGTTTTATAGTAGGGATGGCAGGTTAATTACCTTTCCCTTATATTGTGAGTGTCTTGTGGGTTAAATTAGTTTTTAGTGTGTATTCTATTTTATTTAAAAAGAACCAGCATTATCTATCATGCTTTATATAATATTACAGAAAGCCCAGGTGACGAAAGATTGGCAGAAAAATGATTGTTGAAGTTGTTAGGCTTGCTAACCCACACAGTTAAAGGTTGAACTTGATGGACTAAAGGTCTTTTTCAACCTTAATTACTATGTTTAATTAGTTTTTCTGGAACAATTCAAAAGACATCTGAGCAGTTGGAACCACGAAATAATCAAAAATGATAAGTTCAGGAAATCTCTTGATTGTTACTAACATAACAATTAGAGGACCTAGAATTATTTCTCTCTTTGGGATATATTAACTGACTATAAGTCACTACGGACGCAACATAAAAACAGACAGTTTGGTGCAATAAAGTTGAGGTAACTACTTGAAAGAACAAACAATGTCAAGATGCAATCTGAATGCATGTTGGGTCACAACATACCAATAAATAAGAACCCAATGTGGATGCAGTTTTATTTCCAAAATAGAAAATGTAATTGGAGTTTTATCTGGATCATATAACATTCTGTCTGTAGGAAATACACCTTTCTAACCTATCTAACAGACATTTCTACCATTATCTTTAAATATCTCTCATTGGTGGCCGAGGTAATTAAGATATTTTTAAAATTCCTAATTGTTTTATTTTGAGAGAATTTTGCATCTCTTTCCCTGCCACTTCATATTACCCTCCAAAACACCAGCTGTCTATCTATATATTTAAAAAAAAGATAAATCAGGAAGAATGTGATGAGATAGAATGAAAGAGAAAAAAACCCAGAAACATTCTTAAAGAATAATGAAAATGTTGAAAAAATAGGGTTTATAAAAAAAAACAATTGGTGTCAAAAGTGAAAATAAACTGTTTGTACAATGGAAACTAGAAGGATGCATTGATAGTAGGTGAGTGGACAAGACAGGGAAAGGTTAGTAAGGATGGACATAATGCTTATATAATGACTTCATGAAATCATGATGATAATTACCGTATATACTCGAGTATAAGCCGAGTTTTTCAGTACTTTTTTTAAGGCTGAAAAAGCCCCCCCCCCCCCTTAGCTTATACTCGAGTCACCCTGCTCCTGCTGCTCTCTCCCTCCCCTGTGTCTCCCCCCTTCCCCTGTGTCTCTCCCCTCCTCCCCTGTGTGTCTCCCCCTCCCTCTACTGTCTCTTCCCCTCCCCCTCCCCATGTGTCTCCTTCCCTCCCTCTCCCTCGTGCCTCATTCCCCCTCACTTACCTCCCTCCTTTCCCCTCACTAAATTCCCCCCCTCTCCATCACTTACCTTCATCAGCTGCTCCTCTGTGCGTCTTCTGGCTGTGTCGGGACTCAGCATATTCTAATGACGTGACGTGCATGTTAAGTCACGTCATTAGCATATGCCTGGTCCCGACACAGCCGGAAGACGCTCAGAGGAGCAGCTGATGAAGTTAAGTGAGGGTAAAGGGAGGGAGGGGGGTAATTGAGGGGAAAGGGAGGGAGGTAAGCGAGGGGAATTGGAGAGGGGGGTAAGTGAGGGGAAAGGGAGAGGGGAGTAAGTGAGGGGAAAGGGAGAGGGGGAAGTGATGAGGATGGAGGATGAGGAGGATGATAAGGGAGGGGGAGGGAATGAGACACAAGAGGAAGGGGATTAAACACAAGAGGGAGGGAATGAGACACAGGGGAGTGGGGGAAGAGACACAGGGGAGGGAGGGGGAAGAGACACAGGGGAGGGAGAAGGGGGAAGAGACACAGGGGAGGGAGAGGGGGACACAAGAGGGTGACACAGAGGGCACAAGAGAGACACAGGGGGCAGCACATTTCCCACACTCGGCTTATACTCGAGTCACTAAGTTTTCCCAGTATTTTGGGGTAAAATAGGTGCCTCGGCTTATACTCGGTTCGGCTTATACACGAGTATATATGGTATACATTTTTAGAAAACTTCTTGATGCAATTAAAACATATATTTCTATGCTTATCTCGACCATGACCAATACTAAAGGAATATAAATCTGTCAACAAAATAAATGTGAAAGATCAATATTTAATCTGCTAACACACATATAATCCTCATTCTCGTTGCATCTCTTTTGCATAATTGAAGCTAATGTCACAAATTTATTGCAACACACATTTGGTGCCAGCTTGCTGAAGTGAATGCTTATTCAACTTAATATTACATATTCAGTTCATGTTTTCTCCTAGTCTTAATACGTTAATATTCTGAACTAGCAAATTATTCAAGAGGGTTGTTACATGCTTGACTCTTAAGTCAAAAATGGCAATGCATTTGCACCAAAAGCAGCAGCATCATATCAACTGTAAACTTCAAACTCTGACACTCCATCTTTTACACCATCTAATTACTGTCTAAATAGCTGCTCAACTGCTGAGTGGTAACAATTATATTTCTAATGATATTTTGCATATCATTATAAATATAACATTCATTAAAAACATATTTATTTATATATTGTACATGTAATTCAACATAAAGTATGTAATGTTTTTTTTAGAAGTATTATCAATGAACTGGTTGGTATCACTTTATTAAAAAAAAAATGTTTGTCTTATAGATTTCACCATGTAATTCTCTGTAGGTAACTAATAGCATTTATTTTTTTATATGAAAAATAAATGTTGTAACCTAAAATGGATCATCACAAAGACAACTAAATATTCATTAATGAAAAATGTAAGCTAAGTTAAGGAATATTGGACATATAAGATGGGCATTAGGGCAAGGTCATACAGTAGTAGAGGCAGAAAATAAGGGCTAGGATAGGGATATGGTAGAATATATTTGTCACAGACCCCTTTCCAGGGCCTGGATCCTGGGGCATTGAGCCACCATAGAGGACATACTGACCCATTGGAAAATGGGTAGGGTAATTATATTGCCACATGGGAAATGTGGGCAGGTTGGTGGTGGGGTGAATAGCCCCAAAACATGGGGCCATAGAGTACCACCATACTCCATATGGTCCTATGGCATATGTCTCTGGCTTATCCTGTATACTATATGTAATTCCCCATGTTATATTACTGTGTTCTGTGTTATGTTTTAACTGCAACTAAATGGTTATGAAACAGTTAAACAAAATAGGCCTACAATGAGACATTGTAGACACAGGAACCAGTGATTGTATTGTAATCTGATTTGTCCCATTGTTTATCAGATAAGCTAATTACATCTCTGATGTGCTAGACAGCTAGAAACGACATGTCTTTATTGGAGGTTGGCCCATTGTTTACAGGTGCCAGACAGGATGCTAGGATGCCAGACTATTAGACCCCATGTGGAGTCAATCTCCTGTGTTTGCCTGCCACTCCCTGTAATTATTGTGTTATATACACCCCCTCTGTATCTATCCACTATAAATATTGTTTGACTTTCCATTTATAAATCAGTTCACTGCTGAGACATATAGAAATGGTATGTTCTCTTATTTACTCCTGGTGGCTGCCATACTGATCCTATCTCCACCTTGCAAGTAACTTGTCCTGGTCACTACCATAGGAAGGTTACTGAGACTCATGGAAGCACTGATTCCTGATGGAGCAACCCTGACTTATACAGAAGCCACATATCAGGGCGCTGGTGCCGAGATTTCCAAGAAGCCAAATAATCCTTTTGGGGGTTGTTAAAGGCATAGCTAAGTGAGTTATTACATTGTTGCACTATTTATGCAAAAAGCATAATTTATGTATGCTGCACATTTCATAAAGCTTTTTATTTTTATTTATATCTAAAAATTCCTCTAATGATTATGTTGACACCCTTAGGAGTGGCTACACAAGCCCTTGATCCTTACCCAATCAGCATGGGGGGGCAGTTTTTAAATCATTACATACCCTGTGTGCCTTCCTCAGCCAATAGCTGATCACTGATGTCAGCCCTGATGTCATTGCTTGGGATGTGCTTCCTGTTGCAGTCTGTTCTCTGTCTGTTCTTCAAAAATTTCAGCTAACCTGATTGGCCCCCCAAAAATATTTTACATGCTAATTTAGCCTGGGTTTGGAAACCTGGTTTACATCTCAGATGTCAGAAATTACAAGATATTTTGCAAACTTCAAGATAAGTGTTTATTTTGACATTTTTTCATGCAAAAAATGTTTGAATTCACTGCAAATTATCCTCTATAAGATGCATTCATAATACAGCCCACTTAGATATGCCTTTAACCTGTAGTCTATAGCAGGTGGCCCTGAGCAGTAATCGCCCCTACCCCCGGATTATCACAGGATTCCCTATGCCTAAAAAAACAGAAGAGTGATTAGGATTATCTATATCAAATATACCAAAAGACACCCAATTCCTAATAAATCAAATATTTTTAGCTACTGGAATTATTATAGAATTAGGCCCTCATTCAATTGCAATTTTGCCAATTGAATAGGGGTCTAAATAAGCACATCACATATATTTTTTAAAGAAGTTTTTAGTTATTAAGCATCTATCCAAAAGCACGGTTTTCACTAACTAAAAACTTCTTTAAAAAATATATATTATGTGCTTATTTAGAGCCCTATTGAATTGGCAAAATCGCAATTGAATGAGGGCCTAATTATGGAAATGAGATAAACCCTTAATAGAAAAGATAAAAGAAAAATCAATAGAGACACACAATGTACATGATATCAGCAGTTATAGATGAATAATTTAAAAATGGATATCCTGTCGAAATATTTGGACAATGAAAATAGACAAAAATAAATAAACTACATAACAACCTAAATAACTTTAAAGGGAAAGAAAGCAAATAATAACATTTTCTTAAATTACCGCAATATTCCTCTAGTTCTCCCCAATTATTTTTTTTTATCACTGTTAATGTTATGAAAAATTATATGAAAGAACAAAGTCATTTCTGTATTTATGTATATCTACAACATAATTGTTAATTATTTATATTTTGTTTTAATTACAATAAAAACATATTTTAAACAAATTATCTCCATGTCAGTAACAATATTTAATAAAGATAATGCAAGAAAAGAACCAACATAGAAATAAAATATCCAATAATTTTAGTAAACATAAAATATATTTGTTGATACCTTTCTACTTACTTTAAGATACAGATTATCACCA
This sequence comes from Discoglossus pictus, assembly GCA_027410445.1. Classification (NCBI taxonomy): domain Eukaryota; kingdom Metazoa; phylum Chordata; class Amphibia; order Anura; family Alytidae; genus Discoglossus; species Discoglossus pictus. Next base: position 64,303,454 of record CM050166.1, read on the forward strand.
GCAGTAGTAATCCATTTAACGATACATATTGAACGCATATACCTCTTTAGGGCAGTTCATTATTATCCTATTGACCAATCAAAAGTCATAGATTACTAACCTTTAAATTAAATTGTACCTGACTCCAACTATATAGCTTTGTGTAATGTTCTGGAGCTTTATAAATACATAGTAATAATAATAATAATAATAATAATAATAATAATTTTAATAAAGAGAATTCCAGGTTTTAGTCGGCTGAATTTCTGATTTGCCTCAATGGAAATATTTTGTTATTTTCATAAGACTACCTCAATCACAACTAAAGAAAAAAGTGAATCTTCTGTTTGAATTTGTATTTTATTCTATGCATAGATAAGCACTGAGCATAGCTTCTTTCTGACATCATGTTAACCTCAAGCTAATTGCTTTATCAATTGTATGTGGTTAGCTTGGTGAGTTACACGTTATCAGAGAGAGTAAAGTCTGTTGTTTCTTTGACGCCTGTCACTTTGCCTTATTTTACTGAACAGACAACAGGAATAGCTTTACAAAATCATAAACTATATTAAGAAATCTTTACAATGGAAGCTAGCTGGATTAATACATTTCTGCACTCCTTAGGCAAAAAGCATCCTTGATATGCAGCACATTTCATATAACATTTATTTTTATTAATATCAAAAAATCCCTCTTATTATTATTTTGACACTCAGCATGGAGCATTTAGAGACCCATTTTAACCCATTATTTACCTGCTGGGTCTATCTCAGCCAATAGGAGAGATCTGATGTCAGCCCCAAAGTGACTGCTAGGATGTGACATGCCCAGTTGTTTCCTGTGTAGTAATGACACCGGCAGCAGTAGTTAATGCAGGGAATGAACAACATGCAGGCGTCGTAATAACACAAGTAGGCTCAGCTGCTGCTTAGCTGTGCCAAACAGAGAGTAGAGGGAAAAAACAGTAGCAGTAGTTGATGCAGGGAATGGACAACCTGCAGGGGTGGTAATCAAGTGTTAATGTGCTGCACAGAGAGACTCTTATATGAAAATGTATAGCACCATCTAACATGGTGACACACTACAGATCCCATCCTGCTTTACAGCACAAACAGGAACCCCACAGTTTGATTCAAATGTTTCAGCCTGTGCTTACTCCTGATTGGCCAAAAAGCAATATGAATTTTATATTAATGCAGCCTGGGTTTGAAGGGGATGTTTACTCTAGTTTTCAACTGTCAGAAATTACAAGACATTTTGCTAACTTCAAGGTAAGATTTTAAAGGTTTATTTGGGGATTTTTTTCATGCAAAAAAAAATATTTGTATACACTACTGATTCTCCTCTATCAGATGCACTCATAATCCAGGAAACTTGAATATGTCTTTAATATTATGTTAAAATAAATATATCAATAATCTATAAAACAGGCTTTGCTAACAAAAATATTTGTAACCTTTATTTATAAAGTGACAACATTTTACACAGAGCTATGTACAACATTCAGCACTCTTAAAGGAAATTTGCAGTTAGGGCTATGGAAATTGTACAGATAAGGTAGGCACGAGTACATATGCTAGCGGTTGCATGCAAATAGGGCTATGACAGATACATGGTTGGATTAATTATAGCAATTAAAGCAACGCATTTATATAAAGGACTCCTGTACAATGAAAAAATGAAATCATAATTAGACAGGGAAAAGTCATAAAGCTGGTTTTTATTACAAAATACATTTTGATGCCTCTTCTGGACCCTGAAGGCATCTATAAAACATTGGTGGAAATTGTTCATGTGACAGGGGCATTTACATTTTTGGAAACCAATTCTTGCATCTCTGTTGATGCAAGCTGCCTTCTTTGTGGGGTGTGGTAAAAGGATTTAGGGTGGAAAAGAGGAATGGTAGATTTCTTGGAGGTGGAGGAAGTTGGTATACTTTATCACAACCTACTGCTTGGTGGGAGGTTTGTTTGCATCCCCACTAGCAGGATATGAACCAAAGCTAGGACAAGATATGAACCAAAGCTAGGACACAGATGCTACCGCAGGCCAGGACAAGTTAGAAGGAGCCAGGACAGGTTACAGGATACCAGCAATAAGAGTTCCAAAAAAGAATAAAAAGCCTTTCCTCTAGAATTAAAGCCACACGTTGGTTAGGTGGATTCTAAACAGAGCATAGTTCATGGGAAAATCACAACATATTTATAGGGTGAAACACAGTTGGCACAGTAAAACATTAACATAACTGGGGGCATAAACACTTCAAACCATAGGGAGAGGGACTAGTCCCAGGACCATATAAGGAAGTTCCTCCCAGGTAGCCAGACACAGGGGCACCATTCCTGACACCTATAAGCAACCAAAGGTGATTAATAATTAATCTCACCTAAACCCTATAAGGCACTGATAACCTAATGTTATGGGCTCTGGGGCCCTGATAGTACCTTAACAAGTCCTGTAGTCCAAATTTCACCATTTTCATTACATCAACCATATTTCAAACAATAAACACAATAAACAATAATAGAAAATACATGGACAAATGTCCTCCTGTTCAGGGAGTTGTGGCATACATATTTGAGATCACTTACTCGTTGACTAGTCGTAAGTAAGCCCTCTATATGAGCTAACTAAAAGCCTGTTACTTTAAATCTATATTGCTCTTTTGTCATCCCTCTCCAGCCCTAACAGCAGGCTTGCAAATGTAGATTTTTTCTCAGATATTTCCAATTTACAATCTAATTAACTTCAGCAACGCAATCTATTACTTGTATTTTTTTTTTATTCTACCAATATCAATTCTGTATCAACTGATAATCTGAAAAACCTCATTTAACATCAGTCTGCTCTCTGTTATGAAAATTCAGGTAATGTATTCCTGCTACTAAATTGTATTTGAGGAAGTGTTATTAATTTCATATATCAAGTTGGTAGTGGCCATCTGTTCAATCCACACTGCTTCATCTCCCTCCATCTGCCCTGTTTTTCTTCTGCTAATCGGGTGGCAAGGGCTCAGATGATCAGGAAGTTTCACTCTGACTTTTGATTTGTCTCTCATCATCAAGCCAGCTGTGCATTTTTAGCAGAATAGTTGGAGTAGAATATAAAAATCTTACCGTCTGATGCATTTTTTTTGTTTCCTTTATAACTTTTTAAAGCACATTTTTTAAGCCAGATTACACTTTGTATGCACTAACAATCCACCTTTCCTAACGCAAATTTGGCGGCATGAATATAAATGAATCTGGAAGTCCTTGATAATGGTAAAGAATATAGACAGCAGGGAAGCATTTCAAGTGTGGAAAGATGCAGCAGTTTTACACTACAAAGAACATTTGAATAAATTGCTGCGAAGCTCTGTTTTGATGAAATTGCATTGAAGGGAAACATACTCTTTATACAGTATGTAAAGTTTAAAATTAAAATAGCTATTCCCCACCCAAACTAAAATCGAGAAATAAATTCTATATGTTCATAAATAAATTAACTTGTATTGATAATATAAAAGAAACGCTGTGTTTTGGATGCAATGAAACGCACTCAGATGCAGTGATCGAGACGGAGGTGTATATAGTGTTTATAGTGTCTTTGGTGCGTTCAAATATGTGCATCATTGCAGAGTTATTGTTTCTGCAGCAGGTTCAAAGCACTACAAGGAAAGGATCTGTGGTAACGAGGGAGAACTAGTGATGGGGCCCCCCAAATTATATTGAACAGGGCTCTCCATTCTCTAGCTCTGCAACTGATGTGCTTTCCTCCGCACCCCGTTTAGGACATCTTCTTTTGTCTTGCAATGTTTTCTTCAAATATAATATACAAATGTATAGTAGAATTATGATATATTTTTATTTATTAAATTAAGAATGCTTATAAACAGATATGTATCTGCAAAACACTTTTTCATATAATGTTGTTGTTCAGTCGTTCAGTCCGACTCTCCATGACCCGGGAGTTCCCCGCTCCTACTCCAGTGGACCACAATTTGTTTGACCTCTCTGCTATGACCTGAACATCTTGGGGGACCCTACATGGTACAGCTCACTGCTTCATTTAAGTACACAAGCCCCTTCACCACGACAAGGTAGCGATATTGAAGGGGTTTTCATACATGTGTATCTGTGTCTATTTGCGGCGCTCATTCGTGTCTGACTGGAATTAAACCCAGGTCGCAGTGGTGAAAGCACTGAATCCTAACCACTGGACCACCTACATATAGCTATATTATTCTTTGTGACTGCATCAACAACTGCAGGTAGCCTGCTGCCCTATTAAAATGCACCACCCTAGACCCAGGAGAAATACTGCATTGGGATGTACGGTAGTGACCATTGGGCACATCCTTTGCTGCACATGTATATTCCTAGAAATTGTAATTATTATGATTATGGAAAAATTAGGAAGTTGGTACCAGGTTCCAGTGAACTTCTATCCAAAAGCAAGGTCTTCACTAACTAAAGACTTCTGTAAAAAAAGAAATGCTATGTGCTTATATAGAGCCCTATTCAATTGGCCGAATCACAATTTAATAAGGCTGATAATCTCTAGAAACAGAGATTTGGAAAAAGATTGGCCCTTTTATGGGTCCAAAAAAGAAAAATGTCAATCCCTGAAATGGCAACTTTGGGATTCCTGTATGAATAACTAACTGTATTTTATTAAGGGGCTCCTCGCCCTTATTATGTTATGTAACCCTTCCGTTATTACCTGTATGTATATGGCATGTCACATGTTTTTATGTCTTTTCTTTTGTACTAAATGATAAATAAAAGGAAGAAAAAAATGCTACTAAATGGGCAGATTACTGGCTGCAAAAACAAACACCAGGCATCAACCAACTAGACAAAAAAAGGTTGGGCGTCAGAGCAGGAAGACCAATTTCAGAATATTTGGAAGCCAAAGTCAGAGTATAATCATTTAGATTTAACAACTTTGTGTTACTAAGTTAATCAATTTTGCCTAGTAATGTAAAACTATTTTATACTGCTATCTGTTATGTTTATGTATTATTATTTGTTTATGTTTAGGATCTGTATGAATAAAAAATAGTAAAATATAAGTTTAAAAAAAACTGAAACAACAATTAAAAGACGTCAATTAAAAATATCTAAAAACTATTCAAATAACACTGTTAAATCTTATGGTACATGCAGAATATGTATGTCAGCCAAACAACACTAATACTGCCTCCAGTTCTCACTTTCTGATTTGCGTTGTTTATACAGTAATCATATATTCATACATTCATAGCACAGGGTGAATCAACAGTAAAAAATATAATGTTTATTCAGCAATTGAATATTTGTTTTTTAAATGCAGCCATTAAAAATAGAGGTAGCCTCCTATTAGCTTATAACCAAATACATTATATTATAAATATCAGCTACCATCGTAAAGGAAAGGAAAATATATTGTAATTTAAAAATAAGTTTAAATTACATTTATATATGTCATTTATTTTGTAAGAGATCTCATATGTATCAGTGTCCACATCCAGATCAATAAGGGACATGAAAGGTTTCTGGATTTTACTAGGTGTGTAAGATACCTATGTATTTATTTACTTTTATTACTTTGTTTTATTAATAAGTGTTTAAAAGTTACTGCCTAAAAGCATATAAATAGTACCTGTATGGGTCTGCCCTTTGCAGCATATGCAAAGGACCAGGCTAGTACACTACAGTGCACAGCCAGAGTCTGTTTCATAAGCTGCAAAGGGCAGATCCATACAGGGACTATTTGTGTTTAGGCAGTAACATCAGTGCTTAAAACAAAGTACATTAAAGTAATAAAAATACATATATATCATACCTGGTAAAATTCAGAAACCTTTGCAAAGCGACTTATATCATACTTTGTTCTAACTGTCAAACTTTGCCAAAGTAAAGCAATTATAGAATAAGAATAAAATATACACTGTAAGTGGTTTTATATCTGCTCGGGGTATGGCAGATTTTTTTATGATGCTGCACCCGCCAGAATACATTCAGTTCCGGTCTTTTATACCTGTAATATTTTATGTATTTAGTCTGTGCTGTGACATTTGTTCTAATAAACCCTATTTAATAACTCCATTTGGCCAAATTATTTAGAACCTGTCTACTTATTAAGATAACTCACAATTTTATTTTTATCACTAATATAGTTGTCGTACTGTGAGTTTGTGTGTAACGTTCGCAAAGTTGCGAGTTGTGCATGCGCGCAGAGCATTGCGAGGCTAACAATGGGCGCCAAAGGGGGAGAGGGAGGTAGAGAGGAGGGAGGGAGAGAGTAGAGAAGGAGAGGGAAGGAGAGAGAAGTAGAGGGAAGGAGAGAGGAGAGGGAGCGAGAGAGAAGGAGGGAAGGAGAGAGAAGGAGGAGGGAGAGAAAGTGTGAGAAGGAGAGAGAGACAGAGAGTGAGAAGGAGAGAGAGAGAGAAGGAGAGAGAGAAGTAGAGAGAGAGAGAGGAGAGGGAGGGAGAGAGAAGGAGGGAAGGAGAGAGAATGAAGGAGGGAGAGAAGGGGGAGAGAGAGACAGAGAGTGAGAAGGAGAGAGAGAGAAGGAGAGAGAGAAGTAGAGAGAGAGAGGAGAGGGAGGGAGAGAGAAGGAAGGAAGGAGAGAAGGGGAGAGAGAGAATGTGTGAGAAGGAGAAAGAGAGAGAAGGAGAGAGAGAGAGTGAGAGGGAGGGGGACAGAGATAGATGAAGGGAGGGGGAGCTAGAAGGAGGGAGGAAGAGAGAGAGAAGGAGGGAGGAAGAGAGAAGGAAGGAGGGAGAGAAAGAGGGGAGAAAGTGTGAGAAGGAGAGAGAGAAGGAGAGAGTGAGAGGGAGGTTGAGAGAGATAGATGGAGGGAAGGGGAGATAGAAGGAGGGTGGAAGAGAGAGAGAAGGAGAGAAAGAGGGCACACAGAGAGTGACAGGGTACAAAGAGAGAGGGCGCACAAACAGATAGAAGACACAATTTTTAAGACAATATTATGCCGTCATTTTTGACAGACAAGTGAATAGTCTATATATTGAATATAATTTTTTGGTTTCAGTGCATCACAGACTCATCAGTAATAAGCTGCAAAAGTTATGAAAAAAAAGAATATTTTAGGTTATCAAAGATGCTGCATTAGAATAAAATGTTTATTTAACTTTTTGATGCCTGGGCATGTCTTACTATGTATAAATATATATTTGGAAAAGAATATCTGCTGTGATATTTAGGAAGGTGCCAGCTGCATTTCAGCATATTGTAATTGCCACTAATACACTATGTCTGTGTTTACACTGAAGAAATGTCGCTCTGCTACAATGTAAAGTAGTAAGTGTACAGCCTGTATAACAGTGTAAATTTGCTGTCGCCTCTAAATAACTCAACACACAGCCATTAATGTCTAAACCGTTGGCAACAAAAGTGAGTACACCCCTAAGTGAAAATGTCCAAATTGGGCCCAAAGTGTCATAATTTTGTGTGGCCACCATTATTTTCCAGCATTGCCTTAACCCTCATGGGCATGGAGTTCACCAGAGCTTCACAGGTTGCCACTGGGGTCCTCTTCCACTCCTCCATGATGACATCACGGAGCTGCAGGATGTTAGAGCCTTGTGCTCCCCCATCTTCTGTTTGAAGATGCCCCCAGAGAGGCTCAATAGAGTTTAGGTCTGATGACATGCTTGGCCAGTCCATCACCTTTACCTTCAGCTTCTTTAGCAAGGCAGTGGTCATCTTAGAGGTGTGTTTGGGGTCGTTATCATGTTGCACTGAGTGCTGCATTTACCACAGGCTGCAGCCATTGTGTTGTGACTCCCGCGTGGGACGGGAGCGGGTGGGAATGGGAGTAGAGGTCTCAAGCATACAGTACATATTATAAATGTATATGAGCGTGACATTAATCATAATATTCTGTTGTATTTACTTGTTATTTACAATATTAAAGCATTTATCCACCATTTGTGATGCTTTTGGAACAGGATTCAGCAAATATTTTTTGTACAATTCTGTCAATTTTAACCCTCTCGTTATATTCGCGTTTTGCACTTTTTATCCATTCACCTACCAAATTCGTAACCCTAGCGGTATATTCGGGTGGCGATATATTCGAGTATCTACAGTAGTTATTCCCCAAACCTCCTCTACCTCTAAACCTGAAGTTTCACTTTCTTTAGACAATTCCACAACCACCCCAGCATCTCAAGATCATTGCTTCCATGTCACACATAACTCAGACCTCTTTTCCATTCTCCATGTTTTATTACTCACAAAATCTTGCCGTTTTCACATCCTGAATATCTCGAGGATGTCCTCATGCATAACTTTAATCCATGCTCTCATCATGTACTATCTTGACTACTGCCACTATTTCTCTAAACTGTTCCCTAGTCTTCTGCCATTAGAAAGTTCTCTGAAAATCCACCTATTCAGAGAAGCATACACTTACCTCCTTATCTTTTAACTTCAAAGTTTCTCTATTAACCACTTCACCCACAGAATAATCTGAAACACAAAGTATTGCAAACTATTTCCATGATAACAGTCAAAGGGATATAGTTCAGGTGCTCTTTTTATTTTTTTTTATTTCTTAGCTAGTTTTTAATAAGAAGAAACCAACTTTTTGGGAAGAAGGAGTTCTTTTGGTTGAGTGATACACTTAGCTGCCAAACTGTCACACTGAAGCCAGTGTTAGATATGGAGACAGGCTCTATTTAAGGAGATTTCAAAAGAACAATGCTAGTTAATGGACCACTATATTTCCCTAACTACAGGAGCTAGATGATTTAATTAGGTATTATTCATTAATAAAATTCACATTCAATTATTTAAAAATGCAGACTTGCTGTTTTAAAGAGGTTTCCCTTAGCAACAAGCCTTTGCTGTGGGGATAGCCATTGATGAGTGTTTTGACATAATCATATTCCTCTAAAACCCTTTAGACCTGTCTCTCCCCCAAACCTCCTCCTCGCTTGGTGATTCAGGAGACAAAGAGCACCACTTTAGTCTTACTCTTTAGTCTTTGAATGTGTTTTTAGTATTTAATATTGCTATTATGAATCAAGAAATAGACATTTTATTAATGATCAATTCATAATTAAAACTAGCTCCTCTTGCTACAGCAGTACATAGACCTTTTAACTGTAAAACTATAATGGTTTTCAACTTGTGAGTAACGCCTGCGTGGTGCATTCGGCACAGTTTTTACTCACAAGCTAAAGAGGAGGAAAATCCAGCAACTCCACAAAGTCGTACATGAGCAGCTCCGTTCTGCTGCCGCATCCTCTTTTGGAGAGAGAGAGGCAGAGAGAGTGAAAGGGAGTGGAGAGAGATAGAGGGGAGGGAGGCAGAGCGAGAGGGAGGGGGAGAGAGAGAGGGGCGGGAATAGAGAGTGGGAGGAGAGACGGGGGAGGAAGGGAGGCAGATAGGAAGGGAGAGAGATAGAGGGGAGTGAGAGAGAGGGGGGGGGGGGGAGAGTGGGAGGGGGAGAGAGAGGGAGGGAGAGAGGCAGAGAGAGAGAGAGGGAGAGGGAGACATAGGGAGGACACAGGGAGAGAGGAAGAGAGGCAGAGAGAGAGAGGGAGGGGGAGAGAGAGAGGGGGTGGGAATAGAGAGCGGGAGGAGAGACAGGGGGAGGAAGGGAGGCAGATAGGGAGGGAGAGAGATAGAGGGGGAGTGAGAGAGAGAGGGGGGGAAGTGGGAGGGAGAGAGAGGGAGGGAGAGAGGCAGAGAGAGAGAGAGAGAGGAAGTGGGAGAGAGGGAGAGGGAGACATAGGGAGGAAGCAGGGAGAGAGGAAGAGAGGCAGAGAGAGAGGGAGGGGGAGAGATAAATAGGAGGAGTGAGGGAAGGAGGCAGAGATAGAGGGAGGGAGGCAGAGGGTGAGAGGGAGGGAGGCAGAGAGAGAGAGAGATGGAGGTATAGAGGGAGGGAGCTAGAGAGAGAGGGAGGGAAGGAGAAAGAGAGAGGGAGAGGGAGGAAGGGAGAGAGGGAGGGGAAGGGAGACAGAGAGCACACAAAGCGCAGAGAGAGGGCACAGAGAGAGAGCACAGGGGGAGAGAGATCACAGAGAGAGACAGAGAGCTCGGAGAGGGAGAGGACACGCACACAAAGAGACAAAGGCAGAGAGACAGCACAGAGAGAGACAGAGGGAGCACAGAGAGAGAGGGTGCACAGAGAGAGACAGCACACAGAGACAGAATAGACAATTGAACATAACATACCGTAATTTATGACGGGTAAGTTACTATTTATTATAATATGAATATGTGTGTTTAAAGCAGCAGATTTCCAAAAGTCAGTTTAGTACTATCTAGTAATGAAAATGTAGACTGAAAAATAACTTTAAATATAATATAGTTTTGCAAAAATGAAATGGATTCAAGACCTTACAAAGAATAGCCTATTACCAGTGGTCCAGATATAGGGCAGCCCATGCCTAGGGCAGCACATTTCCAGTGCAATGCCATGAAATAGTGTGTATATACTCAGAAATGTCTGTATATAGTGACAGTTCTGTTTTAAAGCATATGTGTGCACAAATATGAATGGACCTAGGGCAGCATAAAACCTTATTCAAATCGAAATCGACATAATTATTCTATATGCATTTACATAAGCGCTAATTCAGTGTAAAATTAAGTTGATCCAGGATGGCAAAGACTCATTGCTCAGATAAGTAAGTATAATTTCGTATGAGGTGATAATTCCCATTCGGCTTGTCCATATTGTGGGAAAATATCCAGTTGTCATTTAGTGTTTCAATATCATCCACTTGTTTGCTCTATCACAAAGCCAGACTCAAGCTGTGGTAGGACCCACCACCCAACGTGCAGAACTAAAACACACATCTTCTGCACCCACACAAATGCTCAAATTAACAGGTGGTCATTTGCTGCAATTAAAATCGGTAATTCAAAAGCACAAAATAGTAAATTTAAATTTTTGCCTGGCAAAGTTCTTTATTTTGCTATTTAAAGCAGGAGCCATCTGATATCATGTTTAATTTAAAACATAACATGTCTCGCTGAGGCTGGGAACCTTCATCTCCAGAACATTGTGACATTGCATAGTACAACCATATGTCAGCTACTTTAATATTTTTAAAGAATTGCTTTTGCCTAAAGGTAGCATGTCCCAAATTTTAAAAACACATATTGCTTTAGGCCAAAAGTGAACCTTCTATTTTTAAAAAGGTTGCACAATGCTTCATGTGGCAGATTGGGTTAGGGATTATTTATAAATTGGGAAAACTATGCGGCAAGTTTAAAGGATCAATGAATGTCATATTTATAGTATAATATTTTGAAGTACCTAAATTGATAATGTGCATTTTTTTTAAATAAATTTCTATATTCTATAGTCTTACTTGGGTTTTTTTTCTGTTTGCCTTCCTCTGAATTAATAATAAAAAATAAAAAAAATAAAAAAATTAATAATTGATTAACAATAAATTAACAACTAAGTAATTAATATTTAATTTGCAGATTGCAGATCAGAGGAGATCTTAAAAGGTTGAGCTTGATGGACTGAAAGTCTTTTTTCAACCTTAATTACTATGTAACTATGTAACTATGTAACTATATATTATTATTATTATTGTTTATTTGTAACGCGCCGTAGAGGTATACAGGGTTAAGTTCCAGGCAAAGACAATTACAATATTAAAACACTGCAAAGGATGGAGGGCCATGCCTTTGAGCTTAGAATCCAGTGCCCATAGTGCTTTCCCCGAAGCACCATGCAGGTTTGAAAACTCACAAACTTACAATCTAAAGGTTTTGGATGAGTATTGAAGGGTTAGAGAAGTGTAGTGCATGTTAGGGAGGAAGGTAATAGGCTTCTTTAAACAGATGTGTTTTTAGTGAGGTTTTGAAGGTTTTGAGGCAGGGAGATAGTCTGGTGGAGCGGGGCAAGGAGTTCCAGAGAATATGGGCAGCACGAGAAAAGTCCTGAAGGTGGGAATGAGCGGAGGTGACAAGAGTGGTAGAAAGAAGAAGGTCATTGTCAGAACATGAGGGCGGGTGGGGGAGTATTTGGAGATGAGAGCAGAGATATAAGGCGGGTGTAGTGTTGTTGGGCTCTTTATACATTAGGGTCATGATTTTGAATTTTATTCTTGAGGCTACGGGAAGCCAGTGGAGCGATTGACAGAGAGGCGCTGCAGACACTGAGCGTTGTGTACGGAAGATGAGTCTAGCGGCGGAATTCGCTATGGATTGAAGTGGGTATAGACGGGTGGTGGGCAAGCCAGCAAGAAGCGAGTTGCAGTAGTCAAGACACAGTGACAGCTTTACAACAAAACTATATAAATAAATAAAGTTTTGCTTCAATGGTGGGAGATATTTTACCTTTGTTACTTACTGAACTAAAAACTTGCAAGGAGTTCAAGGAACCTTGCATACAGATATGATCTCAGTACAAATAAAGGTTAACAATAATATTAATTCTCTTGCATTTGATAACTTTACAGTAAATGTTTATTTGCATATACTGTCAGTGATTCTGAAACACAGATTTGTGAGGTCTCAAAAGTCTGTTTGTGACACAAGGAATGTATGCAAACTCTTGGCTGCTTCCTATTTTTGAATTTTCACAGAGATTTTGAGCCAACAATACACAGCTGCAGTGTTATCCACTTAAATCAGCACAGCTGCACAAGGTTTCTTACTTATTAATTTATACCTAAGAGAGATAAGTGTATTAATCATCTTTTATAAATGGATATGGGTGACATTTTTCCTTAGATGTCACATGGCCTGGACTTGAACTTGATAATCACAATAAATATAAATGTTGTTTACACACGTGTTCACTCTTATTGTATTAGTACACTAATATGTACTGCTATGATCCTTGTTTGCAATGATATATCTGCATGTGTTTATTTGTCCTTCTGTAGAATGACTCATGTCTGATCAATGTCTTATATCTAAACAATGTGCTAGGGTTTAATATCTGCCATTGCAGTGAAAATGTGTTCTTTCAGTATAAAAAATGGGACCTATCCTGTTATATGTTCGCACGGGAAGCGCTGGCAAGTGATCCACCAACGCCCAGGTCTAGCTGTGTCTAAGTGCCCGGTAAGTGGTTAGGGGTTTTCGGGTTAGGGTTAGGCCCGGTAAGTGGTGTAGGGGGTTAGGGTTAGAGGCTTAGGGTTAGTGTTAGGAAATTAGGTTTAGGGGGTTAGGGTAAGAGGGTTAGGGGGTTATCGTTAGGAAGTGAGGTTTAGGAAGTTATGGTTAAGGTAAGAGTGTTAGGGGGATTAGGTTTAGGGCTAGGGAGTTAGGGTTAAAGGGATAGTGGGTTGTAGTGTACTAGTACATCGGGACGCGGGATGTGAGCGCGCCAGGAACAAGGGGGCTTCCGGTGCACCCGGCACCAGGAGGCTTCCCATGCCTACATATAACAGGATAGATCAAAAAAATTTATCAAATACAAGTCATAAGCACAAGAAAATATATTGTTTATATTTTTTTATTTAAAGGGCCATTGTAGTTTAAGAAACCAGGCACTTGTTTGTGAAGTATGTAACAGACTAACAACATTAGTAGCTGTGTGGGCCACCTTTCTATACCCCACCCATACCCTTTTTTGCGAGTTTTCAGTCTTGTTGGGTGCTTTAGAGAAAGCACTTTGCTTGACTTTAAACTCAATAACAGGGCCCTCCATTCATTAAGTTTGTTTTTGATTTGTATCTGCCCTGTTTAGCTCTACGGAATGTGTCAGCGTATTACAAATAAAAGTTAATAATAATAATAATAATAATAATAATAATAATAATAAAAACATCTTTAGAGAAAATCTGAATTTTTGAAAACTCTTTCTTTGTTACATAACTTTCATGAGAATGATCCAACTCTCAGAATGACCGAGCCACTTATTACACAGGTATACCTAAAACCTGGCCTGTTTGTGGTCCCAGGGGACTGAAGTTAAGAAACACTGCTGTAGAAGACATGACTGAGGCACTGTTTAATGTTGTGTAGAACTTTGAGCTTTCAGTTGTCATCAATGAGATGAGATATGTTCGCTTGTCTGCATTTAACTCAATATAAATATGTCAGAACAAGACAGTTATGACATTTTTGCAAGTTCTCAGCCATAAATACATCAGTTTTACTTTTTTAATACCTATGATTATCCATTTCTTCAGAAGGTTGATCATTTGAATGATGCAGCTTAATTTAACTGTATCAGATTTTTCTGGTAATTTAATCCTGCTCATTATTACATTTGGAAACTCAATCCTTTTGCTCACTTGAATTGACTTTAATATAGTATATATATTCTTGCAAAAGAGCATTACATTAACCTAAGGACTGTGATTTATCTTCAGAATTTTTATTTTCGGTAGGTTACATTCTTGTTTTATGTGCATGTCAAGGTTTAAGGAACGTCTCCAAACAAAATCAAGATGATAGGGCTGAAAAACGAAAAAGTGTTGATATTACAGAAATGTTCAGTGTTGATAGAATAAAATTTTTACACATGCAAATATATCATAAAGACAGTAAATGTTAGAAAATGTCAGAAATTTCAATAATGGAACTGGTGGAAATTATGTAGTTGTTCCCCACTTGCAGTCTCAGATTGTATTTGTCCCACATGGAGAATCTCAGCTCTGTGCTTTCTCTAGAATTCTTGTAATTGTGGTTCTTTTGCCTGCAGTTCATATCTATGATATGGAGACAAGAATACACCTCCTAGCATGCTTTGTGGAGAAGAGATTAAATGCATATATTAACAGCACAAATCAGCCAATCAGAGAGTTTTACTAAATTTTAACACATTCTACAAGTGTAAAACCATTTTGGTGCCTGCGAGCAGACACCTGCCACTCTGACTTATGGTAAATCCAGACTTACATGTGGTGATGAAGTTTCTCTCAGTATTGAGAGACTAAACATGATCTCACTGTATGGTCTATCTGTCACTCCTGGGAAATCCTCAATCTATTCCTTTTGGGTGTTATAATGCTAAGACTTTAATGCTAAATGTCAAGTTCTTTAAAGAACTAATGCATGATAAGTCCCTGTCTTTCTTCAGTTCTCCTCCGGCGCATTTCTCCTCCTGTCTTTCTTCATTTCTCCTCCCTGTTAAAAAAAAACATGACATTCGTACTAAATACATAGACACACAAAATACAATAAAATATACATAATATACATTGTACTTACCTCCCCTCGATGGCCCCCGGCCTCCTCCTCTTCTGCCCCGGCTGGGCCCTGGAACAACCCGCGTTGCTAAAAAAAAACAGAGGATGCTGATGAGGCCTCTAGAGCCTTTTCCAGAAAAAAATCAGCAATGGGGCCTTCTGAAAACGCTGTCAATCAAATTTCAGCCAATCAGAAGGTGCCAAGGTGTGAGCCAATCAGAATGGGATACAACCCATATCCAATTGTGTTTGGCTAATGCACCTGTCAATCTATTTTTAAACCAATCAGAAGGTTCTATTACCTTCAGCCAATCACAATGTGATACACCCCCACGTGGTGATTGGCTGAAGGCCTCTGTACCTTCGATTGGCTGTAATGTGATTGACAGTGACAACAGCCAATCAGAAGGCGCTATTCCCCTCAGCCAATCACAAAGGGATATACCCCCAGAGAGTGATTGGCTAAAAGCATCTGCGCCTTGTGATTGGCTGTTGTCACTGACAATCAGATAAGAGCCATTCAGAAGGGGCAGGTATGTTCAGCCAATCACCGTGTGAGGGTATATCCCATTGTGACTGGCTGAAGGCAATAAAGCATTGGGATTGGTTTTAAAAAGATTGACAGGTGCATTAGCCAATGAGAATGGGATATGGGGGTGTATACCATTGATTGGCTCAAACCATGGCGCCTTCTGATTGGCTGAAATTTGATTGACAGCGTTTTCAGCCAATCATAAGGCGCCATTGGCAATGTTCTTCCGGAAAATGCTCTAAGATGCTCATTAGAGTCGGGGAGGTCCGCAAGTGCGGACCTCTGTTATTTTTATTTTTATTTTTTAGAGCGCGGATTCTTACAGGGCCCAGCCGGGGGCAGAAGAGAAGGAGGCAGGGACATCGCAGGGAGGTAAGTACAATGTATATTATATTTGTTTTATTTTATTTTGTTTGTGTATGAATTTATTATTAATGTAATTTATTTTTTTAACAGGGGCTGCACTGGAGAAGAAATGAAGAAAGACGGGGACATGCTGGAAAGGTGAGTAGAATATTTAGAATATTTAAAATGTTTATTTATTATATGTAAATGTTTTGTACTATTTTTTTTCCTTTTTTCCTAGGTTGGTGATCTGAAGGTAGATCTGCAAAGGTAAGTGGTCTTAATAATTGTATTTTAGGCTAGATTTAGGGTTTGGGTATGTATATAGGATTTATTTCATTTTAGATAGAGGAGATGTATGTATGTTAGGATTTATTGTATTTTATATAGAGGGGGAGGGGTATGTATGTTGTATGCCTTTCCTTTTCAGGTGTGTAATGTTTTTATTTTTATTTTCTGTAGTGTGGGTGGGGTGGGGTTGTAATGTATTTTTTTTGGTTTTCTGTAATGTTTTTCATTTTTCGTGAGTTAGTTGTTTTTTTTTGTGTAATGTAGCTTTTTTGTGACTTAGTTTTTATTATTTTCTGTAATATACATATTTTATTTTCTGTAACTTAGGTTTTATTATTTTTTGTGAGTTAGGTTATATTATTTTGTTTAATTATTGGGGTGGGGGGGCTATTATGGGGTAGGTAGGTAGGTAGTGTAGGTGTTAATAGGTTAGTGTTGAGGGGGTTAGTTTAGATTTAATGGTTTATTGGGGGTATAGTGCAGTTTTGTGTTTGTAGTTAGTGTCATGAGGGTTCTTGAGGACCCTCATGGCACTTATGGGGTTAATTTTAGGGTTGTAAATGCCCCATAAGGGTCTTTATATACACTTATGGGACTGATGGGGTTAAATAGAGGCTTATAGGCCCACATAATAGACAAGGTTAAATAGGCTTAGGTGGGTTTAAATAGGAGCAGTTATGGTTACTTTAGGTACTGTTAGGGTTAAATGTGTACTGTTAGGATTAAATAGCCACAGGGTTGGGTTAATGGGGTATAGTTAGGGTTCATAGTGTAGTGCTTACACTTTGTGTAATGATGGTCCTAGATGACCCTCGTGGCACTTATAGTGTAATTACATGGATTAATTAGTGGCCTATAGGGGTCTACATAGACCCATTTGGACTGATAGAGTTAATTATTGACTTATGGGGGTCTGTATTGACCCCATGAGTGACAGGGTTAATGAAGGGATTATGGTGGTCTGTATTGACCTCCATGAGTGACAGGGTTAATGAAGGGCTTATGGGGGTCTGAATTGCCCCCCCATGAGTGACAGGGTTAATAAAGGGGTTATGGGGGTCCTGATGGACCCCCAGAAATGACAGTGTTAATTAAGGGTTTATGGGGGTCTGTATTGACCATCATGAGTTACAGGGTAAATTAAGGGGTTAGGGGGTCCTGATTGACCGCCATGAATGACAGTGTTAATTAAGGGCTTATGAGGGTCTGCATTGACCCCCATGAGTGACAGGTTTAATTAAGGGCTTATGGGGGTCATAGTTGACCCCCATGGGTGACAGGGTTAATGAAGGGCAAATAGTGGTCTGTATTGACCCCCATGAGTGACGAGGTTAATTAAGGGCGTATGGGGGTCTGTATTGACCCCTATGAGTGACAGGGTTAATTAATGGATTATGGGGGTCTGTATTGACACCCATGAGTTACAGGATTAATTAAGGGGTTATGGGGGTCCTGATTGCCCCTAATGAGTGACAGGATTAATGAAGGGCTTATGGGGGTCTGTATTGACCCCCATGAGTGACAGGGTTAATTAAGGGGTTATGGGGGTCCTGATTGACCCCCATGAGTGACAGGGTTAATTATTAACTTATGGGGGTCTGTATTGACCCCCATGAGTGACAGACTTAATTTAGGGGTTACGGGGGGTCCTGATTGACCCCCATGAGTGACAGGGTTAATTAAGGACTTATGAAGGTCTGTATTGACCCCCATGAATGACAGTGTTAATTAAGGGCTTATGGGGGTCTATATTGACCCCTATGAGTGACAGGGTTAATTATTGCCTTTTGGGGGTCTGTATTGACCCCCATGAGTTACAGGGTTAATTAAAGAGTTATGGGGGTCCTGATTGACCCTCATGAGTGACAGTGTTAATTAAGGGCTTCTGGGGGTCTGTATTGACCCCCATGAGTTAGAGGGTTAATTAAGGGATTTTGGGGGTCCTGATTGACCCTCATGAGTGACAGGGTTAATTAAGGGGTTTTTGGGGTCCTGACAGGGTTAATTAATGGAATTTGGGGGTCTGTATTGACCCCCATGAATGAGATGGTTATTTAGGGGCTTATGGGGCTCTGTATGGAGCCCCATTAGTGATAGGGTAAATTGTTATTCTTAGCGGGTCCTTTAAGGACCTTTACGGTCCTTTAAGAACCTGCAAGGCGGGAAATTCAAATATTGATTTCAACAGGGGTCCCTGATCGCATGCAATCGAGAACCCCCACTGCGAAGGTTAATGTGGGGTTAATGTGGGGACCCCCACTGCCGGCCTTAAGGTTAGTGAGCCGCGGGCCGTGACCCCCACTGCAAGGGTCAATGTGGGGAAATTGCGGGGGTCCCCCATGGAGACCCCCAGCATGGGCTTAATGTAGGCACACACTGCAAGAGGTTAATATGGGGTCTTGAGCTTATCTCGGATCTCTTGGGAAAGGTTGTACGTGTTTAGCAGTGTATTTCGCAGTCCTGGGTCGTGGAGCCTCGTTTTCATTTTTTTGTCCGCCATTTTTTTTCTCAGTTAGGCGATTTTCAAGTGGCGAAAGTGGTCAAATTGGGGTTAAATTGGAGTTCAACCTCACTTCCAGACATCCTGGGTATCCCCCCGTGCTGTGAGTGAGTGTTTTTTTATGATTGATGTATTTTTGTGTGTGTTTTGGTGTTTTGTGGTTTGCGCGGTTAAGTGTTTGTTTTACGGGACGTCATTTTGGGTCGCAGGTTTTTTTTTTTCTAAGTGCTGCGGGTCGTAATTGTAGGTCGCAGGTAATGAGGGACAGAAGGAGAAGAGAGACACGGGATGGACAGGAGAAGGGGAAGAGAAACACAGGTGAAGGAGAGGAGAAGGGGAAGAGAAACACAGGGTAAGCAGAGAAGGATGGGAACAGGTTGTTTTGGGGTCGTAGGGATGAGCGCCTATGGCGCTCATCTCCACCAGCGTAGTGAGCGCCTTTGGCGCTCCCTGCCTAAGTCGTATGGGGTCGCAGGGATAAGCGCCTATGGCGCTCATCTCCACCAGCGCAAGGAGTGCCTTTGCGAGGGCCGCAGTTGCTGCAGGTTCTCTGTTACGTTAGCAACGGATTTTGGTAAGCCCTGCTGCTGAGAACTATATATGTGATTTTATAACATTAGGAGCTTAATTATGTAGTATATGTACCTCCCACTTACATAAACACAGTTACATGCTTTGTGTGTTCTTTGTGAATGGGCAATATTTTAGCTTCATGATATTTGAATTAAAAGAACACAGCAGTGGTTTCAAATGGCATAGTTTAAATATATAGGTACAGTAATCCCAAGTGCTTTATCTATTGAATGCTATTAAAAATTGAATTTTTAGACAATCACCCCCAAACCACCCACATTCTAAAATTCATATATCTTGTTAATAAAAGATCATTGACATTAATTACCGTTAAGCCCATGAGACACCTTTATATTTTGTGCAGAAAACTACCATCACAATAATATATCCAATGCCTCAGGGACTTATCAACAATTAATGCCAAAGATCTCATTAATAAAACATATAAATATTGGTTTGTGGGTGATGCAGAAAGACTGACTGACAGCACAGAATGATAAACTCCAATGCTTGTTCACTGTTGGAAAATTATTTTAAAATAACTTTCAACGATAAAGTACTTAAAGGTATATTTAAGTTTACTAGATTATGAATGCATCTGATAGAGGATAATCTGTAGTGTATGAAAACACTTTTTTGCATGAAAAAATATCAGAATAAACATTTAAACACTTACCTTAGAAGTTAGCAAGATGTCTCAAAATTTCTGACAGTTGAAAATTAGGGTTTACACCCTGTTTTGATCAATCAGGAGGAAGCAGAGGCTGAAACATTTGTATCACAATCTGGGGTTGCTGTCTGTGCTGCAAAGCAGCCTGGGATATGTAGCCTGGCACATGTGAGAAAGTGCTATGTATTTTCATATAAGAGTTTATCTGTGCAGCACATTCACACTTGATTACAACCCTCCATGTTGTCTGTTCCCTGTATCAACTGCTGCTGTTTTTTTTCTTCTCTCTGTCCCTGTCTCCTTGTGGAAAATTTCAGCTGTGACCCCACCAGCCATGGGACAGGCAGCACTTCCTTTGGAGGTCACAATCTGTACCTAGCTGCTCTGCAGCCGGGTACATTGTTATGTAAGCTTCAATATAATACATATTTTTCTTCTAATCAGTGGCTTTTTTTAGGAAGCATTTGAAACACTGGAAACTTCTAAAAACATTTAAAGTATTTATTACCTATAGTTTTAAATCATACGATATGTTGAATATCTACTGCATCTTCTTTCTGAAAGTGTCTAACTGTCAATTGCTCAACTTAACATTTGCTACCTTGTTGCAGTGCTTAGCAATGACACCTGTACTGAATTTTCTTTTGCACCTCAGAATTTGTTGTTGTTGTTGTTTAGTCATTCAGTCATGTCCAACTCTCTGTGACTCTATGGACCACAGAACGCCAGGTGCATCTCTCAGTCACTACCCCTCTGCGCTCCATCAAGTTAATGTTCATTGCCTCAGTGACCACATCTATCCACCTCCGCCCGCTGTCGTCCCTTTCTTCTTGTGCCAGCATCAGAGTCTTTTCTAGGAAATGCTGCCGTCTCATGATATTGCCAAAATATTTGAGCCTCATGATCATACCTTCTAGTGAACAGTTTCTCTTGATTTCCTGAAGTATTGATTTATTGGATCTTCTTGGAGCCCAAGGGACTCTAAACAGTCTTCTCCAACACCACAATTCAAAGCCATCAATTCTACGGCGCTCAGACTTCTTTATGGTCCAGCTCTCACATCCGTATGTTACTACTGGGAATACCATAGTTCAAACTATGCAGCCCTTTGTTGATAGTTTAATATCTTAACTTTTTACTAGCTTGTCAGAGCTTGCCATAGCTTTCCTCCCTCCTTTCCTCCTCACTTTCAGCCATCAAAGTAGTATCATCAGCGTATCTGAGGTTGTTGATATTCGTTTGAGCAATATTGATTTCGGCTTTGGATTTATCCAGTCCAGCCTTTCGCATGATGTACTCTGCGTATAAGTTGAATAAATAAGGTGACAATATACAACCTTGTAACACTCATTTTCTGATATTGAACCATTCTGTTGCCCCATGTTCGGTTCTGACCGTGGCTTCTTGGTCAACATACAGATTCTTTAGGAGAAGGATGAGATGATCTGGTACTCCCATCTCTTTAAGGACATGCCATGTTTTGTTGTGATCCACACAGTCAAAGGCTTTAGAATAGTCTATAAAGAAGTAAATGTTTTTTTGGAACTCTCTTGCTTTCTCTATTATCCAGTGGACATTGGCAATTTGATTTCTTCTGACTCTTCCTCTGCGGAACCCGACTCGAACATCTGGTAGTTCCTGGTCCGTATATTGTTGGAGTCGAGCTTGTAGAATCTTAAGCATTACCTTGCTGGCATGTGAAATGAGTGCAATTGTTCGATAATTAGAGCACTCTTTGGCACTGCCTTTTTGGGATGGGATGTAGACTGACCTTTTCCAGTTTTCCAAAAGTGTTGACATAAGGCAAGCAACACTTTCACAGCATTATCCTGTGGAATTTTTAATAGTTCAATTGAGATTCCATCACCTCCTGCAGCCTTACTATCCGGAAGACATCCTAGGGCCCATCTCACTTCACTCTCCAAGATGTCTGGCTCCAGCTCATTGGACAAACTACTGAGGTCCTCACTGCTGTTAAGTTACTTCCTGTATTGATTTTCAGTGTATTCCTGCCACCTCTTCTTTATCTGATCTTCTTCTGTTAAGTCCCTACCATGTTTGTCTTTTATCACGCCCACTTTGGCATGAAAGGCGTCTTATAGGTTCCCAATTTTCTTGAAGAGATCTCTTGATTTACCCATTTGGTTATCTTGTTCAATCTCTTTACATTGTTCATTGTAGAATGTCTCCTTGTCTCTTCTTGCTATCCTCTGGAATTCTGCATTCAGTTGGACAAATCTTTTCTTATCTCCACTACCTTTCGCTTTCCTTCTTTCCTGGGCTAATTTCAAAGCCTCATCAGATAGCCAGTTTGCCTTCTTACTTTTATTTCTTTTAGGGATTTTCTTTGTTGCTGTTTCCTGGATAATGTTGCAAACTTTGGTCCAAAGTTCTTCAGGCATTCTATCTCCCATGTCTAGTTCCTTAAATCTATTCTTTACTTCCACTGCATATTATTTATTGTGTATCTACTTGGTCTGATGGTTTTCCCTCTTTTCTTCAGTTTAATTATCAACTTTGCAATCAGTAGCTAATGGTCTGCCGTGCTGTCAGCTCCAGGTCTTATTTTTGCTGATTGTGTAGAGCTTCTCCATCTTTGGCTGCAAGTATATAGTCAAAAAAAATTCTTAGCAAAGATATTGGAGTGGGTTGTCAGTTCCTTCTCCAGGGGGCCATGGTTTGTCTGACCTCTCTGCCATGATCTTGGCTGACCCTACATGGTATAGCTCACAGCTTCATCGAAGTACACAAGCCTCTTCACCACGACATGGTAGCGATACAGAATGTCAAGCGTTATAAGTACTGCTTGTATTTTAATTTCCTGAACAAATAAATTAATATATTAATATTTGAAACTGGTCTATATTGTGTAACTTTAATTTAACAACTGTAAATTAAAACAAGTATTTAACGTTTTTAGCAAATTATTTCAAGCATAGGAATCACTAACAGAAAGTTTGTTTCTGGAGCTTGAAGCCAAGAGCAGGTATACAAGCCTTTTTACAGATCTCCAAATTTTAAGTTAAGGGATAAAACAATTATAAGATGTAAAGATATTGATTTAGTTATTATTTATTTTATTTTTAATACAACTTAATATTAAATAAACCCTCAAAGCCAAAGCCCATTAACAGTTTTGTGTGACAAATTAAATGACAAGAGATTAGGGTTACAATTCTAAGAGATAAACTAAACAGTTTAAAAAAAGCATCAGTTCAATAAAGTTTGTTATTGGTACTAGGGAAACTTATTTCAACTTGTTCATTTCCCATGAAACAACTAATAGGTCAAAATTGGTTAAAATTGCTAATATGTACCATACATTTTTTTTATGTGTGTACCATACATACAGTATAGTGCTTATATGTTGTATAAAAAATACATCAAAAGAGTTGAAAGCATTGAACACAAAATATTCTGAATTATTTTTGTATATATATATATATATATATATATACTTTATATATATATACTGTATATATATATATATATATATATATATATATATATATTTACATTTATTTACTGTACTACTGTATGGTGGAGGGCTTCTATCGCTCTTTAGCCCACCATACGTTAAATGATTGTTGTGGTAACCTCTCCAAAAAATCTGCTGCATCAACCAGGTACCAACCCCACACTGATGAGAGGCATTAACCTCAGAACAATGACTCTTTGTGGGTGGGTTTCCTGGCTTATGCATAATCCATCTTGGGCTTTGTTTAAAGCTGTGTTATACAGCAGGCATAGTCTTAAAATGAGCCATGTTTAAAATGCAATTTGGATTAGGAGTGAAAACTGTGTGGACAATACTATATTTCTTGGAATTATGAGTGGCTAATACATTTCTTAACTTATTTTAGACATTCAAATGTGAACACAAATGTACTATTTATTTATATAAAATATATATATATATATATATATATATATATATATATATATATATATATATTTATATATGTGTGTATATACACAAATTTACTATATATATATATATATATATATATCATTTAGATTGTACGTTTGAGAGTTTTCAATCTTGTGTAGGTGCCTTGGAAACTATGTACATTTGATTTTAAGCTCAATGTCAGGGCCCTCCATTCTTTACAAGGTGTTAATTTTGTCTTTGCCATGTACTTAACCCCTCTATAGCACTGCGGAATATGTTGGTGCGTTACAAATAAAGATAATAATAATAAATAATAATGTATTTATTAAAATTGCTATTTAATATAAATGCTATAAATTTAATTCTAACCTTTTCAGAAGATTACTGTATGAATATATGTATATAATATAGTTGTGACTACTATATACTGTAGGTGCATGGAAATAGTTAAACGTCAGTTATTGTACAGTATGAAAATAAAAAATAATAATATAATTTTTTAGAAAAAAAAATTAAAATATTTGGGGCAAATAAAAAACGAGCAAAATGAATCCCATTTCCTTATCAGCTTTAAAACCTTCATATGTGTATTTTTCTCCTTGGGGGCTTACAAATAATTTATTCTTTGATTATAACAACCATGTTGGGCACAATCTTAAACTAGTTTATGGACTCCATGTTGTACTTTAATCTTATTTTTGCACATTGCACACACATCACGGCAGATGCAAGCATCCGAAATTGCAATTTGCATGCCTAAAAGTCCTGAATACATAGCATAAAATAAAACCCTGCTTAGTTTATATAACTTTACTTGTTTTTTTTTTAAGTTTCACCCCTCATTAGTCATCCTGTACCGGACTATTATGCACTAATTTGCTATGGGTCACTGTCATTCTCACCGAAACATTTCTCTGAGGTAAATAGCAGGTTTCTTATAGGCTCATATCAGTTAATAACTATCTAGATGTATTTAATAGTCTAAACCTGGAATGCAAGGAGATTATCTCCCCCCTAGGGTCCGGTTTGATTTTCTATGATGTAGTATCCATTTTTGTAAAATGGGATCAGTTCCTTTTGTTATGATGCCTGCAGGGAACAGATTAAATTCTCTTCAGCTGGCTGTCCTAGGGTGTGGCTTTTTTTTAAACATTTTGGCTAGCAGATGGTGGCAAACCAACAGGTGCACTAAGAGCTCTGGACCAAAGCTTTCTACATCTCCTTGACACACAAATAGTACACCAGACTACATCCCCCCACACCAGCTGGAGCATGTACAGTTACCGAGTATGGAAGTGGACAAGGTGATGAAGGATAGGAACTGGTGACCTTCAACTGGTCACTGTCTTGTGCTATATTCTGAGAGGTTACATGGTATGAGGAAAATGCTTTGATCTAAATGCTGCGTGTTACAAAACTGAAAGACTGTAAGGTAATTAGCTACTCTAGGAAGTGTACAACAAGTATGCTTATAAAATAAATGCATGAGTGAGTGACAGGTTTTGTCAACAGTTAAATAGTCAGATAGTAAATCTCGTACTTGTCTGCTTTGCTCTTTAGGTTTATTTCCCTTCTTACAGGTTAAATTGTGAAAAAAGAAATGAATGCAAAAACACTTTATTAAAATTCACATAAGTATATATAGGTAATCTCCAGGTTAGGGATGAGATCCGTTCCATAGCACGTTCTTAAGTCGGATTTGTATGTAAGTTGGATCCCTGATGAATAATAATAATAATGTCAATACTATAATGGCTCAAAAGTGGTAATAATAACACAGTGTAACAATACCCCTGTATTGTAATAATAAGTTACAGAAACTATTTTGGGGGTCATTTATAAGTCGGGTTGTTTGTAAACCGGGGATGTAAGCATCTGTATATATTTAAATATTTTATAATTATGTACTTATATATACATTAGGCAAATGTTATATATATACATTTGTGGGCATATTTGCATGTCCCAGCTCAGCTTCCCAGAATGCAGTGTAATGACTGTTTTTCACAGAATTCTGAGCTAGAAGCAGGTTTTTTAACTTGCTTAAGACATTCAAATGTGAACACAGATGTACTATTTATTTACTGTACTACTGTACGGTGGAGGGCTTCTATAGCTCTTTTGCCCACCATATATTAAATGATTGTTGTGGTGAACTACCTACTCATCATTTCCACAACACAGGCTGAGATCCCGCTCCATGCTGATGATAGCCAGTAAGCTTGAAACAGGTGTACATGGATAGGATTCTCAGCTTCTGTAAAATCCAGCTTTGGCTTTGCATTAAAGCTGTGTAATACAGCAGGCATAAGCTTAAAGGAAGCCATGTTTGAAAATGGCTATGGATTGAAGAGCGAGGCATTTGTGGGTACATTTGCATGTCCCAGCTCAGCTTCCCAGAATGCAGTGTAATAACTGTAGTAATAGCTGTATTTCTCAGAATTCTGAGCTGGAAGCAGGTTTTTTAACTTGC
This sequence comes from Discoglossus pictus, assembly GCA_027410445.1. NCBI lineage: Eukaryota > Metazoa > Chordata > Amphibia > Anura > Alytidae > Discoglossus > Discoglossus pictus. Next base: position 64,329,815 of record CM050166.1, read on the forward strand.
TTAAGACATTCACATGTAAGATGTACTATTTATTTACTATATATATATGTGTATGTGTATATATATATATATATATATATATATATATATATGCGTGTGTGCATATGTATACCTCTGTGAGTCTGCCATTTTGTCTATATTCAAGCTTGCTAACTTACAATATTTAAACTGAGCTATGCTCATAAACTGTGATGTAATGGCAGGCATCTGTGATAATTAAGCAATGTTAAAATATTTTTTCGATAAAAAACTGAGACACATTGTGAGCATGCATGTTCCTGCCTAGTTTCCTAGAATATAGTGGGAACATTGTATAATTTGAGACTTTGAGCTGTTTTAGATTTGTTTTAGATTTAGTCAAATGTGCACACAACTGTAATATTTGACTTATGGTAAATAACCTCAGTTTGAATAATAACAGCAGATGCAGATAGAGTGGAGACAGCATCTAACATCATCAGGTAAATACATATAGGGGGATTAAACACAACATAATATAGGAAACATATGCATATACTAAATAGACATATACATAAATTTATACATAAAAAAACTGAGTACTGCAGTCCACGTTGATATACTTCCTGTTGGACAAACACCTCACTAAGAGTGACAAGCCTGTTATTATAAAATAAGATAAAATCACAAGAAATTGTGCTGATGTGTTAGAAAACCCAAATTCATATTAAGTCCTGTCATTTTAGTTTTGAAGAATGTGATCATTTTTATTTCAAATGCTTTTCTCTCTTGTATGTTTTTAAATTTTCCTCTGAGTATTTTGATTTTTATGTTTTAAGTTTTGGATGGAGTAATCAGACTGAGGGTCCCATCTCATGACAGTATTGCTTAAGACTTGATAAAGAGAGATTAAACCTCTTGAAAGCTTGTCAATGTAAATAAGGCGTTTGTCCAATACAAAAGGTCTCAAATTATACTGCAATACTCATTATTTTAATATATATACAGTGGATATAAAAAGTCTACACACCCCTGTTAAAATGTCAGGTTTCTGTGCTGTAAAAAAAATGCGACAAAGATAAATAATTTCAGAACTTTTTCCACCTTTAATGTGACCTATAAAATGTACAACTCAATTGAAAAACAAACTGAAATCTTTTAGGTAGAGGGAAGAATAAATATAAAAATAAAATATGGTTGCATAGGTATGCACACCCTCTCGTATAACTGGGGATGTAGCTGTGTTCAGAATTAAGCAATCACATTCCAAATTGTGTTAAATAAGAGTCAGCATACCCCTGCCATCATTTAAAGTGCCTCTGATTAACCCCAAATAAAGTTCAGCTGCTCTACTTGGTTGCAGTGTTGTTTTTGCGCCAAACATACTTTTTATATCCACTATATATATATATATATATATATATATAGATGAATAATTACTAAATTACTAGATTACTGGACATTCACGGCTCCTTCACTCGTCAATTATTATGGAAAAAAATGACGGCAATAAAATTTGAAGCCTGGCAATGCTGTTTGCCACACAATGCGAGGTTCTCCCCCTCTCACTTTTTGAAGCCTGTAATTTGTCACCCATTTTGAACCTCTCCCCCCCCCCTAGCCAGTCACGTACGGGCTTGGAGATGAGCGCCAAAAGCGTTTATTGTAGCCCGATCAAACCCGTATCATTTGGGCCTTCGGCACTCATTGCGCATGCGCAAGCCTGTAACTTTTAACATAGCGTTACCAACAAACTCGCTATTACGACAACTATTTATGTGATACCGCATTTAGCCCGAAAGAAGAAGCTACTAATTAGAATAACAACAGAAATAACACAACTTAAGAGTGACATTTATTTTTTTGTCACAATGCAAGAAAAGGAATATTATACCAAATAGACTTAAAATAAAAAATCCACCAAGATCTACACATAACTCAATATATGCTGAAAAATGTATGCAGACTAAGAAACAAGCTAATACATAAACTTTATACAAAGAAACACTGTCTAAATCACCAAAGAGTTAGCTTCCTTCAACAACTAAAGGAGGACAATATATATGAAGCTAAACAGTTAGAACAAGAAATACAACATATTCACAATAAACAACAACATGAATTTATACAAAATAAAAATAAAAAACTCAGCTGTTTCTTCCAACAAAACAGACACCAGGTACAAGAGAGAATAAAAAAAAATCACATTCAGTCCTGAATTTTGCTAACAACACATCTAAAACATAGCAATTAAAACAAATAGTTTTTCTGAAAAATACATAGTACACACAGGCATTATAAATCTCTGAAACCATCAACTATCACAAGCAGTGACTTTTGTTCTCTCCAAGGGATTGTCTTTCTCTCCAGACATAATAATATATAAAATATAACTATACTAGGACAAAGAAGAATTCTTCAGGAGATTGAGACTGGCAGAATTTTTCCACAACAAGGGACATACAACAACATCATTAGACTGTAATAAGAAAAAGAAACACACATTTCAACCCAACACCTGGTCGTAACACCAAATTGGACAGTTATATAGAGATCTTTCGCCTGAGAACTGCATCCGTTATAACAACACAATATAAAAGAAATTTACACAATCTTACCCCATCAGAAAAGAACTGCCATAAAGATTTAAAAAAAACAACCCCTGGCATCACCATCAAACCAGCAGACAAAGGAGGGGAAGTTGTTATCATGAATAGTCAGGACTACACAAATGAAGCCAACTGTCAGACAACACCTACTACAAGAAACTGAACCAGGACCCTACAGAAAATGTGCTCCTTAACTTAAGAAACTCATCAAAACATTTCCTAAAAATATACATCAAGAATTAGAACAACTCATCCCCACCAATCCTACAATTGGAACTTTCTACATGCTACCAATAATCCACAAACCAGGCAACCCAGGGAGACCAATTGTTCAGGTATGGATACACTGACTGAACATATATCTGGATTTGTTGAAAACATCATTAAACCGCTAGTTAGTAACACCAGTAGCTATATACAAGACACCAATGACTTTCTCAACAAGCTCTAACACACTACTTGTCACCATGGATGTAGAGTCTCTAAACAGCAACATCTCACACAAAGATGGCACTGAGTCATGCTTTAAGTTTCTTTCAACACACATGCAACACCATAAACATGGCCCTGATGTTATTATTAAACTAATAGAATATATCCTTACCCGCAACTATTTCACTTTTAACAAAGATACCTACCTACAGATGATGGAGACTGCCATGGGTACCAAAATGGCTCCACAATAGGCAAATCTATTTATGGCCAATCTAGAAGAAACATTCTTATCTGTATCCATTTACAAACCATACAGTACTACAGTTACATAGATGATCTGTTCATTATATGGAGAGAAGGAGAAAGCAAACTATTTTATTGTACCCCAGTAGGACACCATTTTAGCCAGAATAATTACTACATCCAAAACCTAAAAATCAAAATACTCAAAGGAAAATTTAAAAACATAGAGAGAAAAAGCATTTTAAATAAAGATGATCATATTCTTCAACACTAAAAATCCTTGACTAAATATGGACTTAGCACTCTGAGTGAGGTGTTTGTCTAACAGAAAGTATATCACTGTAGACTACAGTGCTCTGATTTTTCATGGATATATTCATGTATGTGTATATATGTTTCCTATACTATATTGTGTTGATTCCCCCTAAATGTATTTACCTGATGATGTCAGATGATGTCTCTACTCTATCTGCATCTGCTGTTTTTATTCAAACTAAGGGTTCCATCTCATGTCAGTATTGCTTCAGACTTGACAAAGAGAGGTTGAACCTCTCAGAAGGTCGTCAATATAAATAAAGAGTTTGTCCAATACAAAAGGTTTCAAATTATATTGCAATACTCATTAATAATATATATATATATATATATATATATATATACAGTGTATATATATATATATATTAATAAATACTAAATTACTATACATGTATATATATAGGGCTGCATTACACCATTACCCCACAAACCTTTAGAAAATGTGAGCAGCGAAGTAATGTCTTTCAGCCTCAATTCATTTCTCACCACAGCTACATCATAAACTGCGAGTGCCTCCATGTTTTTTCAATATATATATATATATATATATATATATATATATATATATATATATATGAAAATCTACAGTTTATCTAATGTATAATTTACTGCAAAATATCCAGAGGTAAGGCAAGCATTTATTCAGTGTTTTTTAGAGAAAGGACTATGATTACCCTGTAAAAGTTTTGGCTATATATGTGAATTTTAACATGGCTAGGCATTTACGGCGTGCACAATCTTTCTGTCTCTTTCTCAGCACCACCTAGGATTTATTTATTTATCTATCTATCAATCTATCTATATAGATATATATCACTCCTATTTTACATGCTGACAGTGACAATTCATTCAAGGGAAACATAGAGGGACATCAAATGTTTGTGAGACTTTACTAAAAACTGATAATATTGAACAGTTTGTTTACTCTACAAGAAAGCTGACTACTGAGATATTGATCAAGAATAGAGCAATTTATAAAGTGGCTACCCATTAAAGACTTGGGGGGCTTATTTACATGCTGCTTTTACAATATAATTAATAAAGATGCCCTGCAGATAATATAATAATATAATAAAATGACCTGTTCTGCTAGAGGACAACAACCATAGGTAGACATTCATCAGAGAGTTATTTTATCTGAGGAATGTATTTGAAGTGAGATAATAACAGTTCATGCTATGTTATTCTATAGAGCTGATTCATCAAGCAGAGTTGGTTTTGAAAATCTGATTGATCAGCTTCACAGTATAATATAGCACAAAGTGATAATATCAATATAACACAGTATGACTAATATTATCCTCTGGTGTGCAATCATATAATATTACAAACCTATAATCCTTTTTCGAAAATAAGTCATACCCCTACTATTATATATATTGTATTTCTGAATTGTGTTGTGTTACAATTCAGAAACCACATTTTGGAACATTATGTTAAATTTATAATAATCTAAGAAAAAAGAAAATTGTGGATTTCTGAACATTGTCACTACAAATAATAGAAACAGATTTAAAAGTTTTAATGATTTTACTAAGATATTAAAGATATTAAGCTAAAGTTATACAAAGAGCACAGGACAGCTTATTAAACATACAGATATTAAACATCTGTGAGATATGTGACCCTCATCCCCCCCGCTCCCCAGTTTCTACACCCATAAATGAATGGACAGCGACCCTTCCAAGTGCAAAATACTCTCCAAATTTGCCACCCCAAATGTCCACATCTGTGTTGTTTTCTTTTTAAGAAAGACAGGGGAGTGTCTTTATATATTAAATTTATATGTGTACATCCCCTTCTGGATCACTACCTTGTTGTGGTGAAGTGGCTTGTGTACTTCAATGAAGCTGTGAGCTATACCATGTAGGATCACTCAAGATGGGCAGGTCATAGCAGAGCATTCAGACAAATCACGGTCCACTGAAGAAGAAACTGGCAACCCACTACAATATCTTTGCCAAGAAAACTTTGTGGATAAGCACAACCAGAGATATAATGATTTTTACTGGTGTGTTACTGTCCATGGGGTCATGGAGAGTCTGACACAACTGAACGAATAAACACACGCATTTGAGTACATAAAGACGCCAAGAAAGTATCTGTTGTGATGAATATATATTTAGTTTATGGATCAGTGTTTACATACAAAGGGCCTCATTCTATTAACGTCCGTAGGAGATGCGGCCGGCGCCTTGCTATCCCTTGCGGCCGCTTGCGCCGGAGGAAAGCCTTTGATCTAAAACGGCCGAAAGAGTTTCGGCCGCAAGAAAAGCCCGGTTGCTATTCTATTGCTCCGGGAACCCTCTCTGCAAGGCTAAAAGCGAGCCGCAGCTTACTTGCAGGAAAAAGGTCCCGCTAGCACCAATTAAGAACATTATAAAGCCAAAATAAAGCCATCCTGCACTCTGAGGAGACTATAAAGTGATTTTAGTTGTTAGCATAAATAGCACAACATTCCCCTACACTCAAACCCGTAAAAAAAATATTTTTTAATTTATGTCAAAAATCCATGTAAAAAGTCCCGAGGACCTTGGAGCACCTCAGACCCGCCCACGCTGCGGCCGGAAAATAAACAGTTAATGTAAACTCGGATTTGGGCTGATGTGCAAGCTTGAGAGGGGGTTACTATTAATCCTCATGTCCCCCAATATGATCCCTAGCATTTACAGAGCTGTACTGTGCCGTCTTGAATTTATTTTTGCGTTTAAAGTTTTCTGAGCTTACGGCCGGTTGCAAGATATACGGCCGGCCGTAAGGGGAGATCCTTGCGGCCATTTTACGGCCGATAATAGAATGAGGCCCAAAGTATTCATGTTTTTTTCTAAAACTCCTGCAATTTTGTCATTATAATAAATTATTGTAACATTAGCTAAAACTTGCAGCTTTTTAAGAACATCTTCCCATTTTATAAATGAGAGTAACAGTAAAGCACTTTGATCAAAAAGTCACTATAAAATAATCTTCTACTTTCCATAAAATACTAAACAGTGTGCTACACACATAATACCTTTTGTGATGGTGATGTTCATTCTTATACATTTTCTTGCTCAGTGTCTTATTATTTGTAGGAAGTAATTATTCTATTGCATGGAAACTTGGAAAGTCTCCATCAATTGAGCAATTTTGCAAGACAATCAACACTATTAAATACCAAGCCAGTAATCCCAACATGAAGCCCGAGTTAAGTTGCTATTTAATTAGAATGGGCTGCGAGGTACGGGCTTGAGATACCCAGTTGTTACGGGTATAGATGAAGCCAATGGAAGAAGAGATCATTAGTATTACATCACTGAAAAAGGGGAGGATAGATTTCAATGTCCTACGGGTTACAGTTTGCGATCGGACACACATTCCACAATAATGCAATATTAATAAAGCCGTAAATATGATATTCTATTACATGCGAGTTACAGTATATGTATTAACACATTGATTGCTGGGATCGATATAAGACGGAAATCAAACATGAAATATAGTATTTTTTTGGGCCGATTTGCGGGCTTGAGAATGTTGTGCTATTAATTAGACTATTAAAGACCTAACATCACTTTCCCTTTTATATAAAGTACAGTAGTGTGTTTTTACGTATTGTCTTTACCCCCCTTGCGAGTCCCCTCCAGCACATGTTGGGCTTTGGGCTTAATTTGCATGTTACGAGCTAGCTCGATGGTGACTTTGTTGCAATTTAATAGTATGATCGGAATTGTAGCGGTTACAGGTTTGACAGATTAAAGGATTTGCGGGCTGCAAAGTTCCACGTTCACATTCCTAGGCATTTTTCGTCCGGCCTGCGTCTCACCGCGTCAGTCGGCGGCGGCGGCCTGCTTTACGGGGCTAATTTAATAGGTGTAAGTCGTACTTTCAATGTTATGGGCTACATTTTAACACATAGCCCAAGTTTAAAGACAATTTTTTATCAGACCTCAGATAGATTTTTATTTCTCAGCACACAATCAGATTTCTTGCCATTATCTTCTAAATTAATACTATACTAAACTGTAGTTGCTTTAAGCAGCTTATATTACGAATAAAGACTTTCTGTCTCTGATAGATAGTGATACTATTACAGATGATTTAGAAATATTTAAATAATAACATTTAAAACAAATCTCATGCAGAGCCACATTACATCTAAACAAATATAAATGTTGCTCTTACCAAAATGGGAACAAAAGTTTACAAAAGCAATGTTGTGTTTAATGTGATCCCATCAGATAATTGCAGATGTTGACTCATTGGTAACTGGAAAAGACTAACCATTTTTTTATCTGTTCCTCTTTGTTGAATGGCTTTTACTATATATTGCACTGCATGGGTTTGAGACAACCCAAGATAATGATGGGTTGTTGTATTTAAAATGACTTCAAAGGCGGTGCATGCAAAATATAACTGTGAATAATGAGCTCATAACCCTTGAATCATGAAGCATTGCATTGTTGGCTATTTCCTTTTGGGAAACATTGGCATTATAGGTTTTCACAGCCCTTCCAAACACTTAGGATTTGATTACATGGCTCTAGTATGAACATCCATAAGGCTGCCCGGGCAATAGGGAGTTCTGACAAGAGAATTTACTAAGTAATTAAGTTATCCCAGCATGCTAACTCATGTAGTAACTTACATACTCATAGCCAGGGGGTTGGTGAAAATAGCTTATGAGACTCTGAACGGTCCTTAAGTGTACACATAAGCAGCTCTATTAGTATTAAGCAGGGAGTCAGAGCCAATAAACACACTAGCCACCATAGCAGCCTTAGTCAAATTACAATGCCTGTAAATATTGCTATATGGAGTCGATAAAGTTGTGTGCTTTGTGATCAAATGTTGCCTGTGCCGTGCTGCCAGAGCTAAGACGGTTAACTATTGGAAAGGCTACAGGCTTTAGGAGGTGTATTTTATTATAGTCGTGTAAAATGCTTCTCTAGACTGTGTTTGTTTTCCTGGTATTATTTTTTGCACACTCGTTAATTTTAACATCTCTTTTGTAAGTATCATCAGAAGGAGTTCATCGCGTAAAAGCTTTGGCTCTCCACGGGCACCTGTAGAGCCTTTCAAGAACACATAGCACATCTATAAGCTCTTACGGGAGCTACAGTATACTAAATGTATCTATGCCTAACGTGGGTTGGGGTAAACATGTGGGATGTCTTGAACTTTGTTTTAGTATCCTCGGCTGAAGATTTTGCTGAACACTTATGTGGAAAACTAGGTTTCCTGGCATGATCAAGATATATGTATGTGTGTTTAGAGTGGTGTTCCCATCATTACTGTATATAAAGTGAAAGATATCTCAATTGATCTACTGAAGGAAACATATTTCATGTCTGAATTGGTATGTATTAAAATGAATACATAGTTTATGGAGATTATTGCTACTCTATAGGAGTGTATGTATAATTCTTTCAACACCACCTAAAGAGGGCAAAGGCTAAAACCTGATTGCTTTTTTATTACATAGTTCATTAGTAACAAGTATAATCCATGAGGCAGTTTTATTGATTAACATATTAAATGATTATAAACATAATTAACATATTTGTGGGAGGAGCCCGACCACGGACAGTGACCTCACGCCCTGGGCCCATGCCCAGGGCCCCCAATGCTTATTCTAAGCATGCCTGTGAGGTAGGGCAAAGTCTACTTAGGCCAGTGGGCCGAGCAACTCACCGCCCGCCAATACAAACATTCAAACAAATACACCATAACCTTGCGAGTTTTCAATCTTGTGTCCGTGCCTTGGAATGAGCACTATGTACATTTGATTCTAAGCTCCAAAACAGGGCCCTCCATTCTTTATAAGGTGTTATGTTTGTTTTTTGCCATGCACTAAACCCCTGTACAGCGCTATGCAGTATGTTGGCACGATATACATAAAGATAATAATAATAATAATTATCCTACTCCCCAAATGAATTTGAAATGAATACACTTTATTTTTTATTTTTTACACAATAACCGTTCTTTTACAAGGGCTGGGAGGGTGGGCATTGAGCAATGGCCGATGCGGAGACTGCAGAAGCCTGTGAAATGGGTGAAAGTCCCACCCCCTTGCGCAAGCAACAATCAATGCGAACCCAGGCTCCGCTGGGTCACGCGGCACTCTGGTGAAGGGGGCCTGTGCAGCCTCCGTAACGGTCAATACACCAATGCCAATGCCCATAGGTCGTTCCATTAGCTCACTAACCTGAAGCTTACTTAACTGGTGTAGCATGACACATGCCTGATACTGAGATGAAAGGTATATGGACTTATAATCAATATGCAAGCAATGACTTGCTCCATAGTCATCCACATCCTTTCTTTTGTACTCCGCCCTCTACCTAAGAGCAAAACTAACAATTCCATATGAAAAATACATTTCAAAAGCTTCATTCCCGAGACGTATGTTGCATAGATTTTTCACGTACCGTACATGCACATTTTGCTCAATAATAATAAGAAAACCCTTTACAATTAAATGCATTTCTAGTAGCTGAGATGATTGATCAAATTTAGCATAAAATAGGTTAAAAGCTAGAAATACAAAATGCTAGAAATAAACGTGTTTTGGTGTTTGTGCTCAGCTTGTAATATTATTCATATGTTGCTAATACTTGATATGCAATTGTAAAGGGATATTTTTTTCTCCTTCCTACCATATGGCATCTGCAGACTGTGGACATATGGGAAGCAGACAATACTCTATGTCCAGGGGAAAAAAACTGAACAGGGACAATGAAATCATGCATGCTGTTCTGAGAAGGAACCAGAGCTTATTTTATTTCATGCAGTACATTTTCATAAATTGACTCAATATTATTTAGGGAGTTGAACAGAACAGAATAATCTTTTTCCAAATGTAATAGATTATATTTATTAATTTATAACCAGCAAATACTTTCCACTTGACTGTAGAAGGAAGTGTAACAAAGACATTGCATTAAAGATACAACAGTAACATTAATGCACCTTATAATGTGAGTTAAAGGTACAGTAACACAGATAGTAATCTTGTGCTGCATAAGTGGTGTTTTATAGTAGAGTATATGTAGAGATATTCAAAAGTTAATTTATATTTTACTGTATTGCTCTTTAATATTATTTGTTTGGGAGCTGAAATTTATATTCATAGTCCAATACTACTTCTCAAAGAGCAGACACAGTTTTTGTCCATTTTATAGTGCAGTGCATTGTGGGTAGCTCATGCGTTAGTAGTAATGTAAAAATGGCTGATTCCCATATAAAACGTGGATCCTTACTACTTTTAGTGTTGATTTTAAAGGTAGATAGAGTGCAAAAGGCAGCACGATATAAAAACATCCAACAGATGCATTAATAAATAAATAACACCATTGGGTTCCCTGGTGGTACAGTGGTTAGGATTTGGTGCTTTCACCGCTGTGACTTGGGTTCATTTCCAGTCAGGGAACCAAGAGGTCATACCACCCTGAAGCCATGCAGGGTTGGGCCTGGTCAGTATTTGGATGGGAGAACACCTAGGACTACTATGAGCTGTATGCTGTGGAGCACTTGAGATGGGAATGGCAACCCACTCCAGTATCTCTTACATGAATACCAAGTGGATCAGCATGGTGTGTTATGGTCCATAAGTTAACGGAGAATCTGACACAACTTAACAACACATATACACACTATCCGTTACATAAAACATTTCATTACATACATAACATTATTTATTTCAGATAATTGTCTTTCTGATGTTTTCATTTAAATGATTATTATGATTTTAATATTAAATATTGCTAACACTACTGGTAATAGGTTCTGATTGGAACATGTTGGCTGTAACTTAGTGATACCAATTACTGGGTATAATTGTACAACACAGACAAAATACAATATAAAAGAAAAGTCCCCTAGCACCAGTATTAAAAAGATACCCCAACAAGAAGTTGTTTTAATTGAATTAGCTTATTCTCTACAGCACGTAATTCCAGAGACGTTTGTTTTAATTGAATTAGCCATCTTTCTCTACAGCACATCATTCCTGAGATATTAATATTTGTATGGCTCATGTATGCTAATGTATAGCTCAGAGTGCTTGACAATCAACCATTTAAAACTCTATGATCACATTGGGTGTATTGTTTTGGCTATTTCAGAGACAGACAAGCAGGCTGTTATAGTAATTAGTACATGAAAGCAACTAATTCATGTTTATGAGTCACTTATTTGCATATTAATTTCTCAGGAATTGTTCACTTCAGAATAATTTGGCTAATATAATGTATAGCCAGTTTTTCTTGCTCTTTAAGAAAATATATTTTTTGGGTATCAAAGTCACTTTAATACTACATAGCAATGACTGGTACCAAATAGACTTAGTAGTTGAAATAATAAAACAGAGCAGCCTCTTTTTGTTCACTTGTAACCTTCACAAAAAGAAACATATCCTGTAGTGTATCAGCCTGGTCTTACTCAAAAGAGTGATCCAGCCCCGAAATACCACGCAATTCTACCCGGGACGGAAAAAAACAGCAAATCCCAGACATACATTGCAATCTTTTTAGGCCTCATCAGTAAAGTGCAGCTGCACTATCTAAGGCACATTGAGCAAGGAGTGTGACATGTGGAGCCCCTATGACCCTTAGGGAGAACATTCCCCAATAATCATTTGTATACAGACAAAAAACAAATTTAGAAGTGCTTAATCCAAGGACTGCTAAGCCCATAGAACAAACCTGCTTGGGTTAGAGAAGAATTGCCTGGTAGTCCTGGACATGATCACTCTTTTTAAGTGAGAGTTGACTGATGTGCTATAGGATATTTCTTGACAATGGATCAAAAATAAGCTATACCCATAAAACAAACCCACTTGCGTTCGTTTTTTTCTCAGATTGAGCGCCTCTAACATTGTTTTTTGTCAACTAATTTTTAGCATCACTCAATGGTTTCCTGTTAAAACATTAAGGGAACACTGACACCTGAAACCACATTACTTAATAGCCCAATGTATTCAGCAGGTAGACCGTTAAATATCACATGGAAAACATGTTTTCCTGTTTAAAGTTGCTGCTAAATTGATCAAGTTCTAGTATCCTCTCTGAATCGGATGTATACATAATGACTTGCATCAGTATGTAGCATTAATTAGAACTAGCTATGCAGACTGTGTGATAAAGTGGACTTTTTTCCAATATTATATCCCTGTTTTTCACGCAGAGGTGACTTGGTGGTCAAAGCACCTGCCTTTGAAATAGAATCTTGTGAATTCAAATCCCTGTGAAGATGGTGCGGAGCAGTTTTGTCACTTCCACATTCCTTTAATTGTAAAGATAAAGAGACAGGTGACAAACCAAATATTAATGTTCCATCTTCACCATATTTCTCTATGGATTGGTTGAACCATTTCAATATACTTTTAGCCCAATCTGAACTCCAGACTGTTAAAAAGTTGGTCTAGAAATGAGTTATCATTTTTCGCTGTCAAATTTGGCAAAACTTCTCTTATTAAACAAATCCTCCTGAGTACAAAAAAACTTCCATAATAAAAAAACAAGGTAGGATAATACATTTAAAAATGAAATAAATAAATATGAGCATTTGCAAAGAAGAATAAACACAATAAATATTTTCAGTATAATGAAGATACTCCCATTTAATCTTTATTTCACAGTTTACCTTTGTTTCAATTTTATTATATACTAAAGACTTGCCCGTCAAAAATGATGGGGCAATAAAAAAAAGTGTTGAAATGCTGTTTGTCACACAATGTTAGTGTACTGTGTTCCTCAACTATATAGACCCCTATAACACCAGGACCCTCATGACCCAAAGTGTAAGCACTACACCATTTTAACCCTGTCTCTTAAGCCTCTATTTAACCCCATCAGTCCCATAAGGGTATGTTATGACCCTTATGGGGCTGTTACAACCCAACATTAACCACATAAGTGCCATGACGGTCCTCAAGGACCATCATGACACTAAGTATAAACACTACACTGCACTATACCCCCAAATAAAACATTAAATCTAAACTAACCTCCCTCTACACTAACCTATTAACACCTACACTACCTACCTACACTACCTACCCCGTAATAACCCCCACCACTCTAATTACAGAAAATAAAAAAAATTGAAGTCACCAAAAATACAAAATCTACATTACATAAAATAAAAAATAAATCACAAAAAATAAAAAATCTACATTACAGAAAATAAAAAAACCTAAGTCACTACACCATTTTAACCCTGTCTCTTAGATAGGTAGTGTAGGTGTTAATAGGTTAGTGTAGAGGGGGGTTAGTTTAGATTTAATGTTTTATTGGGGGGTATAGTGCAGTGTAGTGTTTATACTTAGTGTTATGATGGTCCTTGAGGACCATCATGGCACTTATGTGGTTAATGTTGGGTTGTAAAAGCCCCATAAGGATCATAATATAACCTTATGGGACTGATGGGGTTAAAAAGAGGCTTATGAGGGTCGGTATTGACCCCCATGAGTGACAGGGTTATTTATTGGCTTATGGGGGTCTGTATTGACCGCCATGAGTGTCCAGGTTAATTATAGGTTTATGGGGGTCTGTATTGACCCTCATGAGTGACGGGGTTAATTAATGTATTATTGGGGTCTGTATTGACCCCCATGAGTGACAGGGTGAATTATAGGTTTATGGGGGTCTGTATTGACCCCCATGAGTGACAGGGTTAATTATGGGTTTATGGGGGTCTGTATTAACCCCCATGAGTGATCGGGTTAATAAGTGCTTATGGGGGTCTGTATTAACCCCCATGAGTGACAGGGTAAATTATAGTTTTATGGGGGTCTGTATTGACCCCCATGAGTGACAGGGTTTATTAAGTGCTTATGGGGATCTGTATTAACCCCCATGAGTTACAGGGTTAATTATAGGTCTATGGGGGTCTGTATTGACCCCCATGAGTGATGGGGTTAATTAGGGGTTTATGGGTGTCTGTATTGACCCCCATGAGTGAGGGGGTTAATGAAGGGCTTACGGGGGTCTGACCCCCATGAGTGACAGGGTTAATTAAGGGTTTATGGGGGTCTGGATTGACCCCCATGAGTGACAGGGTTTTTTAGGGGTTGATGGGGTTAATTTTTGTTTTTATTACGGTCCTTTAAGCACCCGTAAGGCGGGAATTTAGAAATTTCATTGCAGTGGTGGGTCGGGGACCCCCACTGCGAGGGTTAATGTGGGGTTAATGCGGGTTTCCAAGCTTATCTCGGATCCAGTGGGGTTAATGCGGGTTTCCGAGCTTCTCTTGGATCCCTTCTTGGGTAAGTTATACGTGGCTGGGCGGTCCGGGGGCGTGGAGGCTCGATTTGGTTTTTTTCGGAGGCCATTTTTTCTCTCTTAGGGGATTTTCGTGTGTCTAACCTCGGGAATTTGGACTTAAATTGAGGTGTAACTTCACATGCAGAGGTCCTGGGTGCCCCACCCCCCTTGCTGTGGTAAGCTTTTTATGTATTTTTTTTGTGTGTATTTATGTGTTTTTAATGTTTTGAGGTGCGCGCGGTTCGGCCGTTAAGGTTGTTTTTTTGCGAGGTCGTAATGGGTCTTTTTCTAAGTCCTGTGTCTCGTATTTTTTTGTGTAAGTCCGTATATAGTGATTGCGTGTTAGATGTATTTTGGTAGTCCCGCTTGTGTGGGTGTTTGTAACCGCGTGTGAGGCGCCGTGGAGCCTCCACCTCCGCAAATGCGGCCCCTCGCTTTGCCTTCGGCTCATTGCAGCCAACGTTGGAGCCTCCACCTTCCGCAAATGCCCCCCTCGCATTTTTCGATTCGTAATTTGACAACTATTATATGTGATATAAATAGTATAGCATTATTATCTTATGGTTAGAATATCTCTGAGTTTTGACTTGTAAACATAAAACTTGACCTTGACTTTCACCACACTTAAATTCTACATAGTTTTTCCAACCAACCCAAATACAGTAGATGTACCATTTTCCTATACTTGTAACTTACATAGAGGGAGCAATATATAATGCAGCTCAGGGGTCACTGTTGAACCCAAAGGCTTCCTATGTGGAGATGCGTCTTTTCTTTGGATTGGGATTTTGTCCCAATCATATAGTCCACATTCTCTATACAAAAGCACCATATTACTCCCACTTGCCCTACAAACAATTCCTAACATTATGTATTCCATTATTTCATATCATTGCACCTATAAGTGAATTTATCATTTCTAATACCAGTAGAACAAAAGAGTTAACATAAAGGTCCCTTCAGGTAGAAAAGATTACCCATTACTGAGCCAGAATGATATGCTGTATTCACTTAGACCTATGTTCTGGACTAATTTACATAATAGGTTAGATATATTTTAGATATATTTAGTTGCTGTTAAATGCATATCCAAGTTTAATGGATTAATACATTTCTGCACTCTATAGGCAAAAAGCAGCCTTTATGTCTGTAGCACATCTCATAAAACATTTTATTATTATTATTATTATTATTATTATTATTATTATTATTATTATTATATCTAAAAACATAATTATGAATAATGATTATGTTGCCACCCCCAGGGGGGTGTCTACATTGGCCCCTGATCCCCAGGGGATCAATTTAACTCATTATTCACCTGCTGTTTCTTCCTCAGCCAATAGGAGAGCAATTGATGTCAGCCCCCAAGTTCCTGTTTGTGCTGTGCTGCTGCCATAGGGCCTCATTCAATTGTGATTTGGCCAGTTGAGTAGGGCTCACAAAGCATATTTTTTAAAAGAAGTTTTTAGTTAGTGAAGACCTTGCTTTTGGATAGAAGTTCACTAACTAAAAACTTCTGTAAAAAATATGCTCTGTGCTTATATAGAACCCTATTCAATTGGCTAAATTGCAATTGAATGAGGCCCATAGTACCTAACATAATAATGCCACACTACATTTGTTTGCAATATGTTAATATTGTTTTTGCCTTGTACTTAATGTATTATTAAGTACAAGAAAAATGTTAGTGCCTTACAAATAAACAATAAAAACAATAACATGTATAGAAAGTAAAAAAAAAAAAACAATAATACACCATTTAATATATTTATTTTATATTCAATTCTGCTGCTGTGGAATCTACCATTTCCAGTGATCTACTTCCTAAGAAGGGAGGAGACTTTGAATACAAAGAAATGTTGTATCTGCACAATTAGAGGATTTAAAATACAATTGCCAGTCCATTCATTAGATCTAGTGGAAAGCTCATTAGTTTTCAGAAACACACTGCGAAGAGAGAAGCTGCAAGTAACAGGCTTAAGGCCTCATTCAAATGCAATTTGGCCAATTGAAATGGGCTCTATATAAGCACAGAGCATATTTTTTTTACAGAAGATTGTAATTAGTGGAGACCTTGCTTTTGGATAGACGTTCACTAACTAAAAACTTATGTAAAAAATATGCTATATGCTTATATAGAGCCCTATTCAATTGGCCAAATTGCATTTGAATGAGGCCCTTAGTGGGAAAAGAAATGGAAGCCTCCAGTAAAACATAATTGCATATAGAAGTGAAAAGATAAAGGTTGTGTTTTTTTTTTTTTTTACTTTACTAACTTTACTTTACTAACATTTTGCCTGTATTCAAGTTTTGTTATTCAAAAGAATATATATATAGAAAAAATAAACACTGTGTTCATTTAACTTTACTCTTTCAATATTGCTCCTCTTGTGGCTAGATCTGGTAATTCATGATTCAATTAAATTGTAATTATTTTTTGTTTCCCCTATTCATTTAATTTGGGGGTGGGAGATTTGTGACCCCAATCCCTCCCAGTCCCTACGGCCCTGAGAATGTCATACAGTTCTATCCCCACCCATTGGCTGACAATCACACCTGCCCTGGGATTTTTTAAATATAAAGCAGTGTATTCAGTAATGGAAAGTTAATTTAAAAAGGAAAGTCAGTATAAAATACTGAAATATCCTCTTTTTCAGGAGTAACAAATACAAATGTGTTTTTTGTTGGTTAGATTCACTAACTATTGCAGAGTGATTTCTCCTTCTTCTTCTTCTTATTATTATTATTATTATTATTATTATCTTTTATTTGTAACGCGCCAATATATTCCATAGTTATACACAGGGGTTAAGTACAAAGCAAAAATAGCTTAAAATCCAATATACACAAGAGGGAAAACTCACAAACTTACAGTGTAAAGGGTTTGGGTGTGGTACAAAAGGGTGATAGATGTAAGATGACAGTGTGAAGGCAATAGGTTTAAGCAAGTGGAGGTGTCTATCTGTTGTACTGTAGATTGTAGGTGGGAGTGATATTAAGCTGTAGAGTGTGTGGTTGTGCATATTAAGGGTGAAAGGAAAAAAACAGATGCATTTTTGGGATTTTTTAAAGGGTTTTGAGGCAGGAAGATAGTCTAGTGGAGGGAGGCAAGGAGTCCCATAGAGTAGGGGCAGCTCGAGAAAAGTCTTCAAGGTGGCAGTGAGAGGAGGTGATAAAAGCGGAAAGAACAAGGTCATTAGCAGAATGGAGAGGTCAGTTGGGGGAGTATTTTGAAACAAGAGCAGAGATATAAGGGGCTGTTCTCTTTAGGGCTTTATTTGTTAGGGTAATGGTTTTAAATTTGATTCTGGAAGCTATGGGAAGCCAGTGGAGAGATGCTTCACTGAGCATTGAGTATGGTAGACAAGACGAGCAGAGGGCGTTCATCATGGATTGGTGTGGAGACAGATGAGAGATGGGAGCCAGCAAGGTGAGAATTGCAGTAGTCAAGTCAAGATATGATGAGAGAGTGTATTAGAAGATTTATTGAAGTTTTATTGGTGGGTTCAGTGAAGCACTTTACAGCTCATTGCAGTACTTGGTGAATTGGGGCCCATATCCTTTTAATATTTCCAAAAATTTTTTTGCAGTGGAAAAATTATCAAAAATAAATAATAATAATAGATTCAGAACATTAATGATTTATCAGTCTCACATATTTAAATAATCTCCAACATACTCTGCAGCCTTTTACTGACAATTAGTCCTATTAAACTCCCTCAACGTTGAAAACCGTAGTCTGTAACGTTGGCCACATGACTTGTGGCTATTAACTTGGCCCTGTAAAGCAACCCGTCAATGACTTGTGGGGTAAGGGTAAGAAAAGGCTATGGGATGTGGAAATTTGAACTGCACACCCGAAAGTGCTTTGATCTGTCAAGCCTGTAACTGTTTCCAATCACGCTATTGAATTGCAACAAATTCACTGGCGTTCAAGCCCGTAACCCGCAAATGGAGCCAAGAAGCCAACTGGTACTAGAGAGGACCCGCTAGGTGGGTAAAGTCCTATCCTTAGCACTGTAAATGCAAATATACACACACTACTGTACTTATAGGTAAAGGGAACGTGACGTTAGGTCTTACAATTAATAGCACAACATTCTCAAATCTGAAATTTAAAATACTTTATTTAATGCAAACCTTCAGTGTTATATCGATCCCGACTATCAATGTGTTAATACATATAATGGTACTCGCATGTGATAGAATATCATATTTACGGCTTTATCAATATTGCATTATTTCTGGAATGTGGGTGGGATCGTAACTCGTAATTGAGACTTTGAAATCAACCTCCATTTTTAAATGACATAATAATGATGATCTCTGCTGCCATTGGCTCCATCTAAACCTGTAACTACGGGTTTGACTAATTGATCATGTTCACGTCCGCACATCCAACGTTTCGAAAAATGGTTTACGGGTTTGTGTCTCAAACCCGTAACTGACAGCATATTCTAATTTAATAGCTCTGTAACACAGCCCAATTTCAAGCCCCTTCGGGCTTGCCGATGCTGCTACGGGCTTCTAATTAAATAGGGCTGTATGTCTTAGAATATCACTGAGGTGAAATGCTGGAAAAACAATGTGCTGAGAATGAAAGGTGTTCTATGATTATAATCGAAAATGCAAGATTTGATGCTGCTCATATATGCATAGCAACCTACACCCTCAGGAGAGAAGCAGATGTCTCCTCCGAAGAGATTAATCTCATCACAGATAAGCCTCTCAAGCATGAAGAAATATACTCTGGACATAATTGTCTGTTGGGAAACTCATAGATCAAACAACCCTGGTATGCAATATTGGACATTGTCTGGTACGGGGCATGCCAGATGTACTGCAACTGTTTAAGGTAGAAAATCAGATGTGACCGTATTAAACAAAATATATTCCCCATTTATAGTGTTACATTTTTTTCTCTGCATTTCAGCCTTGCAGGAGTTGTTAGTAGAACTTTCAGCCCTACGTTACTTCCAGTCTCATTAAACTATATTGAGAATTGGTCAATTAAGTGCTTAGGGCCTCATTCTATTATCGGCCGTAAATCGGCCGTAAGGCTGCGATTCCTTGCGGGGGTTCTGTTAACTCGAGATTCTATTATACGGCCCCGCAAGGATCTCCTCTTACGGCCGGCCGCATATCTTGGAACCGGCCGTAAGCTCTGAAATATAAAAACTCAAAAATAAATTCAAGCCTGCACTGTACAGCTCTGTAAATGCTATCGATCATATTGGGGGACATGAGGATTAAAAGTAACCCACTCTCAAGCTTGCACATCAGCCCAAACCCGAGTTCAAATTAACTGTTTATTTTCCGGCTGCGGCGTGGGCGGGTCTGAGGTGCTCCAAGCACTCTGGACTTTTTACATGGATATTTTACGGATATTAAAAATAAAATATTTTACGGATTTGAGTATAGGATAATTATGTGCTATTTTTTCTAACACCTAAAATCCCCTATAGTCTTCTCAAAGTGCAGGATGGCTTTATTTGGGCTATTTTATGTGCTTAATTGGTGCTAGCGGGACCTCTTTCCTGCAAGTAAGCAGCGGCTCGCTTTTAGCCTTGCAGAGAGGGTTCCCGGAGCAATTGAATTGCAAATAGGAATTTCTTACGGCCGAAACTCTTGCAGCCGTTTTCGATCAAAGGCTTTCCTCTGGCGCGAGGGGCCGCAAGAGATAGCAAGGCGCCGGCCGCAAGCCTGCCGGAGCCCCCGGCCGTAAGGGAATAGACTAGCCGAATAGCTTGCGGCCTGTCCTTGCGGCCCCGCAGCGGCTGTGGCCGCTAATAGAATGAGGCCCCAGGTGTCTTAAGTTAATTACTTTAAATGGAAATCAAATATTTATTAAAAAATCAGGTTCTGTATAAATCTATAATTTTATGCTATGAAAAACAAGCACTGCAGGGGTTAAAATAGAACTTTTAATCCATATGCAAATTGAATTACTTACAACACCAGAGTCTTCTATTGACTAATAGGAAGTGTCGGGGTTCTGGACCAACCGGGTTATTGAGCTTTATGGAGGAACAATATACAGTATGCACTGGGTCTTTCCTGCAATCTGCCCACCACCAATGCGCTGTCTGCTGGCCGTTGCACAACACTGAGCGTGCCACTATTTTACTATGTTTTATGTGCCACTACTCTAACCCTAAACCCTAAGCAACTTTTGATGGTCAAATTTCCTTACAGCCCACCGGTACCGCAGTAAATTTCTGGTTATATAAATAATATGTCCCTAGATATGTATCACCCTGTACTTACTAGATAGTGATCCGGTCCTGACTGCTGTCCCTAGCTCTCCAACGCGTGGTGCTGCAGTCTCCGGCATGTGACGCCACATGTAAGCCAACTTGCGATTACCCCTCCGCCCACCATAAAAGCTTGAATCACTTAGTAGTGGGCAGTAGGGACCAGGTTGACTACCGCTGCCCTAAGCCTAAAAACACCCTTAAAACAAAATTAACAAAGTTGCGGCAGGCAGTAGCGTGGCAAAGCGTGGCGGGCATATATCAGTACAGTTCCTACACTACCAGAATGATTGGCTTCAGCAAACTCTGCCATCTCCATTTTTTTTTTTTTTGCTGTAAAAGTGCTTGTTTAATCAGTGCATTCATCAATGTTTGAAGAAATGCTAGACAAATATGTAATTCATTGTATCTTTTAAGCAGTCCCCAAATGCCTATATATGTTTATCCTAAGAGATAGTATAACCTTTTGCAAATAATTAAGAAAAATTATATTTCTGAAAAAATGAGATAGAAGAACCACATTAGTGAAAGTGGAACAATTATAATGCTCGAGTATCGTAAACATTTCTGTGTTTTGCCACATTGGTTTAAATAAAGTGTAGAAGGGAATTATAGTATGTGAGCATAGCAGGATGTCATAGGCAGAATGACTGCTCGGGGAATGGATGGGAAAAGTGACAGCTGCTTTGTGAGCAGGGTCGGGGTAAGTCTTATTCAGGGCATGCATGGGCAGATGCAGAAGAAAACCTCCATCAGACTCTCAATTACAAATGAGACACACATTGCTAGGAAGCTAAAGTTATATTCACTCTAAACCATTTTTGATGTCAATGAAACCATTCACAAGCTCACACATTTCTACAGTCCTCTAGAGCAATCCATAGGCCAAGAAAACAAGACTTGCCTAATTAACATCTAATTAACCAATTATTCAAGCTCAAGCTCCCACTGAGACTACTTGTTCATTTATATTTAGGCATTTTGTTATTATGCCCAGAGGACCAAATTTTAAGAGCTGTATAAACCGACTTATAGGATATATTTTGTATTATTAATATATGAAGGGGAAATCAGTCAATACATGATCAGGATTATTCTACATGCCAATTATAAAAAAAATAAAATAAGCGTGAAGTCTTAGTTTTGCCAGCATACACTGGTCCTATACCACCATATATATGCCAGTTGTCCTCTTTTTATTACCTATCATCAATCTTTCTGATCCACTCACCAAGCAAGTCTGATATCTCATCCTAATTGGTGATTATTGCCAGTAACTGCTAATTATTCATGTCATATGAATTTAAAAAGGTTGATCATGTGCAAGACACAGAAAATAAGTGGGCTAATTACCCCCGGGGGCTGTCACCCTTATGCCTCCTGTTCTTCAAAAAGCTTTGTGATTTTGCCTCCTCACTAAATACTCATGCATATGTATGTTTCCTTTTTCTCTGGTTCCCTCTCGCAGTGTCCCAGTTTCCTATATCTCTCTTCTTCTCAATATGGCCATTAGCAGTGGAGAATGAAGGCTCACACTCGTAATCACAATAGGATTATGGACAAATGGAAGCTCAATCTCTAGAATGGATCCCAGAGTAAAATATTTGTCCCCACATGTGATAAGTAATACAATTGCTTCTTATTCATTTCTAAAATTATACATGGTCAAGTCAAACAGCATGCACAAAAATAAGAAATACAGAAGGTTGTATGAAATCCCAAATATAAATAGTTGCAATTAAAAAGAGAGGAATTGGATAGGAGAAATACATGGAACAGACACATAGGGGAGACATAATAGGGGTATTAAAATGAAAGAAGTAAAATAGTGAAAAAATATAGTGAACCAAAGAACAAAAGCATTCACAACTGGTAATATGATCTTTAGCCCAAGGCTTCAATGCACTCTTTAAAGGAAGATGGTTATAAAAATACACAGATTTAAAGGGATTCTCTACCACACACACAGAAAATCATGTTGAAATTATAACATTTCTAATTTTATCCACAAAATCTCTCTCATATTCTCTCTCTCCTACTCTCTCATTTAGGGAGCTTTCAAGAAATGCAGTCAAATACTTTATTATTATTATTTCCTTTATTTGTAACGCGCCAACATATTCATAGCGCTATACAGTACAATATCAATATTAACACAATGCAAAAAAAATTGAGGACCCTGTCTTTCAGCTTAAAATCAAACATACACAGGCCCTCATTCAATTGCGAATTGGTCAATTGAATAGGGCTCTAAATAAGCACATAGCATATTTTTTTTAAAGAAGTTTTTAGTTAGTAAAAACCTTGCTTTTGGATAGATGCTTACTAACTAAAAACTTCTTTAAAAAAAATATGTTATGTGCTTATTTAGAGCCCAATTCAATTGGCCAAATTGTAATTGAATGAGGGCCACAGTGTTTACCCTAAAGCACTCTGTAAAACTGAAAACTTGCAGACTTACAATAAAAATACAGTAATATTTTTATTTTTAATCTTTGATGATTCACCCTTGTCTATTCTTTCTATCTATCTATCTATCTATCTATCTATCTATCTATCTATCTCATATGTATATAAATATGTGTGTACATGTATAGAAGCAAGAACCTCTACACAATAACATGTTTAAATAAGCAGTATTTTGAGTTAATATTTGATATTTTTGGGAAAAAATGATCCTTAAAACATGATACAAATAAGTACAATGATGTATTCTCTCTCTCTCTCCCTCTCTCTCTCTCTCTCTTTTCTATATATATATATATATATATATATATATATATATATAGGCATAATAAGCAAATACATATATGCTTAGTCACACATTTCGCACATCTGTAGTGGTAACTATGTTATTAAACCCATCTGTGAATGTCCACTAATGACCCATTGACGTACATCAGAGAGACAAAACGTAAACAACTTGAATCGGGCATTGCCAGTGGTCTCTCAGGTATATAGTATAAATAAAATGGTGATGTTATTTGCTGTAACAGATATGGGGGATAACAAGTTTTTACTGGGGGAAAAACACTATACTCTTATATACAACACACAATCTGGTTGCAATTATTTACGAGAAATCAAGTATAATAATCCCCTTGTACCATGGATCCTCAGGGGATGTGGTTCATCCGAGGGCACTTCAATTCATTACACTGGTGGTCCAAGTGAGAAAGGCATCTTTCATGCACCATTCATTTCAGCTGTATAATGATTCTAATAGTGGTCATATTGACATTTTATTCTATTTGCTACAAGGCAGCAAACAATTGCAATCTGTCAGGTTTCTGAATAAAGACTTCAGGGACCAGTGGTTGAAACAGCGAGAAGTTAATGATTAGTGAACTTTTCAAATAGGGTGTTATGTTACCAATCCCTAAATGCTGTAAATACTACTTGGTGACTGATCTCACATAGCACGCATGACTGATTGAACACATCCCTTCTGTTTCCAATATACGGTAGTCTGAATTGAATTGGGAAAATAGGCAAATGTATTTTCCACATAAAACAACTAAGCTTTCCAAAAAACAAAATCCAAGTGTTATTTATTAGCGAGAATACAAGAATAACATTTATACACAGAAGAAACAATACATATATTATGGAGATTGCTAAAAAAAAGGTGGCAGTAGAAAAACTATTTTATTTTCTATCATGATGTTTAGATGTTACTTTCAACAGTGTATGTTCATTTTTTTATTTACTTATTTGATTAAAAAGCAAATAAATGGTTAATGACCTCTGTAGTGCCCTAAAACAGGAAACATGTTTTAATTAGTTATTGGTTATTATTAAAATGTATATTTAAGGATTTAAAAAAAGCATTGATCAATATTAAACTTACCTTCAAAGTTCAGACTCAGGTGCTCATTATAAGGTCATTAGGGGAAGTGGCTTAGTTTAGTGGACAGAAGAAGATGAGATAAACCCAATGGTCTCCAATTGGTGGAATCTTGCGGGATTAAAGTGTGTTTGCTTGGTAACAAGCTTTGGTAAGGGGGCAGCTAGGATGAACAAACCCTTAAGAAAATTCTGCCATGAACATCCTTGAAATATTTATATACAGTAGTATCACATCAATGGTGATAACCATTTTACTAAATCATCAGTGTGTGTCCTCTTGATGTATCTCAGAAAGACAATATATAAACAACAGAATAAAGGCATTGCCAGTGGTCTCTTAGGTATATAGTGTAATTAAATTGGTGACTATGCACTTTTATACAAAACATAATCTAGGTAAATTATATTCACAATTCATTTGGTGGATACTGTATGTGTTGTTTTAAAGTGTTTTTATTAATCAATCAACACTTTGCTGAAGGGCAGCCTATGAAAGATTGTTTGATTTCTCATCTTGAGATGTTGTTAAACCTGAGCTCCTAATCTTCCCACCCTCTACCACAGCTTCCACCCCACATATCTCTCTCACTGTTGACAATCATCACTCCCCCCTCCCAGGCCCATTGTCTTTGGGTTCTGTTGGATGCTAACTAACATCCTAACATCCTAATCAATTCTCTCATCATATCTTGCCACGACTACTGCAACTCTCTCCTTGCTGGCCTCCGCAGCACTTGTCTGTCTCCACTTGAATCTATAATGAATGCATCCACTAGACTCATCTATTATTATTATTATTATGATTATTATTATTATCCTTTATTTATAACGTGCCAACATATTCTGCAGCGCTAAACAGGGGTTAGGTACAAGTATAAACAATTTCCCCACAATGAAAATAATGGAAGACCCTGTTATTGAGCTTTCCCTAAAGCACCTAAAAATATTGAAAACCTGCAAACTTACATTCTAAAGGGTGTGGGTGAGGTACAGGAGAGTGATAGATGCATAGTGAGTGAAGAAGCTAAAAGATGATAGGCTTTTTTGAATAAATGTGTTTTTAAAGAGATGTTGACGTATTTGAGGCAGGAGGATCTGGTGGAGCGAGGTAAGGAGTTCCAAACACAACGCTCAGTGTTGGCAGCTCCTCACTGATAGTCACGCCACTGGCTTCCCATAGCCTCCAGAATTAAATTTTAAATCATGACCCTAACCTAAAACACCCTAAAACTTCCAGTGACTTCAAAATGACTAATGAAAATCTCACTAGTTTGCAAGAACACCTCCCTCTTGAGATAGTAACCGAAAGAATCAGCTCAGAAACCACACAGTAAAGAATTCTTGTTGTTATTCAGTCCTTCAGTCGTGTCTGACTCACAGTGACCATATGGACACAGCACACCAGCTTATCTATATGGTTTTCTTGGCAAAGATACTAGGATGGGTTGCCAGTTTCTTCTCAAGTGAACCGTGATTTATCTGAACTCTCTGCTTTGACCTGCCCATCTTGGGTGACCCTACATGGTATAGCTCACAGCATTGAGGTACACAATGTAATTGTTTATTTATTTTTTTCTAAAAACATTTTGCCCATTATCCATTATCCAAAAACTTATGACCACACAGGTAATTTAAGAATGTTGTGAAAGAACTGAAACAAAAATGTCTTTTGAAGAATCTGGCAAGGAGACTTGTACTTGAATACAAACTTTATATTTTGTATCAGTATTATTTTTTATTAAAAAATAGCCTTCTTTTCAGTGATATATAATATAATTTTTGCTTCTACAGTGTGCATATAAATGGTAAAATTAAGTACTGCAAGACAATAAACTTATTCATTTTCCCCTTCATTCTGTTCCTGGAAGAGTAAGTTATAAGAAAATGAGTGTGTAAAGTATGTAATTGAAAAGACTGTCTAATAGAAAGGTAAGAGGTTAGCTTGTAATGTAATAAGTGTCTCTGGGGGTCTTTCAGTAGGGAAGTCATAAAGCTAGTAGTCTGTCACATTCAATAGAAAGAGGCTGGAGTTTGCAAATGGGAGCCTTGGTCAATAGGCCACTTATTCTATATGCAGTGAGGTCACTTGTCCTTACCAGAATATGATCCAATTGATGTTCAAATGGAGTGAGATCAAAGTCTTCTCTGATATTAAGTCAATTCAGAACATTTGAAATACTGCAATTAAAAGACCACTGCAAGCAAAATGTTTTTATACAGTAACACTTTGCCAAAAGCTTTACATTTTGTAACTTTTATATGCAATTATTCTTTATTGTGGGGTTCCATTTTATTCACTCACATAAGTATGTCTGCTAATTTTTCAAAAGGGTGTCCTTGTGAACTAATGAGCTTGCCTTTAGCCCTGTCACAAAGGCTGGCAGTTGTATATGCCCCAGTCCCCTTACGCAAAGGCTTCCTCTATATTCAGTCTCCTCCCATCTAAGGAAGTTGATCAGCAAAAACAGTAGATTCTACAGCAGCATAATTACTCACATTGATAAATATTGCAATCTATGGGCTCTATTCAGTTTCTTACTCATACACTCGTAAATAGGCCACATAGCAACTGTGGGGGCTTTATTTTCTTAATTGATTAATCTATTCTTAATTAACATATGAATGCTTAATTGACTATCTATTCACAGACATAGGAACCAATAGAAAATGTGAATGTCCCGTTAATTGATAGGAATAGGTCATAAAACTGCACTCCCAAATGCTGACTGTGTTGTATCTTTATCAGAGAAGCGCAAGTCTTAGGCGATGGAGGTGAGCTAGACACTGTAATAGTAAAATTGAAAATATTCGTAACTAACTCTCCTCTCAACGTGGCCATATCACACCTTCTCCTCAACAAACAAACAAACAGCAGCCTGCCTTCACCCTTGGCCAAACCTATAGCCATTATAAACTCCTTTAACCCTGTAACTGAGGATGAAGTTGCTAATCTTCTATCAACCTCTTGTCTCACAACTTGTCCACATGATCCTATTCCATCACAGCTGACCCACTCCCTACCACACTTATCCCAGCTCTCACACATCTATTCAACCTTTCCTTAGACACTGGTAAGTTCCCATCACCTTTGAAATAAGCCACAATTACACCCATTCTTAAGAAACCCTCATCTGATCCAGCTTCTCCATTTTATTACCGCCCTATCTCTCTACTTCCCTTGGCTTCTAAACTACTTGAGCGTGTTGTCTATAATCGCCTTACACAATTTATTTCCTCCAACTCCCTCCTTGATCCCTTCCAGTCTGGCTTCCTGGCCCAACACTCCACAGAGACAGCTCTCACAAAAGTTACTAAAGACCTACTCAAAGGGTCATTTCTCAATCCTAATTCTCCTGGATCTCTCTGCTGCCTGTGAGACAGTTGATCGTTCTCTTCTTATCCGAATTCTCCACTCTCTTGGCATCTGTGACACTGCTCTCTCTTGGTTCACATCTTATCTAGGAAACTGAACATTAAGTGTCTCCTTCTCTGGTGCCTCTTCATCTCCTCGCCCTCTAACTGTCAGTGTACCCCAAGGCTCAGTCCTAGGCCCCCTTCTTTTCTCCATCTATATATCCTCCCTTGGTGCCCTTATAAAATCTTTTGGATTTCAGTATCATCTTTATGCTGATGACACCCAAATCTACATCTTTGCACCTGAACTATCCCCCTATCTGCTAGCTGAAGTTGCCAATTGCCTCTCGAGCATATCCTCCTGGATATCTGCCCGTCAACTCAAACTCAACATGTCTAAGACAGAGCTCCTTATCTTTCCACCCTCTTCCTCAGCTCCCACTCCTCACTTATCTCTCAATGTTGACAATACCATTATCACTCCCACCTCCCAGGCCCGCTGTCTTGGGGTCCTACTGGACCCTTCCCTCTCTTTCATTCCTCACATTCAATCACTCACAAAAATCTTTCACCTAAAAAACATATCCAAAATATGCCACTACCTTACACAAGACACAACTAAAATTCTTATTCACTCTCTCATCATATCTTGCCTTGATTACTGCAACTCTCTCCTTGCTGGCCTTCCTATCACTCGTCTTTCTCCACTCTTATCTATTTTTCATGCATCCGCTAGACTCATCAACCATACTAAACGACCAGTGTCTGCATCACCTCTCTATCAGGCACTCCACTGGCTTTCCATAGCCTCTAGAATACAATTCAAAATCATGATTCTAACAATCATGATTATCATGATTATGATCCACAATAGTGCACCCTCCTACATCTCTGCTCTCATCCCAAAATACACTCCTACCCGCCCTCTTCACTCTGCTAATGACCTTCTTCTCTCCTCCTCTCTCATCACCTTCTCTCACTCCCGTCTTCAATACTTTTCTTGTGCTGCCCCTATTCTATGGAACTCCTTACCTCGCGCCACTAGACTATCTTCCTGCCTCAAATCCTTCAAAATCTCTTTAAAACACATTTATTCAAAAAAGCCTATCATCTTTAGCCTTTTCATTCACTATGCATCTATCACTCTCCTGTACCTCACCCACACCCTTTAGAATGTAAGTTTGTGAGTTTCAATCTTGTGAGCTGCTTTAGGGAAAGCACTGTGTATATCTGATTGAAGGCTCAATAACAGGGTCTTCCATTATTTTTCATTGTGGCGTTATTGTTTATACTTGTACCTAACCCCTGTATTGCCCCGAAATAAAGGATCATTATAATAATGGAGTTTTTTTTTTAGTAGAGCGAAGGAGGTTGGGGAAAGTAGTTTGGCGTGGTTCTAATTTTACTTATCTGCTATTTTCAGATCTATTTACATGACACTAAATTTACTTTACACATAGATTACTAAATTAGGCCATTTTACACATACCCCCCCATACTCCCCACCCTATACCCTTAAATTAAAATCACACATAATATATATATTTAGTTTTTCATCCCATGCATATACATATTACATATTGATTTTTATTTATCCATTAATTTATTTTTGGAATTAATTATGCGGGGAGGAGGGTAGCATAAGCGTGCCTTTTGGTAGAGTAATGGAGCCCTCTATTAATTTTTTATGCCAAAAATAAATTAATAGAGAGAAGGAGGGAAGAGAGGGAGAGGAGGGAAGAGAAAGAGAGAGCAGTAAGGAGAGATGAAGAGGACAAGGGAGGCATATGGCTAGGAGTTGCAGCAGTGGGTGTTCTGGGAGGGGTAGGTCAGTAGGTGAGCTTGAGGGAGGGAGGGATGCGCCCATAGATTCAGCCACACATATCTCAGGGACAGAGGGGGAGGGGTTTGATCCCAGAAGGACAGGATCCCCAGCAGGTAGTTAGGAGGACAAGAGACTTTTCCCAAGAACAGGGCCCTTAACTGCTTTTACGAGAAGATGATGGTACTCCTCCATGCAATACGTGCATGAGTCAACATCCTACATAGGGTTAGGGATGTGATGCCTAGCCCAGAGTTGGAGTGAGGTGTCAGCAGAGGTTGTAGCCTTGAAGTATGAGGTCTGTGAAATTCTGATACGATGGCAGTTGGACCATGGTGAAGAAAAAGATGGCAGGTCAGGCCATAGCAGCAAGAGTTATGGGTGGTGGTCTCCCAGTGACTGTCCAGTTCAATAAGTGAGGTTGTTGATGGACTGAATTGTGCCTGCTACTGTAATGGGACTTGGTAGACATGCAGGCCTTGTAGGCATGCAGGATCCTAGTACCATGCGAGGTGAATATCATATACACCATTATCCCCCGTTAGCTTCCTGCTGGGTATATAAGGTGATATGTAGGCATTCTACAAACATATCAGTCATCACTGTCATGGATAAAACATGTGATTTATACAACTTTGAAAAGGGCATGATTTTTGCCTTTCGGGCCAAGGGTGGCAGTATTTCTGAAAAAAGAGCTGTTTGTGCACTGTTCACATGCTGCTATGGTTAAAATGTATGGAGACTGGAAAATTACACCATTGCCACATGCCATTGATCTCAGAGGTGAACGTCGGCTGTGAAGGAGTGTAAGGACCAGCAGATAGGCTACAGTTTAGCAACTCAACATCCAAACGAACCAAGGGGCTGGTCACTGCACTCATGCAGGCAAGGGTTCATAGTCAGAAACGGCTTAAATTTGCACGACAGTACCAAAGTCTGACCTCTTCTGATTAACAAAGGGTTGCCTTCTCTGATGAGTCATGTTTTCTGCTCCATCGACTGGATGGATGTTGGCGTGTCAGGTGTGAAACCTCCGAGAACAAACATTCTGCAACCAGTGTTGGAAGAACACAAGCTGGTGGTGGCAGCATTATGGTCTGGGGAATATTTCTTGGCATTGTCTCGCTTCACTCATACCTCTGGAAGGCACTCTCAAACGACTGGGTTGTCTATCCATCCTTGCAGATCAACTACACCGATACATGTTTACTGTCTACCCTGGAACGAATGTTGTCTTCCAGCAAGACAATGTAACAAGTCATACGACCAGAATTGTCCGGGAGTAGCTGCTGTCCATACTGCACATGGCAGTTATTCTGAATATTAGCTCATAGGTCATAATAATGTGAATCGCCTGTGTAGAAGCTTCCTGCAATTGCCTAAAGATAGGTGTATAATCTATCCCTCGTCAAATCCAGGAAGCTTACATATCACTTCCATTGGTGTGCAGCATCAGATGTGTGTGAAATACTTTAAGATAACACTTTACAATGACTATCAATGAAAATTTAGTTAAAGTGAGTAAGCCATCCAATAGAGAGTCCATATATGAGTGTGCCCACTGCAGCATATGTACATACAGACTGTAGGGCTGGATGTGCAGTGTAATGTAGTAGCACATCAGGGACCACATCTCAGCAACATGTCAACTACTGCTGAGAGATGGCCACATATTGGTTGGTATGACATACTGCATAGAAAGTTCAATATGTATCTGCATGAGCTGCATAGGGCAGATTAAATATTTTCTCATTACCAACTAAGCTCATAATACAAAGAAATGAGCATTTGTAACAAATAGTAACTATCCAGGTACAAAACATTATGGTGCAGGATATATAGGAGCACTCAGTAATCAAATGTTCATACAACATTATTAAGTCTACAATATACTATTGTTCTCTCATTTCAGCATCCAGGAGGTCCAGTTCCTCCATGGAGCCTGAGGTGGTGGCTTCGGCTCAGGTTGAGCCAGAAGAGGGGGAACCGGATTATGCCCCCACCCACAAGGATCCATGGCAAGAGGAGTAGGAGGAACATCAAGGAGTATATGAGGGTCCAGGATATGAGATGAGAAGGAAGACGTAAGCTTCATGTGGTCAGTGGGGGGAACCTGTTGAGCCATCTGCTACTGGACCCCACCGGGTCCCTACTACCCCAAATTGACACCTGGGACCTTAAACTGATCTCCTCAATACCTCCACACTCAGCCACCACCAGTGCCTCCTCTCACAGTCCTGACACAGCTAGAGGCAGACCTCAACCTCCTCACCCACCATTAGAGGCTACTAAGAAGGAGATGCTGGTTTATGTGCAGAGACAGTAGGACACTATGCAGGTGACATAATAGACAATAGTGGGCCACAGCATTAGAAGGCTCTACAGAGAGTCAAGGCGACATAATCTCCAGGTGGAGAGCTTCTTGGCAAGGCTGCTCCAGTCAGTGCAGAACCAGAGGACTCTTATACAGCCCAACATGGACATCACCCAGAGCGATATGGTCACAAGCACTGCCTCTTTGACCCAGGGGCCTGCCCCAGTACATCCACAGTCTGGCCTGTCCTTGTCTCTTCCACGCCTCCAACTCCCACTACCGCACTGCCACCTCCATCTTCAATGCCTCCCCCAGATACACCACCTAGGTGTAGGAGACTGGGTGGTGGCATTGTGGCTGAGACTGAGGTAGAGATAGGGACTGGATCAATTATTTTCCTTCTCAAAAGCACTCCTCAGTTAAAATCTGTTAGTCAAAATGTCTACACACTAGATGATCATGGAGTATCCTATGGTGATATTTTGTAACCATCACATAGTCCATAATCCTCTTCTCTATGGACATGTATGGATATGGTTAAAATGTCACCAATTGATGGTCACTGAGAAATGCCATTGAGAAGAGATTCTGTGGTTCCTTTTCTTTTTATTATTTCTATTACGGAATAACTTTTTTTTTATTTCAGGCAAATTTCACAATAATTTTGTTCATCTGCAAGCAGTGCTACCAAATGATGTAAGTAAACTATATACATAGTGGCTTTCAGATATCTTTTCCATCAATTATATAATTAAACACATATATAATGTTTTAATACCCATGATTGTTGTTAGGATTAATTTGTACCAATGCACATTTGCCTCTGGAATTGCAGAGTCCTACAATAATATGTTAATCAAACCCAGCAGTAATACAAGGGTTAGTTAAGTATGTCCACCTCTTAACAATATGAGAAAGGGTACTTTTGTCTGATCTAATTAACAGACATTAAGGCTGATGACCTTCGTCTTCCATCAATATTAATGGATATGTGTTTAGACATCATGATATCATAACAATCAGTTATCATCTGACAACCCCTGTATCTCTAAAAAATGTGCTAAACAATATTATATAGAGATGGTGATAGTACTCTTGGCACACTGAATGTGGTCACAGCTAAGCATTCCTTGTAAAATCCCAAATCATTTCATAATATCTGAAATTGGTTATGGTAACTGATTTTTCAGGACAAACACAGCATGGTTTGCACTGCTTATAGATGAACATCAGGTACAGTAACAGTATAAATCACTGTACTGTACTTTTTCCTGTTTTCCACAAAGATTGTGTCTACTTGTGACACCACACACATAATATTTATGCACAGTTGAATACTTTTTTTGTCTGTGCTCTGTGTATATAATAAACAATTGTATTATTATACCATAATTAAAGTGTGTGTGTTTATAATGGATATTGATTTGGGACATCAACATGCATTTTTTTCAAATTACACCTCAGTTTACGAGTTGTGAGTCATAAGTAACTTGCGAGCGCTCAATACATTTTCAATTGAATCACCTATGAGTGAAAATCCACAGAAAATCCACCCATAATTTTGTGTAAATGGAGTCTACTAGTGCTGTAACTTAAATGACCACAAACATCCCCTATATGTGCTTTGCACCGTTAGATAGAGGGTGGAAAAGCACATGAAAGAAGTTTTAATTTTTTTTAAATTGAAGCTGATTTCATAGTTTTGATCAGTTGAAGTCAGGCTATTTCACAGTGTTTTGCCTCTGGCTGACTGAGTAATTAGAATCAAGTGAAGAAGCATTGAATGAGGCAGTGGCTAAGGGATTTGTCACTACGTGTAAGTACTCTAGCAGCTTGAGTATCAACTGAGCAGGTGAAGAAGTTCTTGGGTTTAATTCTCACAAAGAGTGAATTTTTTTTCTTTACTGTTTAAAAAAATCAGAAATACGTTCTTTTGTTTATTTAATAAAGCATATGGCAAAATGAGGTAACTGTCTTGTTTTTTGTTTATTCTAAAAAAACAATTTGAAGATTTATGTAAACTACATATTTAAAGAAAATGTATATAAAATTGTAAATAACTAGTAAATACTGTGTGTGGGTAGGTGTCCTAACTTTTGCAAATCCATCCTATGGTATGCATGAAAGCTGTGTTATAATGGCAGACATATAATGTAGCCATATATAAAGCGTTAATGGATTGGAGGGTGAAAATTAATTGTAGGCTAATTTGAATGGTCCTGCCTAGTTTCTCAGAGTGCAGTGCAATAAGTGTATTGTTTTTAGATTCTGAGCATGAAATATGTTTTTTTACTTATTTTTTAGATTTTCAAATGTGAACACAAATATACCTTGCTCATAGTAAATATAAAAACAGCTTTTAAAGACTCATAAAAAGCACTTTAACACTTAACACAGGTAGTCCACAACCACTACCCTAAGACAGGTTATTTACATATTTTATTTATCCGAAGGGTTCTATCAATATACTGTTATTGAGTGTACTTCAGACAGTGGAGGGAATTTACTAAAGGAATGTGAGTATATACTTGGGAGCTGTAACCTGTGATCCATCATCTCTGCGATTTACTAAAGGCTTGTTCATGGTAACAGACAGCCATATGCAGGTTATCACGAGTTATCACAAACAGGGTGTTTAATGAGCTGGTTAAGGCATGTCATGGGCATGTTACTTGCGGCATACCATCTAAACCTAAATTCTCTGAATTTACTAAACACAAATCTTGCTGTTAAGAACCCACAATAGCAGTATATATTTGTAAAATTGCATTACCATAGATTAATCCACCAGTTGTACCTATGGATCCTATAGACCCCTATGGCTTTTACCTTTAGCCCCTATACCATGGGGTTCCACATCAGAACCCAGTGGCATCTGCAAATTAACCCCCACCATGGGGGGCCCTAATGGACCCCTATGGCAACTAATCATTAACCCCTACTGTTGGGGGGTCAAACTGGGGTCTGATGCAGAACTACTACTGGGGGAGTCCCTAACTCAGTGGCAGTTCAAATTAACCCTGCTGCCAAGGAGGTCCTTAAAGAACCTTTGTGACATCTCTAATTAACCCACAGATATCCGTAGTACCCTCCATTAATCCCTCTGCCACAGAGGTCTTTAAAGGATGGGAACATAAGTGAAGCATGGGAAGGGGGAATTCCCAGGGTTCTGAACCTCATAGCACATGGGAAGGAGGAATCCCAGTGGTTTCCCTGGCTCATAGCAGCTATATAGGGAATTTCAGTGATCCCAAGGCTCATGGGGGTAGTGGGTTATAAGCAGAGTTCATACACCCACTGCATATGTTTTATTTAACACCTTCCCTGCCATATGATGGGGTTTATATAGATAGATAGGGGAGAAAGAGGATGTTCAGGCTAGTGTAGCGTGTTAACTTAGCGAGAACCATTCAACAGCATTGCTATGGAGACTACTGAGTTTCAGACTCTCATGCAAGCATACTGCATGCACATGTTAGAGCAAGAGAGCAATGAAACACCCTCCTTGATGAATGTCACCTAGTTTGAGTGGATTTCTTTGGAGAGGAGCCGTACGATGGCTCCCTAACCAACAAAGAAAAAAGCTCCCACTTTTACTGGGGAGCCTTTTCTTGCTGCTATTTACCAGAATGTACTGAAACCCAGTGTTTTCTATCACACTGTGAAATTAATCACTATTGGTGTATGAATCCTATTACTTTAACGTAAGGGTGGTTCACATCTGGTGCTGGAATGGAGCGTATATCAAAATGCTCTCATACAGTAATATTGTTTATAGTCCCAGCTTGTATAAGGAGAAAGGCATTAATCATCATTAAACATGAAACATTAGCTTTCAAACTTACTTACACAAACATCCAAATATGATGACAGATCCCTGAGTGAGCAGTGTATCTACCTTTATGCAGTTATCTCCACTTACATATTCTTCTTCACCAACCCCGTACTGGCCATGCAACTTCCTAATAAAGTAGTACATACTTTGACCAAAGTTTTGATTACAGGAAAATTTTCAATAAACATCACCTCTTAAACACTGTCCAAATTACTTAATTCCTTAAAAAGGATCGTTGTTGTTGGAGATTAGTGGTTCTTGTTACAAAGAACATTACAATTTGGCATTTCATTATATTAGCCAATTTTGTACTTTACTCAAAGCATACCATTTGTTTGCACATATGTATATCTAAGTTCTTATTGAGCTTGTATAGCTAGTTTTAATGCTCCTTAGAATGAAGTAATCATTTAAAAAAAATAACATTGCCATTTTATCCTGCAAGTGCTAATGAATGAGTGACACACTTCCATAGACCACCACACTCTTGGCAAAGACATCCAATATTGAGCCTAATCACATGCTCAAATACCATGAAAAATGTTAAAAGGTGAAAAACATAGAAAATGGCTGATATTATTTTTATAGGACCAATATAGTCTATATTATGCAAAATATATTTACATATCACAAATCACAATATATTTGTTTGAAGTTTAACTGTAGAAGCCTAGGCACAATGACAAAACAATTAGATATAGTAAAACTGTACATTCATAATTCTTGGTGACTACTATGATGATAATAATGATGAGTGTGTTACATACAACAAAACCCTAATAGAGCAAAGTACATTATCCCATGGGTCCTTGTAAAGAATAGGTGTGGGACCAGGTGTGGTATACCCTAGCACATAGGATGTGATTGCCAATAGAAGCCTTAGACAAAAGAGTGGTTAAGAGGCAGTCCTAAGGCTGAAAGATCAGGTTAGAAATCCTGAGACATTGCCTAAAAGGTCAGAAAAACAGACAGGAAAATTGTTGTAAAGCAAGCCAAAGGTCATACATAGGAGATCAATCAGGCACTTGGAGATAAGAAAGCAAAGCAACTAAGCTCTGCTACTCAGTTGCAGTTACTTTATGTAGATACATAACTGCTCTTTCTAGTTCCTGCAAAACTCCCTTACCAGACTGGCAGCCTCATTAAATTAGCCCTAATAGTTCCCTCGGTCCTCGCAAAAGACATTTTTTTGCTGTTTGCGAGGACAGATTCCTCAAAATGTACCTCGCAGCCTCCAAAAAGAGAATAGGCTCCAGGAGAGCTACATAGTAACACGCAGCCATAAATCTATTCGTGACCCCTGCAGCCTCCCCACGCGGACCCATGAAGATCCCCATGAGACTAAAATTAACCCCCTCAGTCCAGTAGGGGTCTATAATAGACCCCTATAGGACACTATTAACCCTGTGGTTAACCCTACATGTGACATGAGGGTCCTCCAGGACCCTCATGACAAAATCTAAGCACTACACTAACCTATTAACCCTAACTATACCCCATTAACCCCCTAACCCTAACTATACCCCATTAACCAATAGTAAACCCTATCTAACCCTAACTTGGCCTATGTAAACCTATCTGGACCTAATAACCCTTACTGGGCCTATCTAACCCTTACTGGGCCAATCTAACCCTAATTAGGCCTAATTAACCTAATAACAATAACTGGGCCTATTTAACCCCATCTAGCCCTATTTAATCCCATCACTTAAGGGGGTCTATACAAACCCCCATAAGCCTCCATCTAACCCCATCCCTTATGGGGTCTATACAGACCCCAATAAGCCTCTATTCAACCCAATCAGTCCCATAAGGGTCTATGAAGACCCTAATAGGACAAAGTAAAGCCTATTATTAACCCCATAAGTGCCATGAGGGTTCTCCAGGACCCTTGTGACACTAAGTACAAACACTACACTACACTATTCCCCCCCAATAAACCACTAAATCTAACCCCCCCTCTACACTAACCTATTAACCCCTATCTACCCAACACTACCTACCTAACCCCCTATTAAAACCCCCACCCCACTAATTACACAAAATAAAAAAAACTATGTTGCCAAAAATAAAAAAACTATCTTACCAAAAATACATTATAAACCCCTCACTACCAAAAAAAAAGAACATCACAAACTCCCCCCGCCACTACAAAAAGTAATAAAATAATTACACACCTGCAAAGAAAAAGGCATACACAAATATACATAACATTACAGTAATAAAGACGTTATAAATATACCCCAACTACAATACATTTCCCCCTATCTAGAAATAACCCCCTATCTATGCATTACCCCCTATTTATACATAACCCCCTATCTAGACATAACCACTATCTAGACATTACCCTATATCTAGACATAACCCCCTATCTATACATAGCCCCCTATCTAAACATTACCCCTTATCTATACAATACCCTCTAAATCTAAACTAAAATAGAATAAATAAAACCACTTACCTTTGCAGATGTCCCTTCAGATCGCAACCCCTTCGAAAAAAAGAATCATCAGATTAGTACAGAATTAAACATTACATATAATAAATAAATATCACAAATACTGTATTAAACTTACCTTTCCAGCATGTTCCCGTCCCTCTTCTTCTGTTCTCCGGATTGGCCCCTTGTAAAAACATACATAACATTAGTCACACATTAACACAAATTCACAAAACTTAAATAAACAATCAACATTATAAATGTAAAACTTACATGTCCGCGATGTGTCCCGGCTGGGCCCTTGAAGAATCCGCGATCTAATTTTTTTTTTTTTAAACTAACAGAGCTCCGCACTTGCCGAGCTCCCTGACTCTAATGAGGCCTCCAGAGCCTCATCCGGTAGGAAATTGGAAATTGGGCCTTCTGATTGGCTGAAAAGGCTGTCAATCAAATGTCATCCAATCAGAAGGGGCCAAAGTGTGAGCCAATCACAATGGGATACACCCCCACTGGGTGATTGGCTGAAAGTATCTGCACCTTCTGATTGGCTGTTGTCATTGTAAATCAGACTTCAGTCAATCAGAAGGTGCAGGTGCCTTCAGCCATTCAACTTGTCGGGGTGTATCATATTGTGATTGGCTGTAGTCAATAGTGCATTCTGATTGCTTTAGAAAAGATTGACAGGTCCTTCAGCCCATCAGAATGGGATATAGGCGTGTATCTCATTCTGATTGGCTCACACCTTGGCACCTTCTGATTTGCTGAAATTTGATTGGCAGCCTTTTCAGCCAATTAGAATGAACCATTGCCAATTTCCTACCTGAAGAGGCTCTGGAGGCCTCATTAGCGCCGGGGAGCTCTGCGAGTGCGGAGCTCCGTTATTTTTTAAAAACATTTTTTAGAGTGCAGGTTCATCAAGGGCCCAGCCAGGGACAGCTACGTTTTACATTTATAATGTTGATTGTTTATTTATGTTTTGTGTATTCGTGTTAATGTGTGACTAATGTTATGTATCTTTTTTCCAGGGGCCGAGCCAAAGAACAGAAGAAGATGGACGGCGACATGCTGGAAAGGTAAGTTTAATATTGTATTTGTAATATTTATTTATTATATGTAATGTTTCATTCTGTACTAATCTGATGTTTCTTTTTTTCCTAGGGGGTGCGATCTGAAGGGACTTCTGCAAAGGTAAGTGGTTTTCTTAATTCTATTTTAGCTTAGATTTAGGGGGTATTGTATAGATAGGGGGTAATGTTTAGATAAGGGGTGATGTTTGTATTGTAGTTATGGTTATATTTATAATGTCTTTATTACTGTAATGTTACATATATTTGTGCATGCCTTTTTCTTTGCAGGTGTGTAATTATTTTTTTATTTTTTGTATTGGGGGTTTGTCCTTTTTATGTTGTGTACCTTAGGTTTTTTATTTTGTGTAATTAGTGGGGTGGGGGGTTTAATAGGAGGTTAGGTAGGTAGTGTTAGGTTGGTATGGGTTATTAGGTTAGGGTAGAGGGGAGTTAGTTTAAGTTTAGTGGTTTATTAAGGGGAATAGTTTAGTGTAGTGTTTGTACTTAGTGTCATGAAGGTCCTGGAGGACCCTCATGGCACTTATGGGGTTAATAATAGGCTTCTCATTGTACTATGAGGGTCTTCATAGACCCTTATGGGACTGATTGGGTTAATTAGAGGCTTACGGGTGTCTGTATAGACCCCCATAAGGGATGGGGTTAGATGGAGGCTTTTGGGGGGCTGTATAGACCCCCATAAGTGATGGATTAAATAGGGCTAGAAGGGGTTAAATAGGCCCAGTTAGGGTTATTAGGTTCAGATAGGTTTAAATAGGTCTAATTAGGGTTAGATAGGGTTTAGTATGGGTTAATGGGGTATAGTTAGGGTTAGGGGGTTAATGGGGTATAGTTAGGTTTAATAGTGTAGTGTCATGCTTGGACTTTGTCATGAGGGTCCTGGAGGACCCTCATCACACTTATAGGGTTAACCTAAGGGTTAATAGTGTCCTATAGGGGTCTATATAGACCCCTATCGGACTGAGGAGGTTAATTTTAGTCTTATGCGGCTTTGTATAGAGCCCCATGAGTTATAGGGTTAATTAAATGCTCATGGGGCTCTGTAAAGAGCCTCCTGAGTTATCGGGTTATTTATGTGCTTATGGGGCTCTGTATCGAGCCCCATGATTAATATGGTTAATTAAGTGCTCATGGGGCTCTGTATGGTTAATGTGGGGTTACTTCGGGGGTCCCGATGGGGACCTCCAGCATAGATGGTGACCTCCAGCATAGATGGGGACCTCCAGCATAGAGGTGCAAGTGTTGAGGTGGGGGAGCCTGCAAGATCATCTCGCAGGCTGTCAATGCTACTGCACAGAATCTCTGTGTTTGGCACGGACGGCCCTACTGCGTAGCTCACACGTTGCTCGCAGCAGGGCTAATTTAATAGCGTCATAACTTTTCTAAATTTGAAGCACGTAGGGCTTAAGTACAGACCTTGTATCTACAAGGCTGGAATTTAATGGAGCTGTGGATCTGTGCAACAGCCTGAATGGTAGGTGCAAGAGCATATCTTCCTAGTTAGGAATCTATGGAGACAGCTTCTGCAGGAATATAAATCACTACATACCCATGACAAGCATAAATGTGGGTATATACATGAGGGCTTAGCAGGCAGAAAAGCCTTAAAGGATTGCACCCTTAGACTTTAAGCTAAAGAAGCAGAAGAGGGGAGAGCCATTGAGTTGCCAGTGGGGAATCTAGGACCATAGCCATTACAGACCCAGAGAATAATTGTGAATGTTGTCAGTTTTTCTTCTGCCGTATGGTACATGTCAATTTTCCACACTGCCATATATAAGAACAATCTAAAACAATGTCAGTTTTCATTCCTATTCTAAAAAGAAAATAGATCTTGATTGAACAAAGCGCTCAGAGAATAATCGCTTTAGTAAAGGTACTAGCAGTTTGAATAAATATTAAACTTTTACAGTTTTAATATGTGTGTAAACTAAGACAGAATTTGACCCCAGGATTCCATTTAGTATTAAATTGAGAAAAATATGTTTGAGTTAGGACCAATTTTCCAATATAATTGCTCATTCAGTAAAACAGCTCTTTCAGAAATGACCTTCGTTGTATGAAAGCAGTGCATTTTAAATAGCTGAAGTTTTTTAGTGTGTTCTATAATAAATGAATGCCTAAAATTATTATTAACTATTCTGCACAAGAGATGAAAATACTTTTCAGTGAGATCTAACTACTGGCTTGTTATGACATTTTATTCTGAAAAAAATAAACAAAAGGTTTAATTATGAGTGACTTTTCCCAATACAGAGGTACTTTTATTTTTTTTCTTTGTTGGCAAAATAAATATTGCTTAGTTTTATACTAAATTATTTGGTAATGCCTTTCCTAATAATTTTCTCACATTGCTCTCATGTATTACATTTAGGAAAATTGGAAAAATATGTCATACATTTAAAAGATCAGCCAATTGAAAAGGGCTCTATATAAGCACAGACCATACTTATTTTACAAAAGTTTTTAGTTAGTGAACTTCTATCCAAAAGCAAGGTCTTCACTAACTAAAAACTTCTGTAAAAAAATATGCTATGTGCTTATATAGAGCCGTTTTCAATTGGCCGAATCACAATTTAATAAGGCTGCTAGTCTCTTAAAGGGTGGTTTACTTAACATTACCAATATTATAAAGCTGTTTATAATCAAGAGGCCTGACAAATAAAAAACACTTTGTGGATTTTGACTGGCTGAAAAATATGAAACTTCCATCCATTCGTTTTCATTTGAGTAAAAGTGGAGCTATGTTGTAGGATAAAAGGTAAAATTTTATATAAACTCAATGGACTCAACGTATTTTTTCAACCTCAATTACTATGTAACTATGTAACTAAACGATTTTAGGCATTTTTTGTTTTGTTATATATGTTACTGTTTTTAAGTTTAAAACATGCTCTTTTTAATTAATATAATTTTTGAACTTTTGAATCCATTGGTTGCCATTTAGTTAGAATGCATATTGTATAGAAAGAGTTGCTTGAGAGAGCCTTGCTCTTACAGTGAGCGAAAAAAGTATTTGATCCCCTGCTGATTTTGAACGCTTGTCCACTGACTGAAATTGCCAGTCTATAATGTTAATGGTAGGTGTATTTTAACAGTGAGAGACAGAATAACAAAAAAAAAAAAAGAAAAACGTATGTCAAAAATGGTATAAGTTGATTTGCAGGTCAATGAGTGAAATAAGTATTTGACCCTTTCGACTTAGTACTTGGTGGCAAAACCCTTGTTGGCAATCACAGAGGTCAGACGTTTATTGTAGTTGGTCACCAGGTTTACACACATCTCAGGTGGTATTTTGTCCCACTTCTCTTTGCAGATCCTCTCCAAGTCATTAAGGTTTTGAGGCTGATGTTTGGCAACTCAAACCTTCAGCTCCCTCCACAGATTTTCTATGGGATTAAGGTCTGGAGACTGGCTAGGCCACTCCAGAATCATAATGTGCCTCTGTGTGTTTTGGGTCATTGTCATGCACTACCCATTTTCAATGTCCTGGCTGAGGGAAGGAGGTTCTCACCTAAGATTTGACGTTACAGGGCCCCGTCCATCATCCCTTTGATGCAGTGAATTTGTCCTATACCCTTAACAGAAAAACACCCCAAAGCATAATGTTTCCACCTCCATGTTTGTCGTGGGGATGGTGTTCTCGGGGTCATAGTCAGCATTTCTCCTCCTCCAAACACAACGAGTTGACTTGATGCCAAAGAGCTCAATTTTGGTCTCATCTGACCATATCACTTTCACCCAGTTCTCCTCTAAGTCATTCAGATGTTCATTGGCAAACTTCAGACGGGGCTGTACATGTGCTTTCTTGAGCAGGGAGGCCTTGCAGCCGCTGCAGGATTTCCGTTCTTCACAGCATAATGTGTTAACAATTGTTTTCTTGGTGACTATGGTCCCAGCTGCCTTGAGATACATTAACATGATCATCCCGTTTAGTTCTGGGCTGATTCCTCACCGTTCCCATGATCATTGAAACTCCATTAGGTGACATCTTGCATGGAGCACCAGACCGAGGGAGACTGGCAGTTATTTTGTGTAATTCTATTGCCCAATTTGTTACATAGTTACATAGTTACATAGTTACATAGTTACATAGTATTTAAGGTTGAAAAAAGACTTTCAGTCCATCAAGTTCAACCTTTTAAGATCTCCTTTGATCTGCAATATGCGGATTACCTATTAATTCATTAGTTGTTAATTAATTATTAATCAATTATTTAATGTTTTTTTTTTGTTGTTTTTTTTTATTATTATTAATTAGTCCAGAGGAAGGCAAATAGAAAAAAAAAAAAAAAACAAGCGAGACTTAGCCAATTGTCTAAAGGGGAAATGTAAAAAATTTGGATCATTACTGTCTCTCTAATTATCCATGATAACCCTGAATTCCCTTTTTTAATTAGAAATAAATCTAGTCCCCTTTTAAAGTTATCTATCGAATCCGCTGTCACCACCTCCTCTGGTAGAGAATTCCACATATTAACCACCCCTACTGTGAAGAACCCTTTTCTTTCTTTGAGGTGGAATCTTTTTACTTCTAACCTCAAGGGATGTCCTCTTGTCAGTTGAAAACCTCTTGGCACAAAAAGCTCCCTTGACAAATCTTTATCCTGACCCTGGATGTATTTATATAAGGTAATCATATCTCCTCTTAGACGCCTTTTTTCTAGAGAAAATAAGTTTAATTTGGTTAGTCTTTCTTCATAACTTAGCCCCTCCATTCCCCTTATTAGTTTGGTTGCTCTTCTCTGTACCTTTTCCAGCTCTAAAATGTCCTTTTTATGAAGTGGTGCCCAAAATTGTACTCCATATTCCAAATGAAGGCGTACTAGAGATTTGTATAGTGGCAGAATTATATTTGCTTCCCTGGCTTCTATACCTTTCTTAATACAGGCTAATATTTTATTTGCCTTTGCAGCTGCTGCTTGGCTTTGAGCACTGTTACCTAGGTGGTTGTCCACAAGCAATCCCAAATCCCTTTCAATATCTGATACACCTAGATTTGCTCCATTAAGATTATAAATTGCATGGCTATTTTTCCTTCCCAGATGCATAACCTTACATTTATTCGCATTAAATCTCATCTGCCATTTAGATGCCCATTCCTCAATTTTATGTAAATCCCCTTGGAGGGAAAGCACATCATTTTCTGATTTAATTACCTTGCACAACTTTGTGTCATCAGCTAAAATGGAGACCCCACACTCCAATCCTAC
The DNA here is from genome assembly GCA_027410445.1 of Discoglossus pictus. NCBI lineage: Eukaryota > Metazoa > Chordata > Amphibia > Anura > Alytidae > Discoglossus > Discoglossus pictus. Next base: position 64,374,793 of record CM050166.1, read on the forward strand.
CTCTAAGTCATTAATAAATATGTTAAAAAGGAGAGGACCTAATACTGAACCCTGAGGAACCCCACTTACCACATTAGTCCAATCGGAGTATGTTCCATTTACAACAACCCTTTGCTTCCTGTCTTTTAGCCAGCTCTCAATCCATGAGCAGATATTTACTGCAATTCCTGTATCCCTTAGTTTGCCCAATAGTCTCCCATGTGGCACTGTATCAAAAGCCTTTGCAAAATCCAAAAAGACTACATCCACTGAGTTGCCTTGATCCAGGTTCCTACTAACCTCCTCATAGAAACTAATTAGATTTGTTTGACATGACCTATCCCTCATAAACCCATGTTGACTCCTACTTATAATCCTGTTCAAATAGACATATTCATGTATATTATCCCTTATTAACCCTTCTAAAAGCTTCCCCACTACAGAAGTGAGGCTCACTGGTCTATAATTCCCCAGATTTGCTCTTGCTCCCTTTTTAAATATAGGTATCACATCAGCTTTTCTCCAGTCATCTGGTAGAGACCCTCTGTTGAGTGAATCTTGAAAAATTAAATATAATGGTTTGGCTATTACAGAACCCAGTTCCCTTAGTACCCTTGGATGTATTCCATCAGGACCCAGGGCTTTATTAACATTTATTTTTTCCAACCTCTTTTGGATTACTTCCTGTGTTAACCAATTATTTGGCAAAGGTAGTGTAGCTCCATTATGTCGCAGTGTCCCAACCACTGGTACCTCCCTTGTGTATACCGAAGAAAAGAACCTATTTAGCTCATCTGCCTTTTCCTGGTCACTAATTTTCAGACAGCCTGTTTCACATTGTAATGTTCCTATAGCTTCCTTCCTCGCCTTCTTCCCATTAATATACTTAAAAAATATTTTAGGGTTAGTCTTACTCTCTTTTGCAATTAATTTTTCATTTTCTATTTTAGCCAGTCTAATCGCGCTTTTGCAAGCCTTGTTGATTTCCTTGTATTCCCGTAAAGGAGTCTCTGTCCCCTCTTGTTTGTATAATTTAAATGCCTGTTTTTTACTCTGTATCTTGATCTTTAAATCATTGTTAAGCCACATGGGTTGTGATTTACTCCTTTTACTTTTATTCCCACACTGTATATGCCGATGTGTATGTATATTTAGTAAGGATTTAAATGTTGTCCATTTATGTTCAGTGTTTTTACCTATCTGTTCTCTGTCCCAGTCTATACTTTGTATTGCTGCCCTTAGACCGTTAAAATCTGCCCTTTTAAAATTAAGAGTTTTTGTTGGCCCCTTAAAATGTTGTTTTTTTAATTCAATCTCAAATGAGACTGTGTTGTGATCACTGTTTCCCAAAGGTTGCCCTATTTCAACATTTGATACAATATCAATATTATTTGTAATGAGTAAATCTAAGATAGCTTCATTTCTAGTAGGCTCCTGTATAACCTGGGCCAGATAATGATCCCTGAGTGTACTCAAGAACCTGCTCCCCTTAGCTGAACTGCTGGTCTCATTTATCCAGTTTATTTCAGGGTAATTAAAATCTCCCATTATTAGAACTTGCCCGTGCTTAGCTGCATTTCCAATCTGTAACAATAATTGTATTTCCCCACTTTCAGCTATATTTGGGGGTTTATAGCATACTCCTACTAATATTCTTTTGGAATTTGCTGCTCCGCTATTTAACTCTACCCAGAAACATTCAACTTTATCACTAGGTCCACCATAAATATCTTCTCTGACTATAGCCTTAAATTCAGGCTTAACATACAGACAAATCCCTCCTCCTCGTTTACCATTGCCTCTATCTTTCCTAAATAGGTTATTACCATCCAGATTAACAGTCCAGTCATGAGATTCATCCCACCACGTTTCGGTAATGCCTATTAAATCCCATTTTTCATTAATTGCTAATAATTCTAACTCTCCCATTTTTCTTGGCAAGCTTCTGGCATTAGCAAGCATACACCTTATGTTATGAGTCTGTAGTTCTGAAGTGCCTGCCACTGAACTTGAATTACTTAGTACTACCTCCATATTGACTATACTACCCCTCCCCCATCTCCTCCCCTATGAGTTGTTAATTCATCCCTTATACCCTCTACACTTTCTACCCCATTACTTATATCTAGTCCCTCCCCCCACCTACTAGTTTAAAAACTCCTCCAGCCTTTCTACCATCCTATCCCCTAGTACAAAAGCTCCCTCATCATTAAGGTGCAATCCATCCCTACTGTAGAGATTGTACCGAAGTGAGAAGTCAGCCCAGTGCTCTAAAAAGCCAAACCCCTCCTTAGTGCACCACATCTTTAGCCACGCATTAACCTCCCTAATCTCCTTCTGCCTCCCTGGGCTAGCACGTGGCACTGGTAGTATCTCAGAAAATACTACCTTGGAGGTCCTTGCCTTCAGCTTATTACCTAGTTCTCTAAAATCATTCTTTAGGACACTCCATCTTCCACTAACTTTGTCATTGGTACCAATATGTACCAAGACCGCCGGTTCATTTCCAGCCCCTCCCAATAATTTGTCTACCCGATCCACAACATGACGAACCCGAGCACCCGGGAGACAGCAAACTGTTCGATTGCTGGGATCTGGGTGACAAATCACCCTGTCTACCTTCCTAATAATAGAGTCCCCTACAACCAAAACCTGTCTGTTCTGCCTATTCTGCCCTCCCTCTTCTCCAGTAGAGCTGTTCGCCCGGCTGTTAGAGGGAACAGCTCTATCTGGCATTGCCATTCCTGAATGGACATCGCCAACAGTTTCACTCAATCTGGCAAATCTGTTGTTGTTTGCCAACTCAGAACTGGCCTGCCTCCTCCTGTTCCCCCTGCTTCCCCTTGTAACTGTAACCCAGCTGCCTTCCTGGACATCCTCACTAGCCCCAGCTCCACCCTCCATGCTAGGCCCAGCTAAACTGTGCTCAGTGAGCACCAACCCCCTTTCCAGTGGAGCAATATCACTAAGTGCTGCAATTCTCCTCTCCAGATCTCCAATTTGAGCTTCCAGAGAGGCAACATGCTCACACCTCTCACAGAGGTATGGACCCTGGATCATCTGTTCCAGTATTGCATACATATGACAGGATGTACACTGAATAAGGTTGCCACTGGACTGACTCATAATTATTATTATTGTCTACGAAATTTCAGTGGGAAAAATAAAGAATATAATATAATATATTTATATAAAGTTTTCCTCCTTTGCACTATAAATCTGCCCTCCCTTTTCTTTGAAGGTCCTCCTTTTATTTAAACTCCTAGGGCCTCATTCTATTAGCGGCCGCAGCCGTTGCGGGGCCGCAAGGACCGGCCGCAAGCTATTATGCTATTCTATTCCCTTACGGCCGGGGATTCCGGCAGGCTTGCGGCCGGTGCCTTGCTATCTCTTGCGGCCCCTCGCGCCGGAGGAAAGCCTTTGATCTAAAACGGCCGCAAGAGATTTGCAATTCAATTGCTCCGGGAAACCTCTCTGCAAGGCTAAAAGCGAGCCGCAGCTTACTTGCAGGAAAGAGGTCCCGCTAGCACCAATTAAGCACATAAAATAGCTCAAATAAAGCTATCCTGCACTTTGAGAAGACTATAAATGGATTTTAGGTGTTAGAAAAAATAGCACATAATTATCCTATACTCAAATCCGTAAAATATTTTATTTTTAATATCCGTAAAATATCCATGTAAAAAGTCCAGAGTGCTTGGAGCACCTCAGACACACCCACGCCGCAGCCGGAAAATAAACAGTTAATTTGAACTCGGGTTTGGGCAGATGTGCAAGCTTGAGAGTGGGTTCCTTTTAATCCTCATGTCCCCCAATATGATCCCTAGCATTTACAGAGCTGTACAGTGCAGGCTTGAATTTATTTTTGAGTTTTTATATTTCACAGCTTACGGCCGGTTCCAAGATATGCGGCCGGCCGTAAAAGGAGATCCTTGCGGGGCCGTATAATAGAATCGCGAGTTAACTGAACCCCCGCAAGGAATTGCAGCCTTACGGCCGATTTACGGCCGATAAAAGAATGAGGCCCCTAGGCTTTCACTAGAATTGCACTTGATACTGAAAATGTTCGCAAGCTCACAAGTTCCCCTTCTCCGGTTTCTATTAACTTCTGCCTTCTCGCCTGGGCACAATTAGTGCACTCTGCAATTTATCAGCCTTTACTTGTAAGTTAAATCCACTTGTAAACAGGCCCCAAACCAGCTCACAAATCCTTTATCCTAGTTTAACAGTCAAGCCACACCCCTCTCACCTGGGCACACTTAGTGCACTCTGCAGTTTATCAGCCTTTACTTGTAAGGTAAATCCACTTGTAAACAGGCCCCAAACCAGCTCCCAAACCTTTTATACAAGTTTAACAATCAAGCCACACCCCTTTCACCTGGGCACAATTAGTGCACTCTGCAGTTTCTCAGCCTTTAATTTTTAAGGTAAATCCACTTGTAAACAGACCCCAAACCAGCTCACAAACCTTTTATACAAGTTTAACAGTCAAGCCACACCCCTCTCACCTGGGCACAATTAGTGCACTCTGCAGTTTATCAGCCTTTACTTTTTAAGATAAATCCACTTGTAAATGTATACACACTTAAAACCACTCTGATAATTTCCACAGATCCTATTAGCTACTCACATTCTGATTATGATTTACCCACATACAATTACTACTGGCCAGCCAAAGCATCAAAACTGTCCTTAGAACTACATTGGTTTTTGCACAGCTCGAATATTATGAGCTCTAAATAATTACATTTACTCAAATTGAAAAAAGTATCACGTTTCTGTCCTAAACACGTATTAGAGCCGTGACTTGCCAAGTGCTAGATTGCAAGTCCGATCGGCAAATATTACTTATTAGCACTAATTCATTCTTAGCCTCCGATTGCAGATTACGTGTAACTTCCATGTTTTACTGACATCATTTACAATTGGCTTGCTTAAATATTGTCAGATCATATGCTTATGCCCACTGAAATGAGACTTAAAAAGGCAGGGTTTACAAGTTCAGCCTTGAGGTCAGAATTTGCGAGCTAAAGTCAATAGAATATATCTAAACATTTTTTTTTAAATAAACACCAAAAAACAGCCTAAATTATGGGTCTGAGGCATTTGCAAGCAGCTAATAGAATATGGCGTATTGTTTGTTGCATTGATCGTCATGAAGTTAAAATAAGCCTAGGTAATAAGTTTTGTGTAAAGGAGTTGATCATAACAACACTGAATTTATCCTAATAAAAAAATCAAGAGAGAGAAGATTACAGCAAGTCTTCAAACTAAAACTATGAAAGAGAAATACATATCGTTGAGAAGCACTAGACCACTAAAAAAAACATTGCTTCTTGCCTTTTTATGGGCTGAAAATGTGGTTTTGAGGTTTCAGTTAAGACTGAGCTTTGCCCACATACCAAGATCAGAACAGAGGATCCGGTGTGTCAACTGACTATGTTGGAACCTTGGAGAGTAATGTATAAATTAACTGTAAATTAACTATTTCTTCTTGTTTACAAATTTTGATATTTTTTAATTTTCATAGTAGTTTATTTTAACTCCAATTATTTTTTCCTGTAATTTAGTTTTTGTACTTTTGTGTTTATTTTTTGTAATTTTAGCTTAGCAATGTAGTTTGGTTTTAATAGGGACCATGGTGTTTTCTCTTAGCCCCCAAGGTGGTAAGGTTAGAGTTTGGGGGTCTTAAGGCTTAGAGTTAGGGACCACCATGGGGTGGTGTAGCATTGTGGGGTGTACATATATAGTATAAAATAGGTGGTTCATGGATCACCCTAGCACAGAAGGGGTTCTTAGGGGTTCTTAAGTTGTTATGGTCCCTTACCCCAAAACCAAGAAAGCAGGGGTCCCCAGTGCCTTAGAAGATTTTTATATGTGCACGGGTCATAAAACCATTAATATTTTTATTGTACATTAACCCTATCCTATTTTTATCATTATCCATCCATAATCACTATAATAGTTTTCATTACGTGTAACCCTGTCATTGAGGGGCGGAGACATGACATCATTGAGGGTTAATGGGGCCTGAGAGTCAAGATAAAAGCAGCCATTATACACCTCAGAGACAGAGAGAGAGAGACAGGCAGCACAGAGGCAGCACAGAGGCAGATACAGCACACAGACAGAGTGTACGGGCAGAAACAGGGCGCGTACAGAGAGAGAGAGTGCACAGAAAGAGAGGGGGAGCACACAGGGATAGTGCACAGGCAGAGCGCACAGGAAAAGTGCATAGGTGGAGCATAAAGGGAGAGAGAGAGAGCACACAGGGAGAGTGCATAGGTGGAGCATACAGGGAGAGAGAGCACACAGGGAGAGTGCACAGGCAGAGCATACAGGGAGAGAGATAGAGTGCACAGGGAGAGTGTGCAGGCCGAGAGTACAGGGAGAGAGTGCACAGGGAGAGAACACACAGGGAGCGAGTGCACAGGGAGAGAGAGCACACACACAGAGCGCAAGGAGAGGGAGAGAACAGAGAGAGAGAACAAACAGAGAGATTGAGAGCACAGAGAGAGCGAGAGTGTATAGAGAGAGCACAGAGAGAAGGTGAGAGCACAGGTAGAGAGAGAGCTACCAGAGAGGGAGAGAGAGAGTGCACAGGCAGAGAGAGCTGAACGAGAGCACAGAGAGAGTGAGAGCACAAAGAGAGAAAGATAGAGCACACAGAGAGCGCACAGAGAGAGAGCACACACAGAGAGAGTGCAGAGAGAGAGCACAGAGAGAGAGAGCACACACAGAGAGAGCACACACAGAGAGAGCGCACACAGAGAGAGCGCACATGGAGATAGAGAAGAGAGTTACAGGCTTTAAAAAAAATGTCGATGATTAAACCTGGAGTTACGGGTTTGAAAAAAAATGATGATGGTTAAACCCGCGAGGCCCGCTTGCGGGCCTCGATGGTTTAACCGTCGCCATTTTTGTTTCAAGCCTGTAACTCGGAAGCCGTTTGGAGGGTGCAAAGAGACGCCAATTGAATAGCAAATTATCTGGCAACCTACTTACCGGCTGCCTTCCTCTCCCCCTGCGGCCACTGCGGCCCTCGCCTGTCCCCCTGGGCCTATTGCAGGCCTCGCGGGCCCACAAGGTAGAGGGGGGAAAGGCAAGGGCCGCAATGGGTGCAGGGGGAGAGGTGAGGATGCAAGCTAATTTGCTATTCAATTGGCGTCTTTGGCGTACTAGAAAAAGGAACAACATAAATGAAAAAGAGAAGTATAAATACAAAATAAAACAAAAAAATACATATAAAAACATAAAGAGTTAAAAATAATTTATGAACTGTGTTCAACATAGAAAAAGATATCACAAGCTGTGATTAGAATTAAAACTAAATTAAGTTTAAATATTACAAATAAACAAAACAAAAATAAATGTCAAAAAAAGATAACCTAAAGGCGTCAATAATCTCTTGGATTAAACACCAAGGCATTTATCTAACAGAATTTTTTAATTGTTGCAATTTTTAAAACCAAATTTTTAACATGAATTAAAGATTAAAGTTTTTTTAAATAAAATGTAGTATGTGGCAATAAAAACAATATTTACAGCCGCATAAAAGGTGTTTCTATACAACTTAGGTTGGTTGTCTATAGGTTTCAATACTTGGACCAAATAGACAAATTATTATTTGTATAATAGAAACAACACCAAGGCTAAAAATAAGTTTAAGATCGTTTTTTGAGTGTTCAATAGAAAGTAGCTGTAAGTGTGCATCAAGGGTGGTCAATAAATGGATCTATTTCGATTTACAGACCACCTTCTGCTTTCTTCTTTTTGTTAATACTCTCCATACATTACAATTTTAATTACAAAATATTTGGAATAAGAAATGAAAAGGTGAAAACACAGCAGCATATCCAAAAAAGCAAAAAATATATTATGAATATAAGTTAGAAATATGTGGGTGGCATGTGGGGTTGTGTCTACAACTTACACAATACAATATGTGCATATTTCTACAAACTTGTATTATGTGTAATGTAACGTTAGTTGCACTGGGTATTTGTCTCAGAGAGAGGGAAAATGAAAGATAAGGATTACAGAAACAAGAAATATATATATTTTTTATGAGACACCATCACATTGTGTAATATAAGAGAACAAAAATGGTGATAAGGTTTAAATGCTGAATTGATAATAGTTTCTCCAGATGTAGATGCATCAGAATTAGATTAGATTAGTTTAGAAGCTTAGATTAGTTAGAAGATAGCTTAGTGTCTGGGTTAAAAATGTAATTGGAATCATTAATGCCTTTGAAAGTCATAGTAATTAAGAATACATATACTACAGTTCTAATGTACTGTATCTATTATATTTATTTGCAAAATTCTTAACCAGCTTAATTTCATAAAGCCTACACATATTCTTATATTTTTAAACACTGCTAAATAAATTAACATTTTTTACTGATGAAAATGCATTAATACATTTGTATAGGTGTTTAAGGATAAGAAATATGTGAAACATGACAATGGTATACATGTATAATATGCACTATAGAACCAAAAATTGTAGTTCAAAATCTTTAACCTGGAGTAGTCCTTCATTTCTTCCACAATAGCTTCAGATATGATGTTATTTAATATCTGGGCACAATGTTTTCAGAGGAATGATCTGGAGTTATACCCACTCACATGGATCACTACATCGGCTAACAAGCAGTCACAGAGCACAATGAAAAATTTATACAATCACACAGAAAATAGCACTCACTTTCAGACAACTGGAGCCACTTGAAACAGAATGGAAAGAGCAATAAAGAATCTTTACCACAAACCCTGCAATTCCTGTATGTCCCCCAATACCAATGTACTTTGTGAAGATGAATATAAGGCTGATATTCATAAGACCAGCAAAGACAATCAATGCATGTTGATAGAACTTTCCAAAACATACAAAATTAGAACTTTTTTATTCTTTGTTCCCCATCTAGTCCAAGTTTTAATGAGAATTGATTACATATAATAGTATTTAGCCTTGTATCAAGCTGAGACAAAATGAAGCAGATTGAGGTAATTATGTGGTAGTGGGTATCTTGATCCTTTGTGCACTGTGTACAAAACAGAGTAATTGTATCTTAAATGTTTTTTTTTTAAAGGATAAAACTTTTTTTTCCCTTCTTGCATATAAAATATTGCATTTGCAAATGTCTCATGAATTTAAAATAAATTAACGTCCCAGTGCTTAATAAAAACACTTTTATCCTCTCAGTCTTTGAGCCGTTTGAGTTGTGTTGTCAGCCACTGAATACCAATAAAGCTCTCAAGGCCGCCATCAGAGGGGTATCATGGATATTGAGGCCTTGAAATCTCCTGACTTAGGGCCTCACTCAATTTCAGACTTTAAACTTGCAAAGATATGTATTTTCAACTGCGGAAGCTTTCTCCAGTAAAGTTACACATGTATTTAATTGTCTTTACCTGTAGTATTACGTATCTCACTCAAAATTTATAAAACTAAAGTTTGTTAGTAAAATGGACGGGCCAGCATTACTTGATGGCTGCAAAGGTATAGCATTCCATGCAATATTACCATTTGTCCTGCAGGAAGAATAGGATCTCCAGCTCAGTTAGGAGGACAAGAGGCTGTCGTCAAGTATAGGGCCCCGAACTATACCACAGAGAAGATAATGGTTATCCTCAATGAGATCCATGCCCACATAAACATCTTACGTGGGGAGAGAGAAGTGAGGCCTGGCCAGAGCAAATGAGATGGCAGCAAGGGTTTCTTCACTGGGCTAGAGCAACAAGAGCTACAGGTGCTAGATCTCCAGTCAGCATCTAGTATAATAAGTGGGATAGAACCTTAAAGGAACTGGATTGCACCAGCTGCAGTTTTGGACTTCCAAGCCTGGTGGACTTGCAGGATCCCAGCATCAGGCAAAGTAAATATCATATACACCATCCTCCCATCACATGTACACCACACACACATAGATAACACACAAATAAGTGAATCATATATAAGCTTCCTGGATTTGACTAGGGATAGATGTATAATGTATCCATAGGCAAATCTAGGAAGCTGACATATCACTTTAATTGGTGGGCAGAATAAAATGTGTGCTACATACTTACATATAACACTTAACAATGAGTATCAACTACAAAATATATTTATAGTGAGCAGACAAGAATATACTAGAAATGAGGCTATCTTGGATTTAGTCATCACAAATAATATTGACATAGTATCAAGTGTTGAAATAGGGCAACCTTTGGAAAACAGTGATCACAACACCATCTCATTTGAGATTGAATTAAAAAAACAAAACTGTAAAAGGCAAACAAAAACTCTTAATTTTAAAAGGGCAGATTATAACGGTTGTCCACTGAACATAAATGGACAACGTTCAAATCCTTTCTAAGTATTTTATGTTATAATAAAAGTAGAAGGAGTAAATCACAACCCATATGGCTTAACAATGATTTAAAGATGAAGATTCTCAAGAAACCCTCATTTGATCCAGCTGCTGCATATTACTGCAGCCCTGTCTCTCTACTTCCCTGGGTCTCCAAACTGCTTCAGCGCGTCGTCTAAAATCGCCTTACCCGATTTATTTCTTCCAACTCTCTCCTTGATCCCTTTCAATCTGGTTTCCGGCCCAAACACTCCACTGAGATAGCTCTAACAAGAGGTACTAATGACCTGCTAATCGCCAAGTCAAAGGGTAATTTCTCTATCCCAATTCTCCTGGATCTCTCTGCTGCCTTTGAAACAGTTGATCACTCTCTTCTTATCCAAACTCTCCACTGCCTAGGCATCCATGACACTGCTCTCTCTTGGTTCATATCCTATCTAGAAAATAGAACATTTAGCGTCTCCTTCTCTGGCGTATCTTCTTCCCCTCGCCCTCTAACTGTCGGCGTGTCCCAAGGTTCAATCCTAGGCCTCCTTCATTTCTCCATCTACACACCCTCCCTCAGTACCCTAATTAAATCTTTTGGATTTCATTATCATCTCTGTGCAGGTGACATTCAAATCTACCTCTCTGCACCTGAACTATAACCCTCTCTGCTAGCTCATGTTGCCAATTGCCTCTCTAGCATATCCTCATGGATGTCCGCCTGTCAACTTAAACTCAACATGTCTAAGTTGGAACTCCTTGTCTTTGCACCCTCTTCCTCAGCTCCCACCCCTCACTTATCTCTCACCGTGTCACAATGCCATCATCTTTCCCACCTCCCAGGCCCACTGTCTCAGGGTTCTATTGGACCCCACCCTCTCTTTCATTCCTCACATTTTATCACTCTCAAAATCTTGTCACTTTCACGTTAAAAATATCTTAAAAATACGTCACTACCTTACACAAGGCACAACAAAAATTCTAATTCACTCTCTCCTCATATCTCGCCTTGTCAACTGCAACTCTCTCCTCACTGGCCTTCCTGTCTCCTGTCTCTCTTCACTCCAATCCATATTAAACGCATCCACTAGACTCATTTACCAAAATCAACGCACAGTGTTCACAGCATCACTCTGTCAGGCACTCCACTTGCTTCCCATAGCCTCCAGAATAAAATTCCAAATTCTGACCCTAACATATAGAGCCCTCCACAATAATGCACCTTTCTACATCTCTGCTGTCATGTCATAATACACTCCCACCCGCCCTCTTCGCCCTGCTAATGACTTTCTTCTCTCCTCCTCTCTCGTCACTTCCTCTCACTCCCGCCAACAGGACTTTTCTTGTGCTGCCCCTATAACTTGGAACTCCTCGCCTTGCTCCACTAGATTATCCTCATGCCTCAAATCCTTCAGAATCTCTTTAAAAACACATCTATTCAAATAAGCTTATCACCTTTAACCATTACATGCCCTATTAAGCTATCACTCTCCTGAGTTTTCAACCTTGATAGGTGCTTCAGGGAAAGCACTGTGTATGTCTGATTGAAAGCTTAATAACAGGGCCCTCCATCCTTTGCACTGTTTGAAATTGTTCTTGACTTGTATTTAACCCCTGTATAGCACTACAGAATATGTTGGCACGTTATAAATAAAGGATACAAATAAAAATAAGATGAGGAGCAAAAAACAGGCATTTAAATTATGCAAAAAAGAGGGGACAGAGACTGCTTTACGTGAGTACAAGGAAGTCAACAAGGTGTGCAAAAGGGATAGAAAATGAAAGGTTAGTTACAAAGGAGAGTAAGACTAACCCTAAAATATGTTTTTAATATATTAATGGGAAGAAGGCCAGGAAGGAAGCTATAGGAACATTACAAAGTGAAACAGGCCACCTAATAATTAGTGACCAGGAAAAGGCAGATGAGATAAATGTTTTTTTTCTTCAGTATACACAAGAGGTACCAGTGGTTGGGGCACGGCAACATAATGGGGCTACACTACCTTCACTAAATAATTGGTTAACGCAGGAAGAAATCCCAAAGAGGTTGGAAAATATAAATGGTAATAAAGTCACAGGTCCTGATGGAATACATCCAAGGGTACTACGTGAACTGGGCTCTGTAATAGCAAAACCATTTTAACAAATTTTTCAAGATTCACTCAACACAGGGTCTCTACCAGATGACTGGAGAAAAGCAGAGGTGATACCTATATTTAAGAAGGGAGCCAGAACAAATCCAGGAAATTGCAGACCTGTAAGTATCACTTCTGTAGTAGGAAAGCTTTAAGAAGGGTTAATAAGTGATAATATACACAAATGTGTCTATTTAAACAAGATTATATGTAGGAATCAACACAGATTTATGAGGGATAGGTCATGTCAAACAAACCTAATTAGTTTCTATGAAGAAGTTTGTAGGAACTTGGTTCAAGGCAACTCAGTGGATGTAGTCTTTTTGGATTTTGCAAAGGCTTTTGATACAGTGCCACATGGGAGACTATTGGGCAAACTAAGGGATACAGGAATTTCAGTAAATATCTGCTCATGGATCGAGAGCTGGCTAAAAGACAGGAAGCAAACGGTTGTGGTAAATGTAACTCAGATTGGACTAATGTGGTAAGCTCACAGGGTAACCTCAGGGTTCAGTATTAGGTCCTCTACTTTTTAACATATTTATTAATGACTTAGATGTATGATTGGAAAGTATTGTTTCCATTTTTGCTGATGACACTAAGTTGTGCAAGGTAATTAAATCAGATAATGATGTACTTTCCCTCCAAATGGATTTACATAAAATTGAGGAATGGGCATCTAAATGGCAGATGAGATTTAATACGAATAAATGTAAAGTTATTCATCTTGGAAGGAAAAATAGCTATGCAATTTATCTTCCTAATGGAGCAAATCTAGGGGTATCAGATGTTGAAAGGGATTTGGGAGTACTTGTAGAAAACCACCTAGGTAACAGTGCTCAATGCCAAGCAGCAACTGCAAAGGCAAGTGAAATCCATGTATTAAGAAGGGTATAGAAGCAAGGGAAGCAAAAATAATTCTGACACTATACAAATCTCTAGTATGCCCTAATTTGGAATATGGAGTACAATTGTCATCACCACTACATAAAAAGGACATTTTAGAGCTGGAAAAAGTACAAAGAAGGGCAACAAAACTAATAAGGGAAATGCATGGGCTAAGTTATGAAGAAAAACTAACCAAATAAATCATATTTTCTGCAGAAAAAAGGCGTCTAAGAGGGGACATGATTACCTTATATAAATAGATCCAGGGTCACTACAAGGCTTTGTTAAGAGAGCTTTTTGTACCAAGAGGTTTTCAACTGACAAGAAGAAATCCTTTGGTATTAGAAGTAACATCTGTGGAATTCTCTTCCAAAGGAGGTGGTGACAGAGGATTCGATAGATAACTTTAAAAAGGGATTGGATCTATTTTTAAATAAAGAGGGCATTCAGGGTTATCCTGGATAATTAGAGAGGGAGTATTGATCCAGGGAGGAGTCCGATCGCCGGTATCTGTGGTCAGGAAGGAATTTAATTATTTCCCCCTTTTGAGACTATTGGCAAAGTTTCACTGTTTCACAGATCAGAGGAGATATAAAAAGATTGAACTTGATGGACTAAAAGTATTTTTTCAACCTGAATTACTATGTAACTATGACATCCAATAGAGAGTCCATGTATGAGTGTGGCCACTGCGGCATATGTAGATACAGCCTCTGTAGGGCTGGATGTGCAGTGTTGTGTACTAGCCTATCACACAGCATGTTACCAACAGATTGGTTAAAATTACACACTGAATTGAATGTGATATCAATGTGGCTAACACTATCATAAGAAAATGGTGATAGTACCCTTGGCCCCCTGAATGTGGAAACACCTAATCATTCTTGTAAAATCACATATCATTGCTAATGGTCATGGCAAGTGATTTTTCATGGCAGATATAACATAGTTTGCAATGCACGTGGAGAAAGATCATGTAAATTGGTTTATTGTTACAGTATAAAGCACTGTACTGTACAGATATATATATTACGAGATTCTCCTACTCCGTCTTTTTTAGAATACGACCATCATTTTTTCATTTTTATTTTTATTTTTATGATCACACTGTATGTGTGTAACTGAATTTGATTACATAATCCAGAAGTTGATGTATCTGTGTCATTGGGCTGATGAAGACACAATGTAAGTGCTATGTGCATTAATAGTTACTTCTATTATTTGAAGTGATGCATAATGAGATTTTTATTCTTGTGATTATTTTTACTGTGGTGTACTGACCACATGTGACTCTAGTACATGTTATGCATTGTTATTATTATACAGTACAACATTTAACCCTTTAGATTTTTTTCCATTTTTCACTCAGCCTCTGGGGAATTGTGCAGACCACACACATCATATTAATGCATGGTTGGATACATGTATTACTATGTGCTATGTGTATATAATAAATTATTTTATTGTTATACCGTTATTAATGTGTCAGTTTGTTTCTAATGGTTACTGATTTGGAACATCAACATTCATAACATTTACATTGGGATGATTTTTGTAAATGGATTGTCTTTCTTTAAACTCATCCATTCATGCATTTGATGACTGTAATCTTATGTTTGCATGTCACTAAACTTATGTTAATTAGTAATTAATGTTGTAGCCAAGTATTTACAGTTTCTATGCTAAATTTGATATTAATATCATCATTATTTAATATCAATTCACTTATTGGTGCATAGAATACCTCCAATTTGCATTAAATGTGACATCATGATGAAATATTTAGCATTATTTTCTAAAAAAAAAACATTGTCATGGGAACAATACAGCCCATTCAAGTGACGCAGGCGTGGTGTTATATCTCCAAAGTGTCTTCAAACACTGTTTTATATGCTATTATCACAAAATTCAAAATCTTGCATGAACAACAGTAAAAAAGAATTTTTATGAATTAATACTGATATATTTACGTTATAATACTGTTATGTATCACCATTCCATGGAAGGGTTGTTAACCAAATCATATGTATTATTAATAATAAATTAATACAATAACACTTCTGTAATTTCACATACAAATTATTGGTATACATGTTGTCACAGGGCAGGTGTACCCATGATTCCTGTTGATGGAGGTAAGTTTCTTGGGTTGTCACCTGCAACTTCACAGCCTCCTTGTGTTGTTGCAGGCCTTCCTCTTCAGCTATTACACATTGATGCAATATCTCTTTTAATGTTTTTGTCTCTATATTCTCATGTCCCTGTGCCTATAACACCCTGTTTCTTACATGCTTCCAATGACAATCCAGTGCATGGCCTCTGCTAAATACTGGTATACCTGTGGCATTCACCTCCATTATTGGTTATTATCTCTTTAATTGACTTTGCCATGACTCAGAAACACCTTTTATATTCCCAATATCTATAATGACTCAAACATATTAATTAGAAAAATATTTTTAAATTGCACATTTGTGTCTATTGAACGGAAAAGCATTATATTATAATATAATGCATTTGTGGCAGTTGTTCAGTGCATGTAAATATTTTTCTCAAAATTCATAATATTACGAGTTGCGAGTCATAAGAATTTTAGCGAGTGCTCAGTAAAGTTACAGTAGAAGCCCGCAAATGTCTCTGACCTGTAATTTTGGCTGTGGGTGTTTTTTTCTCTAAATGATTGGATGTATTCTATTGACTTAAGCTTTCAATTTAAATGCTTAAGCCTAAACTCGTAAATCCTGTCTTTTTAAGTCGTATTTCAGCGGGCTTGATCATATGATCTGACAATATTTAAGCTAACATGTAATTTACTTCTTAGACACAGTCAATTGTAAATGAGACCGTCAGTAAAACATGGAAGTTAGACGTAATCTGCAATCGGATCCTACAAATTAATTTGTGGCAATTAGTAATATTTGCCAATCGTGCTTGCAATCAAGCAATCTAGCCCTATTGTGTGTATTGCTGCTACAGCTCTAATAAGTGTTTGAATAAGCTGTTGCGAGTCCTATTTAGTACTCATAATAATTTTGACAGAAAATGTATACTTTTTTCCATTGCGGGTTAGATTTTACTTGCGAGCATTGTGTAACTTTAATTATTTAGATCGTAATATTCGAACTGTGCTAAAACCAATGGCATAATAAGGTCAAATTTCTGTCTTTGCCTGAGATAATGTGGGTGAACTCGTAATCAGATTGCAAGTAGTTAATAGAATATCTGGCAATATTAAGAGAAATTGTAAATGTCTATAAATTTACAAATTGGGCAATAGAATAGAATCCTTAGTGAAAATCTTTGAAAATGCAACTCGTAACATTACAAATGTGTGAAAATCAATGGGAAATCATCCGGTAATATTGCGAGTAAGGGTTATTCTAGACCAATATAAGTTGCTCACTCTTAGACATAAAAAAAGGTCAATTGAATAGATAGGTAAAGTTACTGCCCCGTTTTTAGTGGTGGAAATGAATGAGATAAGGAATTAAATAGGGCCTTTATTTCACAAACACATAAATAATCTTAGTATGAACTCATACTCAACATGCTCAAGCTGACACCTCCCTCTTCCCTCTTGAACTTGTGTAAAGCATCATGCAGCATTTGTATTCATTTTGCTGATTTTCACCTTTATCGCTTTGAACCTTTGCATAGCTTTTGTCTGCATTCTGTTTTTTAAATAACAAGGAGATATGTATATCTATCCCACTAGTAAATGAATACAGTAGATAATAGATAATGACTACTGCTAACATACAAAATTCAGACTTTTAATCCCTGAAGCCAAGCTGCTCCAAATGAATATGCCAGACGGTGGAGATCATTATGTGCAACCCATTCACACACTATGAAACAAGATTGTGGTAGTGATTAATGCTCTGTCTTTTATTAGAAACTATGAGATAAAGTATGGGAAATGTATAAATTATCAGTCAACTTTTTGCCTGTTGGTATACAGTATAATAGGGTAAGGATAACCAATAACCAACTGGCAACCAAGATAAAAAAGAATACCATTTCCTCCTTCTACTTCCGGACATTTCTGTCACTTTTATCACAAGTGACCTTCTTCTACCACACTTCTCTGTTATGTTTCCCATTGTTTCAATCTTATGGCACTGTCTGCTTCTATAGAGTTTGTTTCCGTTCTGCTTACTGTTGGGGTACATCACTGTTCTGTTTTGGACAATTTGCTGTTCTCACTTTTCACAAACTGCTTGGGCAAAATATAAAGTTTGTTTGGATTTTAGTACCATTTATTACACTGAGGACTACAAAATCTATTTCTTCTCTCCAGTCCTATCTCGCGCCCAACCAACATCACCCTATTCCAATTCAACATAAATGCTTCTACTGAACTTCCCCACCAGTCTTTCACTCCCTTAAAATGCTATCTGAAAACTAATTTGTGCAGATAGGCTTACATATTACTATTGTCCACAAACCAAGGGCCATATTCAATTTGAAGCTTGTAGCGGCAAATATGATATTCTAGTTCATGCGAGTTCCATTATATGTATCAACACATCGATTGCCGGGATCGATATAATACGGAAATTAAACATTAAAAATAGTATTTTATATTGCAGATTTGCAAGCTTGAGAATGTTGTGCTATTAATTTGAATACCTAACATCACTCTCCCTTTAATTGTAATAAGAGTAGTGTGTGTGTATATTTGCATTTACAGTCCTGCGGATAGAACTTTAACCCCATTGCGGGTCCTCTCTAGTGCCCGTAGGCTTTTTGGCTCCATTTGCAGGTTACAGGTTTGAACGCCAGTGGATTTGTAGCAATTTAATAGTGATTTGCGAACGTAACATGTACGGAATTGACAGATCAAAGGAATTTAGATTTTGATGGCCTGTAGGGTTTTTACGCCTGTAACCCGCAGATCGCTTGCGGGTAGCTATACAATGTCAATTTAATACCCGTAAGCTTAGCGTGCTCCATTACGGGCTGCGGGTTTTCACATTGGGGGAATTTAATAGGGCTTCAAGTTTTAAAGTTCCAAATAAAATATTTTTCATCTTAGTTGTACAAAGTCCCAAACTAGTTGTACAAAAGTTTATTCAGGTTCCTGATTAAATTTTTTTGAATACCCCAAAATACTCTTTCTGCATTTATCAAAAAGAACCATCTTTAACTAATAATTGATGATACTATGTGAACATTATCATGTAGAATAGCATTTATTGGGGAACCATAGCGGGTATATATGCAAAAATTATAACGATGCCCAATTAAAAAATAACCTCTTAACATTCTTCTCTTTCTATGACAGATACTATTTCTGTTGTATTCCATGGATCACGACCCATAGCAATATTTCAGCTGGAATAAAGGATGATTGTAACAGAATATGTTTACTGTAAATCATAAAATAATTTGTAATGCAAAATAAAACATTAACAATATACAGAAAATATACTGAAGTAATGTAATGTTAAATGGCTTAAATTCACCATTACACCCATTTTTTGTACAATCAACTTATTTATTACACAACCTTTCATCAAGATTTATTATTGTACATTTTCATAAGTTATATTTCTAGTAATGCATAATAATATTAAAAAAGCAATAAATGTTCATCTGTAATGCATTAAGCTGAGTTATAATGAAACTGCTGGTGTGCTCTGCCATAGAACTAGATATATTAGTTCAAAAAGGCTGTTTAAAATATAATTATATTTTAAATCATACAGATTATAATTGCTTTGTACAAGTGGACAGAGTATTTGGAGTAAATTAATTGAACCACAGTTTATACAATATTTATGTCACTGAATTAAAGTTACAATAATAATGTTGTTGCCTGTGTATTTCTCTGTTTCAAATAATATTGTGGGAATTTTCAACCATATTATAATATAGAACAGTGACAAAATTAAAGTCAACTAAGTTATAAATCATTGAAATTGCTGCAACAAACCACACTGTTTCGCCGTGTTCTGATACCTTATAATAATAATTCCACCTTCCATTTTTTCTCACTTTATTAAGAATGTTAACTTTTTTATTGCATTTAATATAACATAAAAGCTTATTATGAATTGAACACTGAGATTTTCTATCAAGGCCTATTCTTATAATAATGATTTTTTCTGTAGGGGGTTACGAACCGCTAATTAACATCTTTGACCCAATATTCACAAGAAATATGAGTAATAACAGCAATTTCAGAACACTGGATAAGGGTCTATAATACTGCCAGCACTTCTGTTCCATTGGTAATTAACTGTATGCAATTATTGTGGAGTCAAGGAAGTATAGCTGAATGCTCATAGGTAATAAAAAATGAAATTATGTTTGTAAAACTCATCTATGTTTCATGCTGTGTATACTGATTTCTTTTGGAGTGCTGTTTTTTTTTTGTGAAATTTAAGTTTCTTTTTCTTTCATTATTCTATACTTTGTCACAGCATCCCATTGTTGTATCATTTAATTTTCTCCATGAATGTATTAAAATAAGTAACAGAGATATATAAATTAATCAGTTGACTTTTTATATAAATATGTTCATATCTGTAATTAAAATAGATAGTACAAGTACAAACATACCCTTTTATTGCACATTTTATTTAATTATCTTAAAATTTTTCTGCAATTACTTTATATAAATTTTTTATTAGTATTATTATTTTTTTCCCAATTAATCTGTGAATGGTTTCAACTGCTATAGTCCAGGTTTTACAAATAGTTTTAGGAGTAGAATAGTTTATAAGTAAAGGACAATGATTGAGAATGTAATGGCAGGAGAGAGAGTAAACTGTGGAAAAATTTTGTATGAATGGACTTGGCAAATAATGAGGAGAGAGAGAAATGAAGAGCGAGACTTTAGAAATTACAATGGAGTTGAGATCTGGGAAATTCAAACAGTGCATAGTTGAAAGGATCCAAGACCCAGATCCAGGACGTATAGACATGGAAACCCAAGAGAAGGCTTGGATCCAATAAGTGCATACCAGGGGAAAACAGAGAACGCCCGGATCCGTGAAGTGCAGACCAGAGGAAATACAAAAAAATTAATGATTTGTTTGTAACACATTGAAGCTTAGAATTCTACTGTGTGTGTTTATTCAAACTGACTGAAGATAGCATTAAAAGACCACTACAGTTCAAGAAAAAAGACACTTGTTTGTTAAGTATGTACCAAACTAAGAATATTAGCAGCTTGCTTAAAGCATTTTTAGAAAAATCTTACATTTTGAAGCTCTGTTTATTAAATATATAAATATAGGAATTAGTTTTGTGTTTGTTAAATCCCATCATGAGAATCATAAGGAGTGGGGAATCAGGGAACATAATTGGATAATACTGTAAACATAATTGGATGTGATTGAAATAAATACTATGCCCATTTCGTCTCACTGGCCTAGAAGCAGACCCGTTCCATCATTCACTGCAACAATATATCTTCAGAAATGTAAATACCAATCTAACACGCTCACCAGTATATCATGCGTGTATCCAGGGTCCTGCCAAGACATCAAAACTGTATTTTTTTCTAAAAAAAACTAGATATATGACTTTTCCCTGTTTAATTATGCAGGAGTCAGACTTAAAGGTTTCATACAAATATACTTTTCTTTCATGCGGTGGTCCTTTAAGTTTATGAATACTTTTCATTTATTTCTGTGGATGCAAGTCAAAATTTTGTTTCGCTCTATGAAGAATGTATTCTCTTTGTTTTCTTTACAGATCATGAAGAGGCAGAAGAGCTGTAGCAGTGGCAATTGATATCTTTTGCCTCTTTTGGAAAATCCATTCCACTTGGTGTATGGTTGTCCTTGTGGCAGTTAAAACCATTACTGAAAGAGTATAAGTGACATTAACATAAGGCCAAACAGTGCTTAGTAGATTTTCTTTGTGATAGAAGGCTTTCTTTTACCATTACAAAGGATGATATTGTATAATCTGTCTTACCCTACCCACACATATGCCAGATTATGTTCATCTCCACAGGTAAACCTAAAAAGTTCTGTCACACATTTAAAAATGTCAACAATATAAGTTTTACAATATTTATAAATATATTTCTTTATAATTTTTCACTTGTCCCCACTTTGTTGTTTTATATATCTGCGACTGGTATAATTATATTCAGATTTGTTTACACTTTTCCATCAAATTCTTTACAATATATATATATATATATAGGAACTTGCCCATCAAAAAATGATGGGAATAAAATTATAAGGCTGGCAATGCTGTTAGCCACACAATGTGAGGCTTTTGTTCCTTGCGCGGCTCGCAATGAGCGCCTTTGGCTCTCCCCCCCGTGAAATTTCCTGATTTGCAATCATCATCTTCGGGGCTCATTGCAAGCCTCTCCCGCTCGCTGTTCTCATCGCGAGGCCTGGCTCTCCCCCTGTGCTGTGTGTGAATGTGTTTTAATTTTTTTTTTTATTAACTTGCTTATTTTTAGGGTTTATGGAGTTACGCGCTTGAACTAAGTTTGGCCGTTAAATTGTCAAACTGCTCTCCTCGCAGTCAGCAGCAAAGTGCTAAGTTTTTCGGTGGTGTCCCGCAAGTCTCAACTGCTTGCCTCACAGTGCAATGAGAGCCTTTGGTGCTCATTGCAGCCTAAATCCTGCGTGCTTCAACGGCGCGCCCTGCTCGAGGGCGGCTTGCAAGTGCATTACCAACATCGCAAATGTTATGAACATTGCAAAGATCCACAACTATATATGTGATATATGTGATATTGAGCCTGTGGCAACTTTTATGAACTGGTCACTGAAGTGAGAGGTGGGGAAGAAGCATGATGGAGAGCAGGGTATTTATTAAATCATTGGACCATTTAGATTTTAACATCTACCTCCTTACCCTGCATATGTTCAGAGCCAGGGAGCTTGTATCAATGAATGCAATCTCTGCCCTGCAAGAATGTAAATACCTCACATGTGCCGTCTTATCCAAAGTATCATGCATACAATCTAATTTATTTATAATTGAAAACTAGCTTATAACTTTGTAATTCTGTTTTTTCTTCTGAATTATGCTCTTACAATAAATATATTTAAAAGTATATGCTTTTTTTTTTAGCTCTAACAAGGGTGAGGTGAGTGAGGGACATGCGTCAGCTATGCAAAGCTGAGGAACACAATAAAAGACAAATACATTTTTTAACTCTTATTGTATGAAATATTACGATCACATAATATGGAAAACACAATGTGTCATGAAATATGTACTATGTTCAGGAAAATAAATATACAATTTACCTCACAGTAATCATATCAAGCGTTTTATATTTCTCTGTTGCTGCAGATATCCAGCAAAATAGGTATTTTTGCTTCTGAGAATGATTTCCAATTTTTTTGATCCATATAACACAACAAAATTCACTGTTACTGGTTCCATTCAAGCAACATTTTAACTGACTTACGCTCACACTGTTCGATTCAGCTCATAACTAGAGCTAGCCATTGTAGAAATATAACCATGATCACTAGTCACAGGGAAGTTCTTAGCTGTGTTAAGGCAGCTAAATATTGGAAAATGCTAGTAATGGGATCAAGACAAGATTTATGTGTTAGAACTCTCTTACGATAATATTTTTATTGTTCCTGGCTAATTTAGAATAAGTAGACCTTTAATATTGTATTGACATTTGAAATTCACAGTGTCAACTGCTGGATAATAACTACATTATGATCATGTGTATGTCATGTAACACTATTTATTCCACCTTCCTCCACCACCACTATACCAGAAACCTGTTCTACTGTAGACAAGACCAAAATCACCTCTTGTCTCAAATTATATGTCTTGGTGCCAGACTTAACTCAGAGCTCTCCTTCACATCAGAAACCAAACCCGGCTATCTCCTCCTCTGGAACTTCTAAAATGTTTTTCTTTTTATCACCCATGACACTAATAGGACACTAATCCTTTCTTTCATAATGAAATGTCTTGATTACTGCAACTCCATCCAAATTGGCCTTCCGCTAAACCGTCTATCCAGTCCAGTCTATCCTGTACACTTCTGCCAGACACCTATCTCTCATCATCTGATGTGCTCCTCTGCCATTCCCTACACTGGCTCCCCATTTCCTCAAAAATACAAATTAAAAATCCATAGCCTCACTTACAGAGCTTAAATAACACTTAAATCACTTACAGAGCTTAGCTCAATAACACTACACATCCCATTGTCCCCATTGTCTCTAGATTCACTTCAAACTTCCCTCTCTCCTCTGCCCAAGATTTGCTCCTCTTATCCTCTTCCATTACCTCCTTGCATGCTCAACTGCAGAACTTCTCAAGATTAGTCCCCGTTCTTTGGAATTATCCACCTCGCTCTATAAGACTCTCCCCTAATCTTCAAATATACAAACGCTCTCTGCAAACCCACCTGGTTAGAAAGTTCACTGCCTACCTCCTTAACTCAATCATCCACAACTTTCTATAAGGTTACCTCTTCTGAATTGCATACTTCTCCCTCATCACCCTTGAAAACTAATCCATCCAGCAGTCCCCTTACCTAATGTTTCCATTACATCATAAATTGTAAAATCTCCAGAGATCAGTGCCATGGTCTCCTCATGTAACATTGTATATGTTAAAATGTGCTGTCTTGTCTTATCTGCCTGCTAGTGTAAGTAAATGTCTATCCATGTTTTATTGTACACCCAGCACTACAGAACCTGCTGGCCCTCTAAAAATAAAATATAATAATAATAGATGACATCAGTGCATTTGCCTGCAGACATGAGAGTAATTGAGTTCTAGTATTACCAGTGAACACTCAGCACACGATTATTATATAAAATAATTAGGACTTCTCTGCAAGTGCCATTGTTAGTCACTGCTTCGTTTTTATGCAGGTCTCAGTTTGGAATTCTGTGCGCCCTCTAATATATTCATTTGGTTTAATATTTAAAGTAATGTAACACATTTATTTATGTATTTTTCATTTTTATTCAAATCCATTGAACAAGAACCTGAATTATGGATAGCACAAAAAATAAACATCTGAATGTGGTACAGTATTGTAAATGACAAAACATGCTACTGTAGAAAATGAAACAATGTCAGTGGAGAAAAATGTGAAAATAAAAAATGGCCAGTGACAAAATGCATCAAATGATGTCATAAGTTTGGCACCAGTATCTGTTGTTGGCTCTGATGAGACACTCAACACAATTGCTGACTCTTTTGATATCATGACTAAACCTAATGTGAACATGAAAAGTCATAATCAGCAACATGATTCCACTACAAGGCAAGTAATTGAAATCAGCTTTATTTATCCACCCTATTGACATGATAAATAAGATACGACTTGGTGAACATGGATCCGACCAGGGAAAGTCTGCATATTTCCGTGAATCAACATTGGAATAAGGAAGATGAGAACATTTACAAAGCATATTTTCCAGAGACTTCTTGTTTCTAAAGCTTTATACTGTTGAAACTGTAACGTTTAATTGGCGTATTTACAGGGAAAACAGTAAGTTAAAAACCTAATATGTCAAAACATTGACGTTTCCTATTATTGCACATGAACATTATAGTTTGCACACATCTATTTATATAATAATTTCATTTATTACATGGTATTGCGTGTCAGGGTATACAGATTGAATGCTAAACCAGTGGCTTCTCGTTAGTTGGGTGTTAGTGGTTAATTGTGTAAGCATGTGTTTTGTACTGGACATTATGGTTTATTTGATTGTTTTTAATTATAGTTGAATAGGAATGGATTGACTATTAGAAAGGCTTAGTTTGTGCTTTATGAAGTATAGGCTTCAGATTTACTCAGTAGGTTAGAAAGGGGAGTGTGCGGGGGCGGAGCGCAACGTGCGTCACCTCTTTGGGGGTGGCAAAAATGCCCCTTCTGCCTTGCACCGCACATTTCCCTTCCCTCAGTCCCCTGCTCCTGCTCCCTGCTCTATGCTTGTGTCTGCTGGCAGAGGGAGGAGACATTGATGGAGGGAGAGGAAGGGGGAGAGAAGGAGACATGGAGGGAGGTAGAGGCATGGGGAAGAGGGGCAAAGCGGAAAAAGGGAGAAAGGGAAGGGGTAGACATGGAGGGAGAGGGGGAGACATGAGGAGAGGGAAGCATGGGGGAGAGGGGGAGACATGGGGAAGGGAGAGGCATGGGGGAGAGAGAGGCATGGGGGGAGAGAAGGAGACATGGAGGAAGGGAGAGGCATGGTAGAGGGAGAGGCATGGGGAGAGAAGGAGACATGGAGGGAGAGGCATGGTGAAGAGAGGCAAAGGGGAAAAGGGAGACACATGGAGGGAGAAAGGGAAGGGGGAGACATGGAGGGAGAGGGGAAAACATGGGGGGAGACATGGGGAAAGGGAAGCATGGGGGAGAGGGGGAGACATGGGAGGAGAGAAGGAGATATGGAAGGAGGCAGTGTCATGGGGGAGAGGAGACATAGAGGGAGGGAGAGGCATGGGGGAGAGAATGAGACATGGAGGGAGGGAGAGGCATGGGGAAGAGAGGAAAAAGGGAGACACATGGAGGGAGAAAGAGAAGGGGGAGATGGGGAAACATGGGGGGAGAGGGGAGACATTGGGGAGAGGGAAGCATGGGGGAGAGAGGGAGACATGGGGAGAGAGGGGGAGACATGGGGAAGAGGGAGACATGAATGTAAAGGGAGAGGCATGGGGAGAGGGGCAAGGGGAAAGAGGGAGTCACATGGAGGGAGAGAGAGGTAAGGGGGAGACATGGCGGGAGAGGGGAGACATTGGGGGAGAGGGGGAGACATGTGGGAGAGGGAGAAAGGTAAGGGGAAAGGGGATACACATGGGGAGACATGAAGAGAGAGGGGGAGTCATGGAGGAGAGGGAGGCATGAGGGAGAGGGAGAGGCATGGGGGAAGGAGGGAGACACATGGAGGGAGGGAAAGGCAAGGGTAGACATGGGTGAGAGGGATGCATGTGGGAGAGAGGGAGAGGAATCGGGGAGGGAGGCAAGAGGGGAGAGGGGATGCATAGGGCAAGGGGGAGAGCAAGATGAATAGAGAGGGAGAGAAAGAGGGGGAGTGAAAGAAAGAGAGAAGGGATAGAGTGAGAGGGGGAAGAGAGATGGGGTGGATGAGAGAGGGAGAGGAGAGAAAGAAAGGGAGAGAGGGAGGGAGGGGAGAGAGAGATTGGGGGATAGGGAGAGAAAGAGAAAGCAGAGACAGATTGAGGGGAGAGAGAGGGGGATGGAAAGAGGGGGTGAGAAAGTGAGGGGGAGAAGAAATAGAGAGTGAAAGAGAGGCATAGAATGAGAGGGGGAAGAGAGAGAGGGTTGGGAGAGAGGGGAAAGGGGAGAAAGAAAGGGAAAGAGAGAGGGGGAGAGAAAAAAGTGAGAGAAGGGAGGGGAATAGAGAGAGGGACATGGAGAGAAAGGGAGATAAAGAGGATGGAGGAAGAAAGAGAAAGAGAGGGGAGATATAGAGAAGAGGGAGTGTGAGAGAGAAGGTGATATATACTGTATATATATATATATATATATATATATATATATATATATATATATATATAGTGACAATATTCAACCTTGTCTCACTCCTTTCCTGATCTTGAACCATTGTTGTTCCATGTTCGGTTCTGACCATGGCTTCTTAGCCCACATACAGATTCCTCAGGAGGCGAATGAGATGGTCTGGTACCCCCAACTTGTAACATTTTGTTGTAACCCACACAGTCAAGGCTTTAGAATAGTCTATGAAGCAGAAGTAAATATTTTTCTGGAATATTTAATCATACAATTGTCTTTAACCATTTCACAAAGTTTACAATGGGGACATAGCTTCACTTTATTATTAGCAGATATCCAGATGTATCTTCACCACTTTCACAAATCTGTGTAAAAACATATCCTATGCATACACATGCTATGTAAATATGCTAAAATAATATAAGTGATCCTGTAAAAAAAATAAAGGGAAACCATATTTGACAGAGATGTAGGTGGAGGCGCAATATTTTTGGATAAAAACTTATGAAAGGGGTCGAGATGAGACTTCTGGAGCACTCTTGTTATGTATTGATCAAGAGAAAAGAGCATTGAACCTTTTCAATTTGTTCAGTAAGTAACAACATTAATAGTTCTATAAGCAATGAATTTCAAAGCTTTTTTTGTGAAAATCTGAATTTTTGAAGTGATTTTGTATTTGTCTTCCTGAGAACTGCATCATGCGGATGTATTTTTTATCTATCAGTAAAGGAATAAGTTGGGGATGAAAGAACAGGGAGAAGACTAGAGGTGTTAGACAATACTATCTAACTTAAGTTGATAACACACACAATGCAAACATCGCTCTTCAAAAATGTAAAGCCTCTCTAGTAAACACAACGACCACAAATGTTTGATGGATGTCTCTGTGGTCCAGCAAAGGTGGCATTATAGCCTTTCCCCTATTTAATTACAAGCGACTTGCCCGTCAAAAATGACGGCAATAATGCTGTTTGCCAGCCAATGTGAGCACCTTTGGCGCTCACTGCGAGCCTCTCCCGCTCTCTACTTCCTCCTTTGTGTCTCCTTTCCCCCCACCTCTCCCTCCCTTGTGTCTCATTTCCCCCCTCCTCTCCCTCCCCTGTGTCGCTTTTCCCCTCTTCTTCCTCCCCTGTGTCTCTTTTCCCCTCTCTACCTCCCCTGTGTCTCTCCCCACCCCCCTCCCTCGCCTGTGTCTCGGGGGCGGGGAAGGGATGAGGATGAGGATGAGGGGAAGGAGGGAACAGACACTTTGGGAGTGATGCGAGGCTGGGGGGCCTCATCGCGAGTCCTCCCCTGGCAGGAACCAGGTAGTACTGCGGGACTCGGGGTTATGGGCCGCATTTGCGACTCTGTGGGCCGCAAACGGTCCTATGGGCCGCAAACAGCTCACCTCGCAGTTGCAACCCGTACTGCCTGTCCCGCGGGATCAGCACAGTGAGCTCCTTCTGCCTGTCGCACGGGGTCATGGGGATGAGCGCCTTTGGCGTTCATCTCCACCAGCGCAAGAGCTCCACCAGCGCAATCTCTTTGCGAGAGCCGCAGTTGCTGCGGGCTTGCTACACGAGTCTGCAACGTTAGCAACAACTCGTATTGCTCACAACTATATATGTGATGCTGTTGCACAGACATATATATATATAAATGTTTTTTTTTGTACCATGGTATTTTAATATAAGACCAGTTCTGAGTCCCCCGTTAAAAAAAACTCTGTATATAGCATATGTTTCTAAAAAGAGAATAATACCTCATGTATTTTCAATTCTAGCTGGATCTAACTTGAGATTATTATGCTCCTGCCGTTTCCTCACTTGCTCAGCTAGCCTCCTAATAGAGAACTCTGGGGACTTAAACGTTGCCGTAGGGGTGTCAAGTTCACTTGAATAAAAGAATTGAACGCATGCGAGTATGCATACAGAAGAGGACATTTGACATTGACGACCTGTCACCTCTTGCATACTCTTACTTTCAACACACATATAAGAATATTAAACAATGAAAAACGTGCTCCCTCAGATGTCTACAAAATATGTCAATGAAAAATTGAATACAACTATTAAGCATCCAATGCTTAACATAATATTTCATTAAAATGCTTGTGATTTAAACAATAAAAATGCATTCATTCTACATCTATTACATACAGTAATTAAATATTATTGCTGAGCTTCTTAAAATGACGTAAAGCACCACAGATGTTTCATATTTATCGTATGCTCTATTTCACATGATAATGGGCAAAATGTTTTTAAACAGATCCATAAAATATATAGGCCCACATTCAATTGAGCTTTCGGGAGATCTGGGAGCCTGTCAGTGAGGTCGCAAGGTAACTTGCTATTCAATTGGCGTCTTTTGGGGGCTTCAGAGTTACAGCCTTGAAAAAATGGCGATGGTTAAACTCATATCTTACAGCCTCTAAAATCCTTTGAGTCTTTACTTTCGCAAGGCTAAAATCGCAAATCGCTATTCAATTACTCAATTTCCCCAAGCCTGCAAATTTTTACACTTGTAAACAGCAAATGAAGGAGAAAATCCTACATGTGCCATAGAGGACCCGCAAGGGGGTAAAACACCTATTCGTAGCACTGTAAATGCAAAAGAAAAAATCAATACTGCACTGTAAACATCGGGGAAAGCGATGATAGACATTATAATTAATTGCACAACAGTCTCAAGCTCGCAAATCGGCAGGACATTAAATGTATTTTTAGGTGTCATTTTGGGGTTAAATCGATTTTGGGTATCAATGAGTTAATACATATCAGGCCACCCATATGGACTAGAACAG
Source organism: Discoglossus pictus (assembly GCA_027410445.1). Classification (NCBI taxonomy): domain Eukaryota; kingdom Metazoa; phylum Chordata; class Amphibia; order Anura; family Alytidae; genus Discoglossus; species Discoglossus pictus. The sequence goes on from CM050166.1 coordinate 64,404,381, forward strand.
TATTGGCATTCATTTCCATAATTCTTTATTTTTTGGTTTTGCAAGTCTGATCGCATATCAGACCCCCGAACCTAATTAACTGACATGAAACCTCCATGTTTTACTTCCTTAATAATAATGGTCTAATTTTCTATTGGCTGATTCGAAATGGGGGGTTACGGGTTTGCTGAATTGATCATGTTCCAGCCCTGAATTGCTATGACCCAGTACATGGTTTACGGTTTCTTTTTTGGGACAGTAATTTGCGGCCTTGAGCTGTTAAAAAAGAAGAGACGAACAGGAGGCCGCAACTCACTCGCAGACATTTGGCTGTCTGCTATTAAGTTGCGGGCTTCGAATTGAATATGGCCTATAGTCTTTGATTTTGAATTATAGTTTAGCTATTGTGACCTAATCTCTATGACAATATAATCACTTTTTTACTACAATAGAAGTTGCAATTTGCTGTTTTTATAAGAGAATCAGTCAGTCGCCTTGGGGAAACAACAAATGGAAATACGAAATCTCCATTCAGTTCTATTGAAAAATTTCCACAATTGAAGTGCAGCTTGCAGTAAAATTATCCTACTAGCAATGCTTAAAAGCCTAAAAGACTAAAAAGCAATGCTCTAGAGCAGTGACTCTCAAACTTTTGATCTGAGTATTAACTAGATATCCTTCTAGTGCTCATGTGGACTTCCAGTGGTGGAACTAATGAAAGTTGTGTCCCCACAGAAAATAATCTGGGGTCCCCTGCAGAAGTTCACTTGCTGTTGCTCTGCCACTGCTTTTGCGATCCAGAACTTTTTGAACAGGTTGCGGCACCACACACAATTTTTGTTTAGATTCAATGTTTTAACCATATAAAAAAATAATAATAATCTACCTATAACTTGGACTCATGGCAGTGGCAAGTTTAAAGTATTAGGCTTACATCACCCCTCTTGCCTTACTTAGTTGTATATATATATATATATATATATATATATATATATATATATATATATATATATAGCCTCTTTAGGGTCAATACAATTTTTTTAATTCATTCTAAGTTATGTTTCATATATATTAAAATCAGACCTATGGACGGACAATGCTTAAAAAATGACAATAGAGTCATTCGTACAGCCACTCAGAAATGACCTTTTGTGACAACCACCTTGATCATTCCCAAGGAAAGAGATTGACTCAGCTTTACCTAATGGTCCTTTCATCCTTAAATATTCATGAGGTGTCATTCTTTTTCTGCATAACCATTTACCTTATGAGCTTTAAATGCATATTATTGTCGTGCTGCCCCATTCCAAAAGCAGTAAGACTCAATTTGCTGTGACTTATAGTTGAGTTATTGTGACTTAATCTCCATGGCAATATAAACCTCCACTGGAAATGCTGGAAATACCACATCAGTATAAATGTTCAAGAATGCTAAGAAAAATAAGGTTACTAAAGAAAGATATATATTTCAAATGAACTGAAAGTTATTATTATTCTTTATTTGTAAAGCTCCAAAATACTTTGTAGCGCTATACAGGGGTTAAGTGCAAGACAGAAACAATCTTAATAGAATTGAGCTAAGAATCAAACATACATAGTGATTTCCCTAAAGCACCTTACAAGATTGAAAACTTGCATTTTACCAGACATTAACTGAAAAGATCCTTCCCCTATGTTGTTTTGTTCAGTCATGTCCGACTCTCCGTGACCTCATGGGCTGCAACACACAAGGAAAATCTTTATGTCCATGGTCATGCAGATCCACTTGGTTTTCATGGCAGAGACACTGGAGTGGGTTGCCAGTTCCTTCCCCAGTGGGCCACAGCATACAACTCCTGTTATTTCAAAGTGGACTCCCATCCAAGTATTGACCAGGCCCAATCCTGCTTTACTTCAGAGTGGTGTGACCTCTTGATTCCCTGACTGGAATCAAACCAAGGTTGCAGCAGTGAAAGCACTGAATACTAACCACTGGACCACCCGTGAACCCTCCCCTATGTTACTAACTTTATATAAGGCAATTGATGAACTCTCTCAGTGGAGAGTGATTAGCAGGATTAGGATGCTCACTTAATTTAGAATAATCACAAAGGCTTATACATTTCAAAGTGTCTAGTACTATTCTTATGTATACCAATGCATGCTCTTCCCATTTATTACCCCAACTGTGACAATTAAACACCTTAAATAAAGTTAGTAGCATAGAGGTAGGATTTGGTTCAGCTAATTTATGCTTAAATAACTAAAACCTCCACTCAATATCCAAAATGAGTCCCTTCCTTATACAAGATACAAACACAATCCTAATTTATCATGCCAAGATTGATTACTGCAATTCACTCCTAATTGTCATTCCCCTCAATCGACTTTCAGATTCCAGTCCATCTTCAATGTTTCTTGTATACTGTACCACTATTCATCGTTGTTGACTTCCCAGATCCACTAAGCTCTGGTCATCTAAACTAAAGTAAAATCAAATTTTTGTAAATAACATTTTAAACACTTTGTAACATCCTAATACACTTTCGCATCATCTCTCGACTCAGCTACTGCAATTCGCTTCTTGCTGGTCTACCCACCACCCGATTATCCCCACTTCAATCCATTATGAATGCCTCTGCTAGACTCATCTTCTGTACACAATGTTCAGTGTCGGCATCCCCTCTCTGTCAATCACTCTACTGGCTTCCCTTAGCCAAAGCCCTCAACAATAGCATTTCCCCATACATCTCTGCTCACATCTCCAAATACTCACTCACCCGCCCTCTTCGTTCTGCTAATTACCTTCTTCTTTCTATAACTCTTGTCACCTCCTCTCACTCTTGCCTTCAGGACTTTTCTCATGCTGCCCCTATTCTCTGTTACTCCTTGACTTGCTCCACCAGATTATCCTCCTGCCTCAAAACATTCAAAACCTCACTAAAAAAGCATCTCTTTAAAGAAGCGTATCACCTTCCACCCTAACACGCTCATCACCTCTCTGTCCCTCCTTTACCACTCACAATACCTTTAGCTTGTAAGTCTGCGAGTTTCAATCCTGCAATGTACTTTGGGGAAAGCAATATGGACACTGGATTACAAGCTAAAAGACAGGGCCCTCCTTGCTTTGCTATGTGTTAATTTGTATTTATCTTCGTCTGGAACTTATCTTATGTGCAGCGCTACAGAATATGTTGGCTAGTTATAAATAAATGATAATAATAAAATAAACGATAATAAATATTATTATCCTTATTACTAACGCGCCAACATATTATTATTTATATTTAATCTTTATTTGTAATGTGCCAACATATTCTGTAGTGCTAAACAGGGTAGATACAAGTCAAAAACAAACTTAACAAATTACAAATGAATAGAGCGCTCTGTTATTGAATTTAAAGTCAAGCAAAGTGCTTTCTCTAAAGCACCCCTGTGTCAAAGGCAGTGGAGAGATCCAGGAGAACAAGAATACAGAAGTGACCCTTTAATGTGGCTGTTAGCAAGCCATTATTGACTTTAATGAGAGCTGTCTCTGTGGAGTGTTGGGACCGGAAGCCAGATTGGAAGGGGTCAAGGAGTGAGTTGGAGGAAAATTTGGAGAGACGATTGTAGATACTAGAGTACAGTGATAGGGCCGTAATTAGATGGAAAGCCTGGATAAGAATGGGTGTAGTAATGGTGATGGAAACTTGCCAGTATTAAGGGAAAGGTGGAAAAGATGTGTAAGAGCTGGGATACGTGTGGTAGAGAGTGGAGGGATCAGCTGTGATGGAATAGGATCATGTGGACAACTTGTAATATGAGAGGTTGATAAAAGACTAGAGACTTCATCCTCAGTTACATGGTCAAAGGTGTCCATTATGAAGGAGGGAATGGGTAAGGATGAAGGCCTAGGTGTTTTCATTTTGTTCAGAGAAGAGTGAGTTAGGAACACACTAAGAGGAAAGTTTGTTATGGATGTTTTGAATTGTATTATTAAAGTGGCTAGCAAATTCTTTGACAGTGAGGCAGGAAGGGGCAGGAGGTGGTGGAGGGCAGAGGATGGTGTTGAATGTGGAGAACAACAGCCTTATTAAATTGAGATTCAGACAATTCTAAAGGGCTCTATATAAGCACATAGCATATTTTTTTTTACAGAAGTTTTTAGTTAGTGAACTTCTATCCAAAAGCAAGGTCTTCACTAACTAAAAACTTCTGTAAAGAAAATATGCTGTGTGTTTATATAGAGCCCTTTTCAATTGGCCGAATTGCAATTTAATAAGGCTGCAAGTGTTTGGGATTGGAGGCTAAATTGTATAGAAGTGATGAGAAGTAGCGCTGTTTGGCAATATTGAAGGCATAGTGATAGGAGCTTAGATTGAACTTGCAGTGGAGGAAGTCTACTGAAGCGCAGGACTTTCTCTATAGTCGTTCAGCAGTGTGGGAGCACCTCTGGATGTATCACGTTTGTGTAGTGTGCCATGGTTGTAAGTGAGGGTGTCTACCTGTGGTCATGGGAGCAAGAGAATAAAGGGTTGAAGTTAGAGCCAATTTGTAATGTGTGGGGGCAATGTGAGGGCAATTGAGAGTGGTGAGCAGACAAAGAAGGGGTTGTAGCACAACGGAAAGATATTGTAGGTCAGGTGCTTACAAATTTATGTGGGTTCTGGTGGCTAAGCATGAAGAGGGGCAGAGAGTGGAAGGTGTGGTAAGATTAGGAGATGGTGGTCAGAAAGAGGAAGTAGGTAGATGATAAGATTGGATATAGTGCAGAGATTTATAAAAATGAGGTCAAGGGAGTGGCCATCATGGATTCTGTCCATTGTGAGAGGCCAAGAGACGAGGCAAGTGAATGTTGTTTTACAGCTGTAGGGGAGAAGGGAGTGTCAATGGCAATGTTGAAATCACCAAGAACAAGAGAGGGTATGTTGGAAGAAAAAAAGTGAAGAAGCCAGGTGGCAAAATGGTCCAAGAATTCATGGATGACAGAAACTCCCAGAGAGATGGGCGAGAAGAGGCGGATAGTGTATACTTCGAAAGATGAGAATTGGATGGAGGGAAACGGGGGGAATGCAGTTAAATGTGCAGCGAGAAAAAAGTAGATTTGTGACTGTTGATGGGTATAATTGGGAATTTTGGGTGTTTGTTGCCTTGAGGGTTCAGCATAGTTGATAAAAGGTCGGAATGAATGAGGAGGCAGAGTTAGGAAATATATCTCCTGCAGACAGCAAAATAATCAGGGAGAGTTGATAGGAGATGAGAGTGAGACTTGCAGAAACAAACTCCTCAGCAGAAAGCCAGCGGAGTGACTGACAAAGATGTGATGCTGACACTAAGTGTTCAGTATGGTAGAAGATTCTAGCGAAGGTGTTCATTATGGATTGAAGTGGTGACAAGTTGGTGGGGCAGGGAATATAGAGTCAAAAGTGCAGCGAGAGGAAAGTAATACACCCACACCACCATCTTGTTTGCTCCCAGGTCAAGTTGTGTGACTGAAGTGTAGGCCACCATTTGAGAGTGCTACAGGGGAGGTAGAGTCTGATGGAGAGAGCCAGGCTTCAGTGATAGCCAGTAGACTGAGGGAATTGGAAATATATAGGTCATGAATGAACGTGAGTTTATTGCAGATAGATCTTGCATTCCAGAGGGCACAGGAGAAGGGCAAGCTTTCTATCTTCGTGGGATCTTCTGAATCGCAAACTAATTTCAAAATAGCATAATCCATTACATCACTGTCAGTTTGCATCACATATATTTAAAATATAATTTAAATTCTACACCATAGGGATTATCTTTAGAACTGACTTATAATAATTATTTCCCAGTGGTCCAACAAGAACCATAAGTCACTTTAAATAAAGGGATTTACATCAAAACTATCAAGTACGTCGTCAGACTGAATAGTCTCTTTCTGGGGTCATGTAAACAGAGAAATGTTAGGAAAATAATGATATATTTATGTTAAGTCAATCTGTAGTATTTTATATTTTATTCATGTGGTTCTCTATAAATTGATGTTGCTCATTAAAAGTATATTGGATGGAGAATACAAAATATATAAGGTACATATGAACTAATAACATTAATTAGCTTTTGTTTGAGTCAGAGGCAATGCATTTCCAGTACATATATCTACATCTCATATAACTGTTTTGCATTTCAATTATATATTTATCCATGTTTTAACTTTTATTTGTAGGTATATGGGAAGATCTACTATAATTTGTGCATTTGTTCTGATGTTCTTCAAAATTATATGTTTGTTTTCCATCCTTTCAAATCATTTACTTTTTACAAGAACAGATGGATTTTCAGCTTGTTTATCAATTTCGGATTTTTTAACAAAGAAAAAAAAATGAAAAACGTATACAATAGTTTATGCTTTTAAGATTGCTTCAATTGAATGTTTTTTTTTTTCAAAGAATGTATTGAAGTGTCTGTTTGCTTTTTATATCAGTAAATACTTCTCACATTCTTATCATTGGTAAAAAAAAAATCTCCATATAGCTTTCATCATTGCTATGTAACTCTGAGCTGGTAACATTTAAACATTAAAGTTTAGTCTTAAATACTTCTAGAAGATTTTTAGAATAAACCAATAGCAACACTGGTTACTTTGATACCAAATTATATGTTTTTGCTCATACTTTTTCAAGAAACTAACACTGTAATTTGTAATATTTTAGCTATGGCATCAATTTAATAAATAAACAAATAAGCTGACTTTTCTTTTATATTTTTCTTTTTAATATGACATGTATTCAACAGTCATACAGTTTTCTGCAACATCAATCTTAACAGAAGCTTATGTGATTGAAACAAGATGAGAAAAAAAACCTTTTAGTGAAATACCAATTATCTATAATGATTGCTGTTTGAAAAAAGTAGCAGCAAAAATATAATACATTTTCAAAAATTATTTATTTTATGTGTAAACTTTTTTTGCAAATTACAGCAGATCAATAAACATTATAGGCAGGGTCGATCTACCTGTTTGGAGCCCTTAGGCAGTTAAGTGGCAGAGCACCTGTGAGTAAGTACCCAAGAAATGCACAAACCCATTTTTCTGTGCATGTAAATTCCTTTTCCTGTTGTAACCCTCTTGTTCTAGGTGGTAACCCCCTAGTAGCTAGTCTATGAACTGCAACATTTGTTGTTGTTTTTTAAGCCATGAACCATTTTTTTTTAAAAGGGCGCTCCTCGCAGGGAAGCACCTCTAGGCAGCTGTCTAGTTGGCCTAATGGGTTATCCCTCCATGAATACAGGTATATGTTGTGTTTTTATTTTAAACATTTTCATACTTAGTTGCATGATGGACATTATAATTATAATGTTACTTACGAAAGAGGAACACAACGCTATTTTTAGTTGATGATTGTTGGCCATAAATGCAGTGAAACATTGAATATGTTAGATTTTATTTTATTTTGTTTTATTTGTAGAACTTAAAGAAAGCGTGAAGCAATCGATAATAGCAAATTAAAAGGATTTTATGGCTGTGTATTTTGTTTGGTTAAATACTTTAATGTAAATAAATCTGTCTGGCAGTGTACATAAGAAAATAAAGGGGATTAGATGAAAAAAATATATGAATAATCTAGAAATGTCAGTGCAAGGTTTAGATAAAATGTTGCAGAATAATAGATGAACATTTTTCACTAGTATGTGTAGAGTCCCCTTCTGGATTGCTACCTTATAGTGGTGAAGAGACTTGTGTATCACAATGAAGTGGCAGCCCACTCCAGTATCTTTGCCAAGAAAAGCATATGGATAAGCACAACCAGAGACACACAGACTGATGTGCCTGCCGTTCTGCATCTATATGATCACCAAGAGTCGTACACAACTGAAGGATTGAACAACAAAAATGTGTACAGCAGAGTTTGAATATTTATGGTTAGTGTAGCAAAGAAGGTGTAAAGTGTACAGGAATATAGTCAAAAGGTCAGATGGAGCATTATTATTATTATTTCCTGTAACGGGCCGTCGAGCTATACCTGGGTAAGTTCAAGTCAAAAACAATAACAATATTAATCCATTGAAAAGAATGGAGGCCATGTCTTTGAACTTAAAATCAAACATACACAGAGCTTTCCCTAAATCACTTAGCATTATTGAAAACTCACAAACTTAAACTTGAAGGAATGATATATTTCCCTCTTACTGGAGTACAGTAGATACGTGTTGTAACAGAACCCATCACTGTTTTACCCTGTTTTATTATTATTATGGTTAAAATATGATCCTACTATTATACTGCATGTATGTTGGTTTATGCTCTGCAGAATATTGTCCCAGACTAGTGCAGCTACTTGGCATGGGAGATAATCCTATTAAAGAGACTCCGCATAAGATAAAGGAAGTCTATTTGTAAAGTGTTTTCATTCTCAGATAAGAACAAAGAAGTGTAATTGAATCAATGTCTGATTGTATCAAAGTTGCTGGGTAGCCTCGGGGAGGTGTGACCCACCTATTGTTCTCTTTATGTGTATTGTGTGGCCAAATATGGGCATGTGTATTGCCTTTGGGAAGAGATGTGTATAAATATTTCTGCACAACAAAATAAAGTTCAGTTCGTTTTTACCCCTTCATGAAGTCTCGACTCATGTTTGGGGGACCGGGAGCTATAATCACTTTGTTTCAGCTGGAGTTTGGGAGAAGCTTCAAGGATCATCGCTGCACTAATGCAAGGATCCTTTACACTGGTGGCAAGTGACGGGATTTCCTCCCGAACGGATATAGCCGAACTGAAACTGGTGAATGGCGCATAGATACGAACGCTTGAAACGAACCACACTAAAGGAACTGCTGGAAGCTCGAGGCATAGTGGCAAGCAACAAAACGAAAGCCACGCTAATAGCCGAACTACTGGAGAGCGATCAAACCAGCGAACCACAAATGACGAATGCAGAGGAAACAGACTTCCAGAGGGACGTGAGATGGAGACTTAGCCTGGTAGGACCTAACCCTGCACCAGAGATCGTGGTACAGATCTTGGCCCAAGCTACTGAGACCCAGAATGCCAGGGAAGCATGAGAAGCCAGAGACAGATCACCTCCAGTGGATATATTGTCGCTATCTGGATCTACAATGGGGCGTCAGCGGAAAATTAACTACGCTGCATTTAAAAGCTTCGTGGAAGGTGAGATGGATATTGACAATTACTTGCAAGATTTTGAAAGACAATGTGTGTTAGAAGATTTAGAAAGAGCTAACTGGGCTGCCGTAGTAAGTAGTAAACTATCAGGTAGAGCAGCTGAAGCATTGAGAGCTGTGCCAGATGGGGATATACAAAACTATGACAAGATAAAAGAGATTGTGTTAGCCCGGTACGCTGTAACCCCTGAAGCCCATAGAAGGAAATTCAGGGCTCTCAGAAGACAAGGTAAAGATTCCTATACGGAGTGGGCATTTCGTATGCAGCGCGCTGCCAGCAATTGGATGCAGGGGAATCAGGCAACTACTTTAGAGGATGCTGTGCAGTTGTTGTTGCTAGAACAATTTTTTGATTATACCCCAGCGGAGGTGAGAGATTGGGTCAGAGACAGAAAGCCAAAAACGGTAGAGGAGGCAGCACGGCTGGCAGACGAATTTCATGAGAGCAGGCGGATGGATGGAAACCGAGGGGTCCAGAGCCCGCGGCCTGCCTCTGGCCCGCCAACTATGCCACAGAGGGTACCACCACCAGGGGGCAATACCACAAACAGAGGGTACCAAAGGACTGCTCCGATGTGTCATGGGTGCAAACAAGTGGGGCACATCAAACCTACATGCCCACAACGCACTACAGACCGCTGGGGGCGGGCACCGATACCACAGACAAAAGCCGCCGCACACTGTGTGCAAGAGTATTACAATTATCTGCCTCAAGAGACACCCAGTGGCAATAGTGAAAATTGGGCCACCTTACATGAGGTAAACCCTGTACAAGCGGCTGGGGATAACAGGGCACATCACCGCCAATCAGTAAAACTCAATGGGCAAGAGGCTCGAGGACTGAGAGACAGCGGGGCTACTATTACTTTGGTCCAGCCATAACGTGTCGCCCCGACCCAGCACACAGGACGCACCATTGCGGTAAGGGTAGCCGGAGGGGCAATTCACAAGTTACCAACGGCCCGAGTCCACATCGATTGGGGTACCGGGGCCAAGGCGGTGGAAGTGGGCATCATGCCAGATTTGCCCGCGGAAGTACTGCTGGGAAATGATCTAGGATGCATGACATCACAATTGGCAGCCTGCAGTACCGAAGGAGCCCTACCTGTTACCACTCGGCAGCAATCCAGAGCTATGGAAGCCCCTCCCTCGTCTCATGACCAGGTAGAAAAAAGACAGTGTATAATGCCCCGTAAGTATCCCCTAGCAGGTCAATTAGGCATTAAAAAGACGAGGGACAGACTCACCCAGTTCTTTTTATGGCCAGGGGTCACAGGAGATTTGCAAGATTACTGTAGGACCTGCGACTACGGCCCTGGGACATATTGCCCTTTAAACACAGTATTCGGCCATACCAGAGTGTATGTCACTCATTCTGGCCCTTTACATACAGGGGGGTCATTCGGTACTTGCCCTGTGGGAGCGGTGATACCCCAGATAACTATGCCATGGAGCCCATTCATATAATGAAAGACTATGGGAAAGACTTTAGCTACATGGCAATTGAACAGTGTGAAGAGGATCGGAGCGCTATTCGGTAGTTTTGTGCGCTCAGATCCCAGCTATCTGGGGATATGTGAAATGTGAGTAAATGTGAATTGCAGTAATGCTGATGGGTTGTCAAACTAGAGAATTGACCAACAAATACTTTTGTCCGGACATCCCCAAGTCGATCCGTTGGGATCAGACCGTGTATGCCGGCTTATGGTCACGGGGGAGGTGTGTAACGGATCCCATCACTGTTTTACCCTGTTTTATGATTATTATGGTTAAAATATGATCCTACTATTATACTGTATGTATGTTGGTTTATGCTCTGCAGAATATTGTCCCAGACTAGTGCAGCTACTTGGCATGGGAGATAATCCTATTACAGAGACTCCGCATAAGATAAAGGAAGTCTATTTGTAAAGTGTTTTCATTCTCAGATAAGAACAAAGAAGTGTAATTGAATCAATGTCTGATGGTATCAAAGTTGCTGGGTAGCCTCGGGGAGGTGTGACCCACCTATTGTTCTCTTAATGTGTATTGTGTGGCCAAATATGGGCATGTGTATTGCCTTTGGGAAGAGATGTGTATAAATATTTCTGCACAACAAAATAAAGTTCAGTTCATTTTTACCCCTTCATGAAGTCTCGACTCATGTTTGGGGGACCGGGAGCTATAATCACTTTGTTTCAGCTGGAGTTCGGGAGAAGCTTCAAGGATCATCGCTGCACTAATGCAAGGATCCTTTACACGTGTGATCTTTGGGTTGTGGAGAGAGTGAATCTGGGAATTTTTATTTTTTTACTGTGCGTGTCTAATAGTTGGTGGTATCAACTAAGCATCTCAAGTGACATCACTGTATTTACTATGCACTGGAGATCACAGCCATTCTCACCTCAAATTATCCACTTGGGATGCTTAGCAAATCCCCTGCAGTGTCAGCGATACTCTTAGACATCCTGGGATGTCAAATGTTGATGAATAGTAGTGAAGCAGAGTAGGAGATAGATTTGAAACATAAATATGTTTGATGGTAGAGGAAAGAAGAGATATAAGAAATGAGAAATAAGTTTGTTTGGAAATGTTTAGGGCAGGGGTGAATTGCTGTAAGATGAATGTCAGTGTGTCATTTGCACCAATGTCTATCAGCAGTGCAGGAACTTATTGAAACAAGTAGTTTTACTCATAATGCAAGGACTATAACTGAATAGCTTGGATTGCCTTTTGCTTTAAAGTATGTGATGTAAATTATTTGATGTAAATTAGTTGCAAAAATTAGGAAAATATAGAAATGGTAGTGCAAACTTTAGATATAATATTGCTGCTTGAAACTGTTCACCTTTGTTTTGCCTAACCAGTTAGTTCCTTATATACCATATTGGTCTGAATATAAGCCGCACCTGTTTTCCGATTTTTGAGCTTGCGAGTTACGGGTGCGGCTTATATTCGCGACCGTAAAAAAAATCATTGCCGATTTGCGAACTTTGCTTGTTAGTTGTGTGACTGCCGGTTTGCGCGATTGCGAGTTAAGGGTGCCGAATTTCGTGCATGAGACTGCGGTATTGAATAGCGATTTATGGTTTTAGTGATTCTAGCATCCTGTAAAGCCTGTTACCTGCAAAAAAAAGCTACAGTGCTAATTAGAAAGCCTGTTTCTTGCAATGGCTGATCACATTGAGAGTATTTTTCTCTCCAATTTTACGGGTGCGGCTTATATTTGAGTACTATCTTTTTTCTATTTTTTCCCCTTGAACTTTACGGGTGCGGCTTATATGCGGGTGCGGCTTATATTCGTACCAATACGGTATATGGCTATATGTAAGAAGGTGGTATTATATGTGAATGCATTTATTGTTCAAGTTGCTTAATCCTTGTAGATAGCTAGAATGGAGAGTCTAAATTTACTTATGTTTGCCGTTTCAGGACTGACATAGAGATAATACTAATTACACCAAACCACAAACAGCCACATTTTATCAAAATGTTTGCAGGGAAATCTAATTTTAATTATTACTTTTTACAGAACTGCACTTTTTAACTTGCCCTTGCTGACTGAGTGATTTCCTAATGTGTTATTTTATATGTCTATTTGACTAAACTTAGGTTTCCATTTGTGGCTTCAAATGTGTATTTAGGTCTAGGCAGGCAACCTTGGAGCGGTAGGAAATGTTGTTGTTGTTGTGACCACCACTCTTGATACTATAATTGTTTATTTCTGTACTTGCATTTTATTAATTTAATCCCAAGACCTGTAGCCTCTGCTCATTGCTCACACAACATACTGTGCCCTCTAGTAACTTGCGCATCCCCTTCTGTGAAGGTAAATACTTTTTCTTGCTCGGTTACTGAGTTGCTCCAAGGCTTAGGCACTTGGGTGATCCTTGAGCAGCATGAAACTTGTATATACCCCATTTTGTGATTGTTGTCTGCAAACATAATAATTGTTCATTCATACTAGCTAATATTGTGCAAATCAACCATACTGGCATTAATAAAGTATATGAAATTCAACAAATCTTATTTATTTGGCTGCAGTACCAATATAGTTTCATAGACTTAAAAAGAGATGCACTGATAAAAAAATCTAAGTATTTTATTCAACCGTCACAAATATTTAATTGCAATTTTAATTGTTAAGCTGTTGTTACTGAACTATACAAATTGTACAATGCTACTGTCATATTGTGAATTTGAAGCAGTTTTATTTCTTGCTTAGGTTGCATTTTGTCTCAAAGGAATTACAGAATGCAAAGGAATCTTTGTGACAGTATTATTTTTTTTACATGGATCAGGGATTACAGATAGGATTTTTAGCCTCATCTTATCCAGAGTTTTTTTTCCAGTTATTTAATTTACTCTACATGAAGTCTATTGATTATTCAAGTCGGCAGTCAATTTTATAGGGCACCCCATGGTTTCTTTGCTTAATGTAGTCAATAACTGTAATTGCTTGATCAGTGCAGACCATGAAACAGGTTTTTGTGTCTTTTTTTTACAATGCGTTGATGGCTTTATCTGATGCATCCTTGGCAGGGTGTAGGTTTTACAGCACTATCCTCAAATCCCAGTGGCCTCTAGATTAATGGCTATGGCTTTCTGCTGTAGCTGCTGATACTGCTGTCCTGAAAGTATTAGCACATCTGGCATGCCACGCTAGTCTCTGATGCCAGCCTCTTTTGTTGTGCTTCCACAGACAATCTCACCAGTATGGCTTAGCAAAAAAAAAATATATATGAATGAAACTACTGCCATGCTCTATCTATAACTGTTGCATGTCAGTAATGTTTATATGTAAAATGCAAAATACTTCAGATATTTATGAATGCATGGAAATAATATTAATAATGATTTTGCTAAAGAGAAGGAGAATATACAGTATAGATTATAACATATGTCCTTCTGGCATTGTTCTCGTTAATTATTTCAACGGTCTCTACTGTATATTGTTAATTTAATTAAGACAACTAATGATTTGTCATATTGGCCATTTTACCCGGTTTCCATAGATCTGGGGTACTCAAGTTCGGTCCTGGATGGCCTGGATTTGATGATATCCCTGTTGCGCCCAGGTGAGTCAATCGCTTCTCTAGTCATCCTGATTGACTCACCTGTGCACGGAAAGGTATCTTTAAATTTAGTCTTGTGTGTGGCCCTCCAGGACTGATCTTGAGTAACCTTGCTCTAGATGAAGTAGTTGAGGACAAAGTAAATATAAGAGCTGCATATCTAAGAATGGTGCAGTTTTATCATTAGGAAGGAGAAATGATAGGTCAGCTCTGAAAAGCCAGGCAAATAATGGGGGGAATTTACCAAACATCTCAAGTGCATCACATGTGCATATCTTGATTTACTATGGGGAAAACTGAGACCACAGCCCTTCTTATATCATTTCAGGTGAGAAGATGATTAGTAAATCACCCTTAATGTTGCATAGGATAGTCATCAAACCCAAACATACAAATTAGTCACAGTTACATAGACACAAGAAATCAACATTTTAGAGAAAAAATATGAAGAAGAAGTATGGGAGAAGGGGAAGATAATTCACATTATATTTCAGAGCATGATTTTGTGTACTTATTGTTGTTATAAAAAACAGAATAGAAGAGACAGAAGAGTACATCTAACACTTAAATACACAATATGATTAAAAATACTATTTGACCCCCTAGTTTTTTGAGTGTATGGTAAGGAAAAGACCAACCGTTACGAGCGATGGTTGTTCGAGGTCTAATCTGCCAGCAAAATCATTTACAGAATGAAATCTCTGTGCATCATGCATGGACAATATGGACATTTGGAGGGATGGGTGGTATGTTTAATAAAATAGAAGAGTCTTTAGAGAGAGAATAGTTTTCTAGTTTAATACACACAACAATGTTGTTTGTGAACAGTGAAATAAATGACTTGAAATTGTCTTTATGAAACATATATACATATTTTAATGCAAATAGTTTTTTGTGGCAGGTGGGTTTAGTAAAGGAAAACTCAATTAGATAATTGAATATAATTAAAAACTAACAATACATTTAGAAATGTCTTTTTTATTTTGTAACACCTGATAAAATAAAATTATATACACTCTGCTTATTCAATACATACCTTTAAAAGTTTTGTTACTGGAACATTTTACTAAGAGTGACTCAGATTTTGCAGTAATTGAGGACCTGTTACCTTATTTTTCAGTACATTATTTCAATGTTTGACGATACTTGATTGTCACAGTTTTATGTTTGGTGAAATTGGGTTATTAGGCATATAAAACAATGTATCTAGAAGCAAGCCAAGAAAAAGTAATAAAACACGCAACACAGGTGCATAAATCTATGGACAATATAATTATATAGCACACATGAGCCATTTACAATGCTTGAGGTGACATGTTGCCAAATGTAAAACGTGAGATACAGTTTAGACCAGCTGTGGTATGTAGAGAAATTTCCCCATCTGAGTTTAATAGAAAGGTCAGACATGTGCAACCTCTTTATTAAATGGCTTCTCACTAACTTCTAAATTTTAGATACATAATGTATGCTACAGAAATCTACATCTGCAAAACACACCTGGAACACAATATTTAAAATGCACAATCTGTCTTTTACATAATAATTCCAATGACATTAGGACATGCTTTAAAATAGCACATTGTTCTGTGGAGCTCTGAAATTGCATGCATAAATGCTAAATATTGTTATTTACTAAAATAGGAATGTGGAGGGCCATTATATATGGGATACATAATAAATGAAACAAATTATAGCTTACAGGAACACCTAAAGTTGAAAGTTCTCTTATGTGACATAAATACAAGAAAAGAAAAAGAGCAATCATGAGAAATTACAGTTTCTTAAAATTTTTGGCCTTAAATGAAAAGTGCTTAAATTCTGATATTGCTTGTTCATGTTAACTTTTGATCTATAGATACAACTTGTTCTGTATTTCATATATATAAATATTGTTGAACAGACTGCAGCCCTGTCTTTACGTTCTTAAATGGTCTCCGTCTGAATACTTATCCACATCTGCTTTTATTTTGGATTCCAACCTGGGAACTCATCAACTCATCATCACAAGGCTTCTGACATTAGCCAACCTTGTTATATATATATATATATATATATATATATATCCCAAAATCTCAATTAGCTAAATAGGGACACTTACAGTATATTTCTATAAAACCATATGCACTATTGGATTAAGTTCTCCAGTTCTGTAGAATGTGTAATCTAAGTGTTAGAGATACACACTTACATAGTTACATAGGGCCTCATTCTATTATCGGCCGTAGGAGAGGCGGGGCTGCAAGGACCGGCCGCAAGCTATTCTGCTATTCTATTCCCCTCCGGCCGGGGATTCCGGCAGGCTTGCGGCCGGCGCCTTGCTATCCCTTGTGGCCGATCGCGCCGGAGGAAAGCCTTTGATCTTAAACGGCCGCAAGAGTTTCGGCCGCAAGAAAATCCTGATTGCTATTCAATTGCTCCGGGAACCCTCTCTGCAAGGCTAAAACCGAGCCGCAGCTTACTTGCAGAAAAAAGGTCCCGCTAGCACCAATTAAGCACACTAGAAAGCCGAAATAAAGCCAGCCTGCACTCTGAGGAGACTATAAAGTGATTGTAGGTGTTAGCAAAAATAGCACAGCATTCCCCTACACTCAAATCCGTAAATAAATTATTTTTTAATTTATGTCACATATCCATGTAAAAAGTCCCGAGGGCTTGGAGCACCTCAGACCCGGCCACGCTGCGGCCGGAAAATAAACAGTTAATGTAAACTCGGATTTGGGCTGATGTACAAGCTTGAGAGGGGGTTGCTATTAATCCTCATGTCCACCATTATGATCCCTAGCATTTACAGAGCTGTACAGTGCCGTCTTGAATATATTTTTGCGTTTAAAGATTTCTGAGCTTACGGCTGGTTGCAAGATATACGGCCGGCCGTATACGGCCGATAATAGAATGAGGCCCATAGTATTTAAGGTTGAAAAAAGACTTTCAGTCCATCAAGTTCAACCTTTTAAGATCTCCTCTGATCTGCAATATGCGGATTAACTATTAACTAATTAGTTGTATATAAAAATAAAAAATAAATATATAATCAATTCCCTCCTGATCCCAGACACCGGCGACCAGACTTCTCCCTGGATCAATACTGCCTCTCTAATTATCCATGATAACCCTGAATTCCCTTTTTGCTATTAATCCTCATGTCCCCCATTATGATCCCTAGCATTTACAGAGCTGTACAGTGCCGTCTTGAATATATTTTTGCGTTTAAAGATTTCTGAGCTTACGGCTGGTTGCAAGATATACGGCCGGCCGTATACGGCCGATAATAGAATGAGGCCCATAGTATTTAAGGTTGAAAAAAGACTTTCAGTCCATCAAGTTCAACCTTTTAAGATCTCCTCTGATCTGCAATATGCGGATTAACTATTAACTAATTAGTTGTATATAAAAATAAAAAATAAATATATAATCAATTCCCTCCTGATCCCAGACACCGGCGACCAGACTTCTCCCTGGATCAATACTGCCTCTCTAATTATCCATGATAACCCTGAATTCCCTTTTTAATTAGAAATAAATCTAGTCCCCTTTTAAAGTTATCTATCGAATCCGCTGTCACCACCTCCTCTGGTAGAGAATTCCACAGATTAACCACCCTTACTGTGAAGAACCCTTTTCTTTCTTTAAGGTGGAATCTTTTTACTTCTAACCTCAAGGGATGTCCTCTTGTCAGTTGAAAACCTCTTGGCACAAAAAGCTCCCTTGACAAATCTTTATACTGACCCTGGATGTATTTATATAAGGTAATCATATCTCCTCTTAGACGCCTTTTTTCTAGAGAAAATAAGTTTAATTTGGTTAGTCTTTCTTCATAACTTAGCCCCTCCATTCCCCTTATTAGTTTTGTTGCCCTCCTCTGTACCTTTTCCAGCTCTAAAATGTCATTTTTATGAAGTGATACCCAAAATTGTACTCCATATTCCAAATGAGGGTGTACTAGAGATTTGTATAGTGGCAGAATTATATTTGCTTACCTTGCTTCTATACCCTTCTTAATACATGCTAATATTTTATTTTCCTTTGCAGTTGCTGCTTGGCTTTGAGCACTGTTACCTAGGTGGTTGTCCACTAGTACTCCCAAATCCCTTTCAATATCTGATACACCTAGATTTGCTCCATTAAGATTATAAATTGCATGGCTATTTTTCCTTCCCAAATGCAAAACCTTACAATTACTTGTATTAAATCTCATCTGCCATTTAGATGCCCATTCCTCAATTTTATGTAAATCCCTAAATTACCCTTTGAACTATGCGACACATGCATATAAAACAGACAATCTAGACCAATGGTTTTCATGGTGCCGGTCCAAAGAAAGATTCTACCGCTCCGCAAAATGTTATTGCCCCTAAACACATGGTACCCCTGGATCATATAGTGGAGTGGAGTGGGACAGCACTTACTGGCAGCACATGGAGGCATGTACTCTTGGTTTTGTACATCGTTTTGGCAGTATTGCGTCAGCTCGCCAGTCAACACATCATAGTCACGTCCCACGCACCTTGCATTCCACAGATTTTCCCGCTACCGTGCATATTGTTTGATAATACTGTCGATAATAGAATGAGGCCCATAGTATTTAAGGTTGAAAAAAGACTTTCACTCCATCAAGTTCAACCTTTTAAGATCTCCTCTGATCTGCAATATGCGGATTAACTATTAATTAATTAGTTGTATATAAAAATAAAAAATAAATATATAATCAATTCCCTCCTGATCCCAGACACCGGCGACCAGACTTCTCCCTGGATCAATACTGCCTCTCTAATTATCCATGATAACCCTGAATTCCCTTTTTAATTAGAAATAAATCTAGTCCCCTTTTAAAGTTATCTATCGAATCCACTGTCACCACCTCCTCTGGTAGAGAATTCCACAGATTAACCACCCTTACTGTGAAGAACACTTTTCTTTCTTTAAGGTGGAATCTTTTTACTTCTAACCTCAAGGGATGTCCTCTTGTCAGTTGAAAACCTCTTGGCACAAAAAGCTCCCTTGACAAATCTTTATACTGACCCTGGATGTATTTATATAAGGTAATCATATCTCCTCTTAGACGCCTTTTTTCTAGAGAAAATAAGTTTAATTTGGTTAGTCTTTCTTCATAACTTAGCCCCTCCATTCCCCTTATTAGTTTTGTTGCCCTCCTCTGTACCTTTTCCAGCTCTAAAATGTCATTTTTATGAAGTGATACCCAAAATTGTACTCCATATTCCAAATGAGGGTGTACTTGAGATTTGTATAGTGGCAGAATTATATTTGCTTACCTTGCTTCTATACCCTTCTTAATACATGCTAATATTTTATTTGCCTTTGCAGCCGCTGCTTGGCTTTGAGCGCTGTTACCTAGGTGGTTGTCCACTAGTACTCCCAAATCCCTTTCAATATCTGATACACCTAGATTTGCTCCATTAAGATTATAAATTGCATGGCTATTTTTCCTTCCCAAATGCAAAACCTTACAATTACTTGTATTAAATCTCATCTGCCATTTAGATGCCCATTCCTCAATTTTATGTAAATCCCTAAATTACCCTTTGAACTATGCTCCACATGCATATAAAACAGACAATCTAGACCAATGGTTTTCATGGTG
Organism: Discoglossus pictus; assembly: GCA_027410445.1. Lineage (NCBI taxonomy): Eukaryota > Metazoa > Chordata > Amphibia > Anura > Alytidae > Discoglossus > Discoglossus pictus. Next base: position 64,424,130 of record CM050166.1, read on the forward strand.
CCGGTCCAAAGAAAGATTCTACCGCTCCGCAAAATGTTATTGCCCCTAAACACATGGTACCCCTGGATCATATAGTGGAGTGGAGTGGGACAGCACTTACTGGCAGCACATGGAGGCATTGGTTTAGTACATCGTTTTGGCAGTGTTGCGTCAGCTCGCCTATCAACACATCATAGTCACGTCCCACGCACCTTGCATTCCACAGATTTTCCCGCTACCGTGCATATTGTTTGATAATACTGTCTTGTGGTGTTTCAGAAAACATTTTATAATATTAGATTTAAAATGTATATACAAAATCCTGTATAAATTTATACAGGATTATAGATATATATATCCCCCATGTCCTTGCCAACCAAATTTCCTTCTTTTTTTACATCTGTGAAATGTTTTTTTCGCTGTGCCTTAGTGACCCGCAATGTATTTTCCTATTTTCACCAGTTCACAGATATAAAAAAAGTTGAAAACCACTGTTCTAGACTTCCATGCTTTGAAAGAAAACAAGAGGAGCACCCAAAAAAAGTGGGAAATGGTCAGGGCTGGAATTTTTTTGCCCTTAAATGTCAACCCTTTCTTCAAAAGAAGGAGATTTGGGAGGCAAGGACATGGGGGATATTTTCCCTTAAAATATGGACTGTCCCTCCAAAATAGGGTTTACAACACCATATGCGGCGCTATTCAGTGCACTTGAACCATACAAGACATCTGTATAAATAATTTGACTGGTTAAAAATATCTCATTTCTTCAACAATCTTTAAAATGAAACCTTTGTGTTCTCTCTGATTGTTTCTGTTACTCCGATGCACAGTATGTTTCTTATGGAGAAATTACTGTTTGGAGTATAAGATTTCAGTGCTGTGTTTCCTGTGAATGTTATTGTAGCATTATCATGATGCTCTGCTTCATTCTGTACAGGCAAACAGTTCAAAATAATCTTTACTCATGAAATATTTATATCCTAGACGCATCACTAAAAAGAGTGCATGATTACAGAGACTGGATTATATGATTGTACCATAATTGCTTTATTTTTAGGCTTTAGCGCTTAAGGAAAACAAGGTCTAGAAGAAAATATGCTGTGAAGTTCGGCAGCAGAGCGCATTAATCATAAAACTGCTTTAAGAAAGATGTGATCTTTCAGCTCTTTTATCCCTAAAGTCTTCTTTGCAGAAACATAGATACATTTTTTTGTTTTTTTATGGTTTTAGATTTTTTATACAACTGTCAATCAGCATGGCCGTGATTGTATTAATTTAAAACAGGAATCACATCCATTTCCTGAAACTTAAATGCCACTAACATTTTACTAAAATAATCACAATATATCTATCATATAATATTAACACTAATAACTGACAGAATAAATATTTTTCATAGGAATTAAATTGAAATAATCCTAGCTATTTATTAAAATGTAACAAATAAACTTATGAAGAATCCCACTGGCATCAGAGGGGGTTCACTTTAGGTTATTATATATATTAACATTCAATGAATATGCAAAATATTCATATAACCATCAAGTTGACAAAGTATTTAATAATTAGTATATGCATAAAGAGTTCCCTGGTGGTCCAGTGGTTAGGATTTGGTGCTTTCATCGTTGTGACCTGGGTTCAATTCCAGTCAGGGAACAAAAAGGTTACACCACCCTGAAGCCAAGCAGGGTTGAGCCTGGTCAGTACTTGGATGGGAGACCACCTAGGAATACCAGGAGCTGTATGCTGTGGCCCACTGGAGAAGGATCTGGAAACCCACTCCAGTATCTCTGCCATGAAAAACAAGTAGTGTGTTTTGGTCCATGAGGTCACATAGAGTTGGACAAGATGTAGAAACACATACGCATCAATTATTATGGTTTATTTCAGTCTTAGACATGTTGAGTTTGAGTTGACGGGTAGACATCCAGGAGGATATGCTAGAGAGGCAGTTGGAAACGTGAGCTAAAAGAGAGGGGGATAGATCGGGTGCAGAGAGGTAGATTTGAGTATCATCTACATAGAAATGACACTGAAATCCAAAGGATTTTATGAGGCTGCCAAGGGAGGAGGTGTAGATGGAGAAGAGGAGGGGGCCTATGACAGAACCCTGGGGAACGCCAACAGACAGAGGCAGAGGTGAAGAAGAGGTGCCAGAAAAGGAGACACTAATTGTAGAATCTTTTAGATAGGACGTGAACCATGAAAGAGCTGTCTCCTGGATGCCAAAAGAGCGGAGAGTTTGGATTAGAAGAGGGTGGTCATCTGTGTCAAAGGCAGCAGAGAGATGCAGGAGAATTAGAATGGAGAAGTGACCCTTTGATTTGGCGGTTAGCAAGTCATTGGTGACTTTTCTGAGGGCTGTTTCTGTAGAGTGTTGGGCCCGGAAACCAGATTGGAAGGGGTCAAGAAGGGAATTGGAGGAAATAAATTGAGTGAGGCGATTGTAAACAAGCCGCTTAAGCAGTTTAGAAGCCAGGGGAAGTAGGGAGATAGGGCGATAGTTGGAGCCAGTAGCTTGGTCAGATGAGGACTTCTTGAGAATGGGTGTAATTATGGCATGTTTTAAAGAGGATGGAAATTTGCCAGTGTTTAGGAAGGGGTTGAATAGATGTGTGAGAGCTGGGATAAGTGTGGTGGATAGGGGAGGGATTCGCTGTGATGGAATATTATCATGTGGACATGTTGTAAGGTGAGAGGTTGATAATAAGGTGTTACTTCATCTTTGGTTACAGGGTCAAAAGAGTCCATAGTGGAGGAGGGATTGGGGAAGGGTAAGGGCTGGGTGTTGTCGGTTTGTGGAGAGGATGGTGGGATAGGGCCAAGCTGGGAGGAGAGCTCATTTCGGATAGTTTACATTTTATTTTTAAAATGGCTGGCAAAGTCATCAGCAGTGAGACAGGAAGTGGCAGGAGGTGGGGGTGGGCAAAGGAGGGCGTTGAATGTAGCAAATAAACATTTAGGGTTAGAGGACAGGTTTGATATTAGTGATGAGAAGTAGTGTTGTTTGGCAAGATTGAGGGCAGAAAAATAGGAGCGCAAAGTAAACTTGTAGTGGAGAAAGTCTGCTGAAGTGCGAGATTTCCTCCATAGTCGTTATGCAGTGCGTTAGCATCTCTGTAGATAGCGTGTTTGTGTAGTGTGCCATGGTTGTGGGTGAGAGCGTGGGCGTTTGCTTGTGATTATGGGGGCAAGAGAGTCAAGGTTGGAGGTTAGAGTAGTGTTGTATTGTGAAGTGGCGATGTCAGGGCAGGCAAGGGTGGTGAGGGGACTGAGAAGGGGTTTTAGTACATTTGAAAACTGTTGTGGGTTGAGTGCTTGCAGATTTCTGCAGGTTCTGGTTGCAGGAATTGAAGAAGGGTGGTGAGCGGAAGATGAGGTGAGGTTGCAAGTTAGAAGGTGGTCAGATAGGGGAAGTGAGGAGATGTCAAGGTTGGAGATAGTGCAGAGCTTGGTGAAAATAAGGTCAATGGAGTGTCCACCACTGTGAGTTGCTGAATCTGTCCATTGTGAGAGGCCAAGGGAAGAGTTAAGCGCAAGTAATTTTGCAGTTGTTGGGGAGGTGGGGGTGTCAGTGGCTATGTTGAAATCGCCAAGAATGATTGAAGGAATATTGGAGAAAGTGAGGGAGCCAGGCGGCAAAGTTGTCCAGAAATTGAGAGGGTGATCCAGGCAGGCGATAGATCACAGCTACTCGCAGAGGGATGGGAGAGAAGATGCGGATAGGGTTGACTTCAAAAGATGAGAATTGGAGGGAGGGAACAGAGAGTATGCAGTGAAAAGTGCAGCTAGAGGATAGTAGTATGCCCACACCTCCACCTTGTTTGTTCCCAGGTCTAGGAGTGTGGCTGAAGTGTAGACCACCATAAGAGAGTGCAGTAGGGGAGACAGGGTCAGATAGAGTGAGCCAGGTTTCCGTGATAGCCAGTAAATTGAGGAGTTGGAAATGAAGAGATCATGAATGAAGGAAAGTTTATTGCAAACAGACCTTGCATGTACACCCCAATGGCTCCTGGGAAGTTTCTACTCTTTCATATATATGATTGCAGGCATATGCTATAAAGGAGCCATGTTTAAAATAGCATTGGATTTGCATGCCCCACCCAGTTTCCCAGAGTGCAATGCAAACACTGCATTACTGAAGATTAATTAGTTTATTAACTAATTTTCAGGCATGCAAATGTACACACAAATGCACTGTATATATATATATATATATAAGTTCATATCAGTGCATAGTTTATTTTTAACTAAAAATACAACATTGACATTTCTCTTTAATGATGATTATAAGCTGAGTGATATAGTGCAATATTACATTTACAGTAAGTAAAGAACATTATTGGTGTTACTGCAAACTGTCCAAATAGAATAAGCATTTAGTAGTCTTGAGCAATTTCACATGACCTTGTGTTAATTTATTGTGTATTTGTTTAGTAAATGATGTATCTCGAGATTTTCATACTTGCCAAAGATTTCTGGTATGTTAAACTCTGGAACATTTTGTTTAGGCAATCCAAAGACATGAAAATGTGCCAGCTAAAAATACTTACATTTTATAGGCAAATGTTACCCTAATTGAGAATGAACTTTAATTTTTCAACTTCAGTTTTTTTTATTGTAAAGTCAACGTTTCCCATAATGGCAGTTTTAGTGTTTATTTAGATACACAATTAATCTGCAAACTGGTTGGAATGTATGTTAGAATTCTAAGAAATGTACATTCTAAATGTTACACTCAGTCCTGGTACTGCAATTTTGAAAATGTTACAAAAATGTTTTGTTTTCTGGAATTTCATAATAATTTAACCTATATTGGAGAACTAATGCTAATTGTTAGGCTCTCCTGTCCCAGCTGTCAGTTGTTCACAGCTAACTGTGTTATTTGTCTATGTATCTACATTATTAGATGAATACAGTGTGTTATATGGTAAATATATAGGGCTCCGTTCTATTTGAGCCTTGCACCTCGATCGCAGACAGCTGAATGTCTGCGAGTGAGTTGCTGGCTCCCGTTGGTCTCCGACTGCAATGCTATTTAATTGCTCGGTTTCGAAAGTTGAAGCCAGAAGCCAAAACCGTAAACCATGCCCTGCTTTGGAGCTGTTGAGGACGGGAACATAATAAATTAAACAAGCCTGTAACCTCCTATTTCGAATCAGCCATAAGAAAGTAGTCTGTCTGAATTACGGCAGTAAAACATGGGGGTTACATGTAATTCAATTAGGTTCAGGGGTCCCATATGCGATCAGACTCGCAAACCCTCCCAATAAAGAATTGTGAAATGTAATACCAATACTGTTCTAGTCCATATGGGTGGCCTGATATGTATTAACTCATTGATACCCGCGATCGAACTAACCCCAAAATGAAACATAAAAATTAAATCTTATTTCCTGCCGATTTGCGGGCTTGAGACTTTTGCGCAATTAATTAAAATGTCTGTCATCTCTTTCCCCGTTATTTACAGTGCATTATTGATCTGTTATTTGCATTTAAGTGAATAGGTGATTAACCCCCATCCGAGTCCTCTCTAGCACATGTAGCATTTTCTACTTAATTTGCCGTTTACTGTTGTGAATACATTTGCGGGCTTGGGGAAATTGAGCAATTGAATAGCGTTTTGCGATTTTAGCCTTGCGAAAGTGAAAGATAAAAGGCTTGGAGGGCATTAACTTGTTCGCTATGAATCGCAGCTCGGAGCTCATAACTTGATCGGAGCCCACAAAAAGTTGCCAATTGAACACCTCAATTGAATGAGTCTCAGTATATAGTGTCTAACATTATAGTCGAGAATACTACTTTGTCCTGTTGCGGGTGGAAGGAAACAGTATTTGTAATATGTCATCAATAATGTTTACATGATGTCAACAAAATACATGCTCATTTGTATAAAACTGGAAGATGCTGTTGTTTTCTGTATGCTTTGTAGGTCTGGGGGCAGGAAAGTACCATCATGTACCATCATGTCCATGTAGTTAGACCAGAAACCAGTCAGAAGGCTTCCTAGCGGCTGCAATGAGGCTCAACAAGCTAGTGCCAAAGGAGCTACCTGCAGGTCATCTGACTGGTTTCTTTTGGCATAGGGAGGTATGGGAATCCTTTAATAAGTTTCAATGTACAGGAAATATTTATATCATTCAGAAATGGTTGGTCAGGAGACATTTTTCAGCTGTACTCCTTGGACTCTAGGAATCATTTTGTTTAATGCTTCCTTTAAGTGCTCCAATTATCTTGATTAAGTATTAAATTATAAAAAAAAAACAGCTCAATTTGTAATCCAAGCTGACCTACTGTAATCTCTCATATAGATGTATTTTCTTAACATATATGGAGAGAGGGAAATAAAGAAAAACACTTATTTATTTTTTTAATTATATATAAAATACAGACAAATATCACTTGAATGCAAGGTGTTTTTGTGAATACTGATTTTTTTTTTATAAACGTTATTATACTTAGCAGTGGTGTATTTTTATTTTTGTATTTCGTGTTTCTCCAGTCTATCTAGAGTTGTGCCAGACACATTGAAGATGGCAAAGGAGAAGATATGTAAGGACTTTTAATATTTAAAATTGTTATTTTTCTCCACACATGTTAAGAAAATTAGTGTAGGTCATCAAATAGCGCTGTTTTTTATACGTTAAGACTTAAATCCTCCTTACATTACATAAAAAAATGTAATGATTAAAATAGCTGCATAATTTGGTCCAGGAAACTGGGCGCTATAGGATCCAGGTGTTGTGCTGATATTCTCCTTGTTTCTGAGGACCTTGTGGTTTGCTGGCAGGTCCAGCTGGCTGGTATAAAAGTGAATCCTCACAGCAAGTCACAGGGTCTAACCAGTATCGCTACAGCTCTGTTCCAGCTGACCCATGACAGTATTGTATTTTTATGTTTATTTTTGTAGAGGACACAGAGTATTCAAACCTCTAGATATGTGATCACTAAGAATATTATGAATGGTGTTAAAAATTGAGAAGAATAAATAATGATTTGCCCCAGAGACTTTATTTAATAGTTAGGGAAGTAGTTCCAGAGAAATGGTAAGCTACTAAACAATAGAGATAGCATCATTCTGTAAAATCAAGCATTAGACTTAACAATCATTTAAACAATTTGAAGCAGAAGTAGAATAAAGCAACATAAGTCCATCTGCTACCCACAGCTGTTGAATGAAACAGCACAGGAGATATCTATGAAATTTATATCCAGGAAAAGTGAAGAAAGCAAGAAACTTAAAGGCCCAATTAATTATTTATTACTTTAAATTAAAAGGATGTACTTATAGACAGTGGGAAAAATGCATAACCTTATTTTAATAATCAACTACATTAATAAAATATACTTTAGACTGTAAGTCTGTGAGTTTTCAATCTTGCATGGTGCTTTAGGGAAAGCACTATGGACACCGGATTCTAAGCTCAAAGACAGGGCCCTCCTTTTTTTGTAATGTGTTTATATTGTTTTACCTTGATCACAACGCATGTATAGAGCTACAGAGTATGTTGGCCGGTTACAGATAAATAATAATATTAATAATAATACTACTTTTAGAATTGTACTACTGGAGGCTTCATCCTCAATAATGGCTTTTGTTAAAATAAGTTAATGGGCAAGACCAACCATTACCATCTGCATACATTAACGGGCCAGTGTAAGCACCAAGAGCTGTGATAAGCTAGTGCAACACTTGTTAGTTCAATAAATATGTGCTTATAAAATCATCAATAAAGGCATATGTAAAAAAAATGGTTTCAAAATTAATGTTACCTGGATCTCCAACCCACTCCTTTCATCTAGATAATTAACCATTGCTTAGAAAATCAGGCAATAAAAAACATTGACATCACTAACAGTGTCAGATCACAAATGTATACAGCAGAAGGATATGGGAACATAAGTTTGAGTTGTTTAGTTGCTCAGTCGTGCCCGATTCTGTGTTACCCTATGGACTTCAGCACGCCAGGAATATCTGTCACCCACTACAGGACCTCCATGGCACCAAAAGTATGCCCCATGACATAAAGGTCCTTATAGGACATCTATGGCATTTACATATAACATATATGCCATGGAGGTCTGTGAAGGACCTTCATGGCACCTATCCTAAATACATATGGCACCTACAGTTAATCCCCTATGCCAGAAGTCCTGTAAGGACCCCCATGGCATCTAACATTACCCAATCAGAATGCTCAGATTGACGAACCAAAATCTGTTTGATTAATGAAGTCAGCAGCTGTGGGTCATACCAATGACATTTAAAAAAAATTGGAAACCCGTAGGTGAGCATGAGAGCTCCAATTAGTTCACATTTTAAAATTGCATCTTTAATAACAGTTAGATTTTTTTAAATAGGTAGTAGAAAGTGAGGGGAGAGGGGGGCTCGCATCACCCACATTGTCTCCTCCCTCCTTCCCCTCATTCTCCTCCTCTCTGCCTCCCCTCCTCCTCCTCCTCCCTTTTTCCCCCCATCTTCCTCCTCCCTGCCTCACCTCATCCTCCTCCTCCCTGCCTCCCCTCATCCTCCTCCTCCCTGCTTACCCTCATCCTCCTCCTCCCTGCCTCCCCTCATCCTCCTTCTCCCTGCCTCCCCTCATCCTCCCACTCCCTCCCTCCCCTCATCCCCCTCCCTCCCCTCATCCTCCTCCTCCCGGCCTCCCCTCACCCTCCTCCTCCCTGCCTCCACTCATCCTCCTCCTCAATCCCTTCCCTCATCCTCCTCCTCCCTCCCCTCATCCTCCTCCTACCTCCTCCTCCCTTTCTCCCTCTCAAATTAACCCCTCACTCTACCTCTCCCCTCACTTACCTTCATCAGCTACTCTCCATGGTGTCTTCCGGCTGTGTCGGGACCTGGCATATCCTAATGACATGACGTCACATGCGCGTCATGTCATTAGCATATGCCGGGTCCCGACACAGCCGGAAGACACAAAGGAGTGGAGCAGGAGCAGCTGATCAAGGTAAGTGAGGGGAGAGGGGGGCTCGCATCACCCCATTATCTCCTCCCTGCTTCCCCTCCTCCTCCCTGCTTCCCCTCACCCTCCTCCTCCTCCCTGCCTCCCCTCATCCTTCTCCTCCCTGCCTCCCCTCATCCTCCGTGCTTCCCCTCATCCCCCTTCCTCCCCTCATCCTCCAGGGGAGGGAGAGGAAGGGGGAAAGGAGACACGGGGGCCGACGGTGCTCACATTGAGTGTCAAACAGCATTGCCAGCATTACAATTATATTGCCGTCATTTTTGACGAGCAAGTCACTAGTATATTGTATTCTACAGAAGGTATTTCTTTGCCTCCCTTCTACTGAATTGAGTCATCGGCTCCCCACCAATTTTGTCTTTTCCTTTAATGAGTCCTTCACATCTTTAAATGTAATATTGTCCTATCTTATTTCATAAATTCTATATCTTTCCCAGTCTAACTTCCAATTCAAAATTTTCTGCACACATTTGTACTCTTTACTCCACTTCAACATTCATATATTTAACAGCTTTCTTTGCTTCCATTTTTTTATAGATTTTCTCTCCCACCATTTGCCAATGTATCTTTTTCTGTCTTTTGATATATTTCTTTAACCGCTTAAATTATTGTTCCCTTACTGCCATAATATTCTGCTTATCTTTGTTATGTACTGTAAGAATTCTCAAAGTAACACTGAATACCTATATTTATATATATATATATATATATATATATATATATATATATATATATAAATAAATACTAGAATATTGCCCGTCAAAAAATGACGGCAATGAAATTGTAAGTGAGCTATTGCTGTTTGTTGTATGGTAATCAAATAATTAATACATTAATAAAGTAATATACTTTACCTATTTTCAAGTAATATATGCAGGAAGCATTGTGTTGAAGAGCTGTCAATCTGTTTTTATGTTGCTGCAGCATACAATATGTGTTTTCAGTGCTGTGGAGCTGCTGTGTAAGTGTCATGAATGTGTGCAGTGAAATAGTGTGCGTGCGCGAGGCAAATCCGTTAGGGTAGCTTCGGGATTGTATAAGTTATTGTTCTAAAATGGCGGCTAATGTGTGGTATGCGGCTGCGGTTGATTTAGCGTCCTTCGTTTCGGATGTCGTCCGACTTTTTGGAATATCCGTAGCTGTTTGGTGGTGTTTTGCATGTTTATGGTGGTGTTTTGCGTGTTTAGGGTCCTTTAGCCTCGTTTTCGTTTTGTTCGGCAGCCATTTTTTCTCTAGCTTAGGTGATTTTCGGGTCTATAAACTCCGGAATTTGGAGTAAATCGAGGTGTAACTTCACTTGCAGAGGTCCTGGGTGCCCCCCTTGCTGTGGGTAAGCTTTTTATGTGTTTGTTGTGTGTATTTATTGTGTTTGTAATGTTTTTGGGGTCGCGTGGGTTGCGTCCTTGTTTTCGGATCTCGTACGTCTTTTTCGGAAAAAACGTAGGTGTTTGGTGGTGTTTTGCGTCTTTAGACTGCTGTAGCCTCGTTTTCGTTTTTTTCGGCAGCCATTTTTTCTCTCGCTTAGGGGATTTTTGAGTGTCTAAACTCTTTTATTTGGAATTAAATTGAGGTGTAACTTCAGTTTTCGAGGTCCTGGGTGCCCCCCCCCCCCCTTGCTGTAGGTAAGCTTTTTATGTATTTGCTGTGTGTGTTTATTGTGTTTTTCAAGTTTTCATGTGCGCGGGTTTTGGACGATTTTTGCGAGGTCCTAATGGGTCGTAACGTTTCTCGTATTTTGATTTCGTAACTACGTAAATTTTGCGAGGTCCGTAATTTCTGGCAAGGAGCGGCTTCATCCCACGAACGTTAGCAACGGCCCGCATGCTCACAACTATATATGTGATCCCTGATCTTACTTATGTAAGGCACTACATATTGCTATAAATAATAAATAAATGTACACAATTCACCAGCCCACAATGGGTAAGCTATAGATGTCACTGATATGAACAGGAGCAACCAACAGTGGGAACAATTGGAAATAATCCAGCTTTTTGCAGTGATTTTTTATCATATTTTGTTAGAATTCAGTCCATATTGTTAATCTGCAAACAACTTTTTTTACAATACGAATGAGAAAGTCCTTGTTTTAATTCAATACTCTTTTATTAAAGGTAAGTGATTTGATCCAGCAATTTATTTAAAGGGAAAAACTGCTATCATGTATATTATTTTTTATTAGCATTATTTCCCATTTGTATTGATAATACATTAATTAAATAACAAAACTTTATCTTAGTAATAATTGTACTGTCCATGCATCATGCAGTTGTACTCTTCTTGTTAGTGAAATGATAGGTCTCTTGCACACTCTCTCTAATTCACACACACACTGGGAGGTTTAGCCGTCCCTCCTGGAGATAGATTTACTCAGTTGTGGTTGGCAACATTGTTGGCAATGCTCCCAGCATGCATACCACAATGCATGCCTGGAGTGTCACCACCATCTCTGTTGCCAACCGCAATCGGTTGAACACCACTTTGGCAGGGCGCCTCTTCTTCCTTCCCCAATGGGATGCGTATCTTTCCAGGAGGCCTGCTATAACTTCCTCTTTGTGGATTGAGCTTGTAACTGGCCCTAATTGTAACTGCTCATGTGTGTTAGAGCTTTGCACATGAACATTAAAGAAACAAACAAATCGTCTCACTTTCATTGTCAGTAAAGAAAATGATTCAGCCTTATTTGCTCATTTAATTCCGTACGATGCTACATATATGTGTCTCTGACACTCCGAAATCAAGCTGTTCTTTTCCAAGATATCCTTAAAAAGTATGAAATACTGGCCCTACATTGTATTAGCCATTTTTCCAAAAGGGAATCATTACTGAGAAATGCAATAAAGTGACTCACAAATATACATTTTCTGCTTTAATGTGATAATTAGAATCACAGTTGACTTTTTTGTCTTGGCAGTAGCCAAAACAATGGCCCCAATGTTGTATTCAGTTAGATACCTCCCCACTTTTATACAGTACTTTGAGCCACAATTTTGCATATCGAGCAGCACTTTAGTGCCCAAAAATAATGCTGTATGTCTCAGGAATGTTTTACTGTAAATAGGAATGGCTTGTACAACGAATAGCCAGTATTAATGCTCTTTAAAATGAAATCAAGTTCCTGTTAGGATGACAGTGTCCCTTTAACTCATGTAGTTTTTACAAAACTTTGAAGTACTTGATTTGTACAAAATGTATGTTAATTTGGCCAAAATGTGTTATGTTTTCTCATCATGCAAAAGTATGACAAAATTCAGGACACAAAATATTTCATTAACTTAGAGAATTATAGTAGCCCTAAACCGATAATATGCAATAAAGAGAATTTATAGATACACAACTAATGTGCTTTTACTAAGTTATGCTGACATCTAATTGTTTAAGATTCCTCTCTTTGGTCACCTGCCGAAAGATAGAAATATAGATTTAAATGACAGATGAGAAGAAATAAGCAAAGTTTCAGTGCCTATGATATTTGCCTAAAAAGTTTGACTTAATTAAATCTTCAGAAAAGTCTCATGAATATTACCAATATTCTTAAATTAATGGATTTTTCTGTTGTTACCACATTATTTTCCTCTCATCTACCCCCTCTTCTGAAAAGCAGTAGTTTCAAAACTAACTTCTATACAGTATATTCTAACTTCCCAATTCAAACCATTATTATTATTGTTATTACTCTTAATTTATAAAGTATCTACGAGTGCTATTCACAAAATAGATTACAGTGGGTACAATTAGCAACTTAGAAAGGGATAAACTCATTATAATGTAAGTAAAAATACAAGTACATGTACAGGGCAAAACAAATATGAAATAAATGGTTCCACAGACAGCCTGGTGCAACAAAAAAGCAGATCCCTACCTCTGAAGAACTTACAATCTAGAAGGTAAGGTTGGGGTTTGATACGGGAGGGTGATAGACAGAGGGCAGTGAATTAGGGCCTAATTCAATTCCAGACTCCTAACTCACAAAGTTACTTTCAGTAATATTACACATGTATTCAGTTGCCTTCACTCGTAATATTACTTAGCTCACATGCAACCCGTAAACCCAACTTGGCAAGTAAAAGTACAAGGCTTATGATTATGCAAAATGCTATGAATAAGTAATATTACGGGGCTCTAACGTCACTAGCGTAAATCCAACACCAATGAGAATCCCCCAAGATTCCCTCCACCAATGCCGTCAAGGAATCTACTTTACTCAACTTTATGCTTTGTACATATCGGGCTATCCAACTTGATTGAAAATGGACCTTTTCAATCTGAACAATCTGATTGGTCAAATTAAATTTCCCAGAAAAAAATAGCAGGGTGAAATCTCTGAAACGATTCTGACTGACTGAAATATGATCAAATCTATTTCAGCCAATCAGAATGCTTAAAAATTACTATTTAAGCCGCAAGAGCTCTGTTAGTTATAGTATTTTTTTTATGGAGGGCCCTTTCCTGGTGCAGAAGATGAGGAAAAGGACTTCAATCAAGAGAGAAGAGAACCAGAAGTTCTTCAATGAAGCTGGATAGCCCAATTAGTCTAGGGCAGAAGATTGAGGACAAGGGCGTTAAGGATCATTGCTGGAGGATCAGTTAGGTAGATAAGTATTATTAAATTATTTTTATTTTTCATTATTTTTAATTTATTGAAATATTTATTTATTTTAAATGTATTTTTTTCATTTTATATGTACCGTATATACTCGAGTATAAGCCAAGTTTTTCAGCCCTTTTTTTAAGGCTGAAAAGGGCCCCCTCGGCTTATACTCAAGTTACCCTGTGTCTCTTTCCCCCTCGTGTCTCTCACCCGCGTGTCTCTTCCCCCCTCTCCTGTGCCTCTTCCCCCCCTCCCTCGTGTCTCTTTCCCTCCTGCTCCCTTATCATCCTCCTCATCCTCCCCCCTCATCCCCCCTCCTCATCCTCAACCCCCCTCCTCAACCCCCCTCCTCATCCTCAACCTCCCTCCTCAACACGTCCTCATCCTCAACCTCCCTCCTCATCCTCAGCCCCCCTCCTCAACCTCAACCCCCCTCCTCATCCTCCCTCCTCATTCCCCCCTCCTCACCCCTCTCTAATTACCTCCCCCTCTCCCTTTCCCCTCACTTACCTTCCATCAGCAGCTGCTCCTCTGCTCCTCCGCTCCTCCGATCCTCCTCTCCTCTGCGCTTCTTCCGGCTGCTTCGGGACCCCGCACATGTGCGTCACGTCATTAGCATTGGCCGGGTCCCGACGCAGCCGGAAGATGCGCAGAGGAGCAACTGCTGATGGAAGGTAAGTGAGGAGAAAGGGAGAGGGGGAAATAATTAGAGAGGGGTAAAGTGAGGAGGGGGGTTGAGGTTGAGGAGGGGGTTGAGGTTGAGGAGGGAGGTTGAGGATGAGGAGGGGGGTTGAGGAGGGGGGTTGAGGAGGGAGGTTGAGGAGAGGGGTTGAGGAGGGGGGTTGAGGATGAGGAGGGGGTTGAGGAGAGAGGTTGAGGGGGGTGTTGAGGATAAGGAGGAGTGTTGAGGAGGGAGGTTGAGGATGAGGAGGGGGGTTGAAGGGAGAGGTTAAGGAGGGGGTTGAGGATGAGGAGGGGGGTTGAGGATGAGGAGGGGGGTTGACGAGAGAAGTTAAGGAGGGGGGGTGACGATGAGGAGTGGGGTTGAGGTTGAGGAGGGGGGTTGAGGTTGAGGAGGGGGGTTGAGGATGAGGAGGGGGGTTGAGGAGAAAAGTTAAGGAGGGGGGTGACTATGAGGAGGGGGGTTGAGGTTGAGGAGGGGGGTTGAGGATGAGGAGGGGGGTTGAGGATGAGGAGGAGGTTGAAGATGAGGAGGGGGATTGAGGAGGGTGGTTGAGGAGGGAGGATGAGGAGGGGGTTTGAGGAGTCAGGTTGAGGAAGGTTGAATAGGGGGGTTTAGGAGGGGGGTTGAGGATGAGGGGGTGTTGAGAAGGGGGGTTGAGGAGGGGGTGGAGGATAAGGAGGGGGGTTGAGGATGTGGACGGGGATTGAGGAGAGAGGTTGAGGGGGGTTGAGGATGAGGAGGGGGTTGAGGAGGGGGGTTGAGGAGGGAGGTTGAGGAGGGGGGTTTAGGAGGGGGGTTGAGGATGAGGGGGGTTGAGAAGGGGGGTTGAGGAGGGAGGATGAGGAGGGAGGATGAGGAGGGGGTTGAGGAGAGAGGATAAGGAGGGAGGATGAGGAGTGGGGTTGAGGAGAGAGGATGAGGAGGGAGGAAGAGGAGGGGGTTGAGGAGGAGAAAGGAGGATGTTGAAGAGAGGGTTAAGAGGGTTAAGAGGGTTGAGAGGGTTAAGGAGAGTGATAATGGAGGGGAAGGCAAAGAGACACGAGGGAGAGGGGGTAAAGAGACACGGGGAAGGGAGAGGGGAGGAGAGACACAGGAGAGGGAGGGAGGGGAAAGAGACACAGTGGAGGGAGAGGGGGGGAGACACACAGGGGAGGGAGAGGAGGGGAAGAGACACAGGGGAGGGAGAGGGGGAGACATAGGGGAGGGAGAGGGGGGAAGAGACACAGGGGGGAGAGATGGGGGACACAAGAAAGGGGCACAAAGGGCACACAAGAGGGGGACACAGAGGGCACAAGAGGGACACAGGGGGCAGCACATTTCCCACCCTCGGCTTATACTCAAGTCACTGAATTTTCCAAGTATTTTGTGGTAAAATGGGTGCCTCGGCTTATACTCGGGTCGGCTTATACTGGAGTATATACAGTAATTTGATTTAATGTTTATGTAATTTTTTTTTTTTTTTTTATTGTATTTTTTTATAATATTAGTGTAACTTAAACCCCATGTAGGTAGTGGTTAATTTAGATACAATGGGAGTTCTTTACGCAATGTTATGGTATATAAGGGTTAATAGGAATACCATGGGGGTCTTTAAAGAACCTCTGGGGCCGGGGTTAATCTTTAGTGACACCGGGGTCCTTAAAGGACCTCTGTGGTAGGGGTTAATTTTTAATGACACGGGCGGGGGTCCTTAAAGGGCCTCTGTGGAAGGGGTTAGTTGTTAGTGACGCGAAGGCCCTTTATAGGCGGGTTAATATTAGGGCCAATAGAGGTCCCTCGAGGACTACCATAGGATATAATTCTAGGAAAGGTTTCATGGAGATCCTTGTAGGACCTCCTAGTCATATATCATATATTTATACATGCCATGGAGGTACTGCAAGATATAATGAGAGAATGGAGTAGAAATTAAGTTGTGACTTGTGTAACAAAGTAAGTCATTTGGAGATGTTTTTTAGATGAACATGACATAATTTAGAGGAATGAAAGAGGGCATGGTCCAATAGAACCCCAAGACAACTGGCCCCAGAGTTAGGAGTGATGATGGTATTGTCAACTGTGAGGGCTATTTGAGAAGTGGAATCTGTTGTAGAAAGTGTCAATATTAGGAGCTAGGTCTTTGACATGTTAAGATTGAGTTGATGAACGGACATCCAGGAGGATATGCAGTTAGTAACGTGTGTTAGAAGAGAAGGTGATAGATCTGGTGCTGAGATTTAGATCTGAGTGTCATCTGTATATAGATGATACTGAAATCCAAAAGATTGTATTAGGGTATCAAGAAAGGATGCTTAAATGGAGAAGAAGAAGGGCCTAGTACTGCACGTTTGGGTACGCCAACAATCCGAGGTAGCAAGGAAGAATAGGTGCCAGAGAAGGAGATACTAAATATTCTATTTGCTAGATAACATGTGAACCATGAGATAACTCTGTCACAGATGCCAGGGATAAGAAGAGGATGGTTAACTGTACCAAAGGAAACAGAGAGATCCAGGATAAATAGAAAAGAAAAGTGACCCTTTGAGTATTGATATTGATATTTCCAATTTCCATGACCTTGAAGTCCTAAAGAATAAGTGTGGCTGCTGCTGATTTACTTTACAGTTTTAGTTGCAGAGTCAGTCTACATGAGCTGAAAAGTGCTGGAGGATCTCATGTCTAAAGGTTAAGGGAAAACTATCAGTTTTCAGTAGAGGATTCTTAAAAAATATCAACTTTTTAGAATAAATTAAAATGTTATTATACTGATACTTAGTACTAAAATATATGAAAACTGGACAACTACACTGACATGAGGATAACCCCCAAACATTTTTTGCACTGTGAACTTATTTTCTTCTATTGAGGGTGCACTTCTATTTAGTGTGTGTGCTTCCACTAAGTGTTTACATCTATTGAACTTTTATTAGGTACGTTTACATTTCTATTTCAGTAGAAATGTGGAGAGTTACAGATTAGCACTTACACCGTATCATACATGTATTGTTTCTCTTGGTGTGCATGCATTATTAATACCACTCATCATTTATTAAAGACAAGTATTTTCTGCACTTTTATATACATATGGGTTAACATTTACTGTCCATGTTTTTCTGTATTATGATATCTCAATCTGACAGGCACCTCGGCTGACTTGAATAGAATAGAAACACTAATAGGCCTTGCTCCTTAGAGTTTGTGATGTTGCGTTTCGCAATAGTATTCTGTAGAACCTGAGGTTTCATTAGCTGTGGTCGGAGTTCCTGAAAAATTTTTCGTGAACATTTATCTCTCCATCTTAAAGGGACATGGAACTAAACTGGTTTTACCAAATATTTAAAAGAGCATTTTTAAAATATTACAATATATTAAGTAGAACTGTCATTGAAACTACAGTAACAGGAAAATCAGAGCACATACATTAGTCTGTGGATCCCATTGACTGACAGAGGACGTGCCCCCAAGAGCAACTTCTAAATACGTTTTTGTGCTCTGAGATGTTTGTTTGAAACAAAAAAACACACTGATATATATTATCCAATATTCTCTTATCTGATGAAAGAAAGAAAACAAATATTTTCCTGTCCGTTTCAGTTACAGACAGACTGGCAGTTTAAGATGGAATTCAACATGCCAAAGCAGAGTTAGCTATATATAAGACTTTCTCTAAAATGTTTTTATGCTCATGTGTTACATAACTGCTAATGGCCTTAGTTTGTTATAGATTTCACAAATATGTGATGTTTTTCCCAAGCTACAAGCTACAGTGACCCTTTATTTACCATTTTACCCATTTGATGAATACACTCCTTAGGCTCACTGGGATTTGTGTTGTATATATTGTGAAGGTAGATGACAGTGTTTATTCTATTCAGAACAATACAGCCATACCCATATTCCTGCTCTGCAGCATTTTACATTTATTGTACTAGGTAAAGATTGAATCCATTCAAAAGACAGTGCCCTTATCTCTAAACTATTATGTAGAAATCAGTGCATTATACATTATAACATCACTAAGTGGGCCAGTCAGCTGTCAAATTATATGTTTCTATTTTCTTCGTCTTCCTCCACAAGCATTTACATAGAATGCTTTTTTGCTTTCATACTGTCCAACATAACATAGAGGATGTTACAAGAGTCCAACATTTATACTCAAAAGACTGCAAGCTCCCATCCAGGCAGATGTTCTCTACAACCAAGATGTTAATATTTTCATGGATTCGTGGGTTCAGCTACTATCTTCATTTACATTTTATAAGCTCTTGTAACATGCATGATTTCATTCCCTCATAGCCTGTCCACAATCATTCATAGTTAATGTTTTGGAGGAAGGAATTTCAGTCGAATAAAATAAGCCTCTTCTTCATGCATTATTCTGTTTTAAGTTTTGTGTTGCAACATTTCATTTCACAGACTGACACTGCATGCAAGACTTGCTCTCAGCTTGCTATTAAACAAGTGAGGAGGGGAGGAGGGGTAATGATCAGCCTAATACCACTCAATCTTTTAATGGCCATTGTAGTGCTTGTACAATAGAGTTTCATTATTAATTTAGTTTCTGCTTATCAATAAATTCCGTATTTAATGAAAATATAATGTAGCTTCCAAAAAATTAATTTAAAACAAGCATTGTTGCTTCCAGCAAATGTGCTTCTCTCTGGTCTGGCTCCCGGCATGTTATTAAACAAGTTAGGAGGGGTAATGTAAACTATCAGTCTATTGTTGTTCAGTTGTTCAGTTGCGTCCGACGCTCCATGGACCGCTGCATGCAAGTCACATCTATGAGTCACTGCCCCTCTGAGCTCCATCAAGTTCATTATTGCTTCAGTGACCTCATCTATCCATCTCCACCTATGTGGTCCCCTTCTTCATGTGTCTTCAATCTTTCCCAACATCATAATCTTAGTAGTTTCACCAACACCACAATTCAAAGGTATCAATTCTATGGCGCTCAGACATCTTTATGGTCCAGCTTTCACATCCATATGTTACTACTGGGATTAGCATAGTTCTAACTATGCAGACCTTTGTTGATAGTTTAAGATGTTTACTTTTTACTAGCTTGTCCATCAGTTTAATACCACTCAACTTTCAATGGCCATTGTAGAGTTCATACAATAGAGTTTCATTAATAATTAAGTTACTGATAATCAATAAAATCAGTATTTAATTCAAATATAATGTAGCTTATGAAACTTACATTTGAAACTAGCATTGTTGCTTCCAGCAGATGTGCTTCTCTCAAGAATTGTTCCCAACTTGCTATTAAACTGATTACCTTAAATAAATACAAGGCAAGTTAACTTTTTGTGCCAAGAGATTTTCAATTTACAAGAGGACACCCCTTAGGGTTAGAAGGAAAGGATACTTCACCGAATAAGTATCCTTTCCTTGTAGAAAGGAAAGGATACTTCACCGAAAGGGTGGTTAAACTGTGGAATTCTCTACCAAAGGAAGCTGTAACAGCAAATTTGATAGCTTTAAAAAGTAATTAGATATACAGTTGTGCTCAAAAGTTTGCATAACCTTTCAGAAATTTTTAAATTTTGGCATTTATTATGAAAATATGACTCATCACTTTTATTGAAGGATAGTGATCATATAAAGCCATTTATATTCACATAGTTGTTTGGCTCCTTTTGAAATCATAATGATAACAGAAATCACCCAAATTGCCCTGATCAAAAGTTGAATGTTTGGCCTTGTTAAAGACACACAAGG
The DNA here is from genome assembly GCA_027410445.1 of Discoglossus pictus. NCBI lineage: Eukaryota > Metazoa > Chordata > Amphibia > Anura > Alytidae > Discoglossus > Discoglossus pictus. Next base: position 64,444,066 of record CM050166.1, read on the forward strand.
TGACACACACAGGTTAAATTGGCAATGAAAGGTTAATTTCCTACACCTGTGGCTTTTTAAATTGCAATTCGTGTCTGTGTATAAATAATCAATGAGTTTATTAGCTCTTACGTGGATGTACTGAGCATGCTAGATACTGAGGAGCAGAAAAGAACTGTCAAAAGATCTGTGCAACAAGGTAATGGAATTTCATAAAGATGGAAAATGGTATAAAAAGATATCCAAAGCCTTGAAAATGCCAGTCAGTACTGTTCAGTACCTTATTAAGAAGTGGAAAATTTGGGGATTTCTTGAGCCATGGTCAGGTAGACCAAGAAAGATTTCAGCTACAACTGCCAGAAGAATTGTTCAGAATACAAAGAAAAACCCACAGGTAACCTCAGGAGAAATACAGGCTGCTCTGGAAAAAGATGGTGTGGTTGTTTCAAGGAGCACAATACGACGATACTTGAACAGAAATAAGCTGCATGGTTGAGTTGCCAGAAAGAAGCCTTTACTGCTCCAATGCCATAAAAAAAGCCCTGTTACAATATGTCCGACAACACCTTGACACACCTCACAGCTTCTGGCACACAAAATAGAGCTTTATGGTCACAACCATAGAGAGGAGTCAACAAGGCATACAGTGAAAAGAATAGCATCCCCATTGTGAAGCATGGTGGCGGCTCACTGATGATTTGGTGGTGTGTGAGCTCTAAAGGCACAGGGAATCTTGTGAAAATTGATGGCCAGATGAATGCGACATGTAATCAGAAATCCTGGCAGACAATTTGCATTCTTCTGCAAGAAGGCTGCACATGGGATGCTCTTGGACTATCCAGCATGACAATGACCCTAAACACAAGGCCAAGTTGACCCTCCAGTGATTTCAGCAGAAAAAGGTGAAGGTTGTAGAGTGGTCATCACAGTCTCCTGACCTAAATATCCCCGAGCCACTCTGTGGAGATCTGAAATGTGCAGTTCATGTTAGACGACCAAAGACTTTGCATGACCTGGAGGCATTTTGCCAAGACGAATGAGCATCTATACCACCTGCAAGAATTAGGGGCCTCATAGACAACTAAACCTGCACGCTGTTTTTGATGCTAAAGGGGGCAATACACAGTATCAAGAACTATGGGTATGTAAACTTTTGAACAGGGTCATTTATTTATTTTTCTTTGTTGCCATGTTTTGTTCTATGTTTGTGCCATTCAGTTATAACCTACAGTTGAATATGAATCCCATAAGAAATAAAAGAAATTTGTTTTGCTGCTCACTCATGTTTTCTTAAAAAATGGTACATATATTACCAATTCACCAAGGGTATGCAAACGTTTGAGCACAACTGTATTTTTTAATAAAAAGGGCATTCAGGGTTATCCTGGATAGCTAGAGAAGCAGTATTGATCCAGGGAGGAATCAGATTGCTAGTTTCTGGTGTTAGGAAGGAATTATTTTTTGCCTTCCTGTGAATTAATTAACAATTAACAATTAATTTGCATATTACAAAGATCAGAGGAGATCTAAAAAGGGTGAACTTGATGGACTAAAAGTATTTTTCAACCTCAATTACTGTGTAACTAAGTGAGACGACGAGGAGGGGGATTGACTATCCGTATAATTCCACAAAATCTTTTAACGGCTATTGTAGTGCTCATGCAATGGAGTTTCATTGTTTTTATTCAATTACTGATTAGTAATAAAAACAGTATTTAAAAAAATAATTTAGTTTTTAAAACTATCATTTGAAATAATGGTTACTTCCGGCGAATGCACTTCTCTCCACCCCTGTTAGGTGTTCTGTGATGAAATAAGAACTGCTCAGAATGCTGTCTTAATTTTGATTTAGGTTTGCCTCCAATAGCCACTGCAGTGAAGGTGGTAGATAAATAATGTTATCAGGATAAGGGATATAAACTTCTACCAGGAGCATATACTCTTCCATGCCCTGAACACCCGAGAGGAGGCAGAGAACAAAATATCTATTTAAGTCTAAAATACTAAACTTCACATGTATGTTTTAAAAGCTATGCTAAATTTTCTTATTATAAGATTTTGGTAACCAAATAAACAAATGAAACCCTATTTTACGAGCATTACAGTGGCACTTTCAGTCTAGTCTTTTGTTTTCTCTGCAAACTACTCATCAAATATGCTGTGTGGACCCTTCATTTTGCGTCCATTTAGATCAATATACCCACTCACTTACGATTGGGCTGATGGATCGTCTTGTGGCAGAGACTGAGGCAATTTTTCTGACTCCTCTGCATTCCCATAGGCATGCAGCTTTTGACAGATTGGGAAGAACTGCCACGAAGGAGTCTCACACAGATGGTGTAATTAGAAAATGTGAACAGAGAGTGTGAAATTTATCTTTGATCAGCGCCTCCTTGCCAGATTGTCATCTATGTTAATTTGATGATGGTTTTTTTGGAGATAGATACAAATAAAACAGAAGCCTTGAGGAAAGAATGCATTGCCCTCCAAATGCAAGGTTTATATTTTATTTACCTTTGAAATCCAATCAGTTATAGATGAGCTAAATGCAAGTGAACTTGTTAAACCTGCTGAATTTAAAGAGAAATTAGAATTCTCAACGTCTCTTCTATCTGTATATTTAAATCTGTATTGTCGTTAACCCTTCAACGAATGTGTTTTTCATATTTAAAAGATAAAGTGTATCTGTGGGCAATTGCTTTGTTTACAATTACATCAAAATCTTGTTCAAATTCAGATGCAAGCTAAAGTAATTATTTTATTAAAATTATCTGATCTGTGACCCATACCACACATATAAATTGTAAGAAAATAAAGGATAATACAGACAACACCAACGATTGCGCCAACTATCTATTGTGCCATCACATAGGGTGATATCAGTTCAAGCTAATAAAGGAGAAAACATGTATAAAATATTTTTTTTATATTCTTATAAATGATAAAATAAAAACTTATCTTGTCAATTATTTTTTTTTAAATAATATCATTAATCACTGTTCAGATTCCAGTGAGGAATTAGGGATACTCTATACACCGTAAAATACCAGAAAGTTAGCAAAAAAGTAGCAATAGACAATGACCCCATTTTGTCTCAAAATAAGTTCCAATTTGTCTCTAATAATAACAAAATTGGAGAAAAACAAAGTTGCCTCAGAAAAAAACCTACATGGAAAGAGCATCAGGAATTGTTATAGCTTAATAAAGGTCATGGGTAATTTCATTCTCATCATCAACGTGTGGTTCACCAGCTACCCAAACCCCAAATATGCAAATGCATCTGTCATAAAAAGCTTTTAGTAAGAACAGGTATGATGTACAAAATATACAAAAAAATATATATAGTATGCTACATAATATTCTATATGAGGCTTAAAAAGTGCATTGTGACATTTGTTTTTCTTCTGTTTTAATGTGGCTTGTGGAAGTATACTGGGCTAGGAGGAATACAGAATACCTTATCAGATAGTTGTAACACTTGACTTAGCAGAGTATGTGATGAGAATAATAATTTTCATATTAATTTTGACAGTGCAGAGTGCTCTGTACTTTTCTTTTCTTACAGGCTTAATCAAATCCTGATCAAATCTTTTAACCTTTAGTTTTCTGAAATAAAAAAATTAAGATGCAAAATTTGAACAAAAAAATCACAGATCTTCAGTTTTATTAATGCTAGACAATGCTGACCATATCTCAGTGTTGAAATGTGAGAAGGTGTTCTTCTTATGCTGAATCTAGTGATATGGTATAAGACATTGACTGTAGAATGCACCTAGGTATAGTAGTTACCAAATACAGAATCAGCGGAAACATTCATCATAGATGAGTTTCAGAGCTTTCAAAACATCAGAGATATTATTTTGATGACCGTGGAATTTTCAGTTGGCCAACTAAACTTGAAGATAAAGTCTTTGCTGCTTTGAATGCTCAATTATTCATCTGTGAAGAATATTTCAGTTATTTCATTCATCAAAAATGCATCAATTACTACAATCAAGCAATTCAAGAGGAGAGTAAAAAATACTGACTTATAATTATTACAGCATAGCAGAATTTATATGTATACTAGCCCACTGATCTACAAAATACACAAAGGTAATCAACACTGAATGGTTACAGTAAGACTTTTTGCTAGTGACAAATATTAACTCCTGATCTCCAGAGCAAGTTCTGGGTGGATATAGGGTTTGGTATTTATAGCACTTTCACTACAAAATCTCAATAATAATGTTTGCCAACATAAGGATGCTGTCCATTTTATTATATACCTCTAGTTTACTGTTGTATATTTGGTTTATAAGCCCATCATCGTTTGATACTGAACAAAAAAGATACATGCTATACAGTTTTGAAGATGAAGTTTAGGAGAAAAGTCAAAGACAAGGAAATGAGAATATGTCATGGGGCTGCCATTAAGTAGGGTGTAGGAAGAGGAATAATGCCAAAAGTAAGTTCACATCAAAAGTATTTATCTTTAAAAATATCATATGAACGGGAACAGTCATGAGTAAAATGTGAGTAGTGCATTCAGCAGATAGGTTACTCATCTTTACATTTGTTTTACTTACATCTTTGTGTTGGGGTACAAGGTGACCTGTTTCCGAGTGTTAGCAGTTGGCTATATGCTTAATTTGATTATATTGGTTACATTTTGCTTTTGTACAATTGACCAAAGACCAGTTAATCAGGTTAATCAATTGTTATGCAAGAATGGTGTCCATACCTACACCCCATAGTAAAAAAAATATTTAAAGCAATCAGCCAGGAGATTAAAGTTGTCAGGAAATTACAGGATGATTTCAATAGTAAATGGGGTAAAAGGGATTCACATCCTACATGAAAAAATGATGGACTGGAGGTTCATACCCAGGTAGTGACATTTAATTTGTACAGCTAGACCAAGACTAAATGTGAAAAAATACTGCTGTACTGAAAAGGTGGTACAATGATGGTAGATTTTGTAAGTAGAGGTGGAATAAGATAATACAGTTAACAAATTATATTAGAATTAGTCTGAGTAAGAATGTCAATGTAGAACAGATAGATCAGATTAATAATGGTATATACACAATAGTATAGTATTGATCTTCAGACCAGTATTGAAATAGCAGCAGCTAAAATTGTATGGCAAAAGATATTATTGTTAGGTATTTTTGCTGTAATATCCTATTGTGTAATTTCTTATATACTGTAGCATGAATTCAGAGTTATCTAAATATTAGCATTAATAAATAATATTTAAGCTGTTATCAGCATGGAAGCATACAGAACTTTGTGAGAAGAAAAGGAGCAAGACAAGAGGAAGATATATGAATGAAATTTAAAAAATGTCTAAAGAAAAAAATGCATACAAAACAGAATAATTAATTAATTAAAAAGCACAGTGATGTATGCACGAATATCAGTGATTAACATTCATTTTGAAATAAGTTTTTACAAGAAATTCCTTGGGGTATATTTATCAAACTGGAATAAGCAGTGATAAGTGAGGATAAGCAGAATTACGTAGCGTTCAAAAATAAAATCTCTTAAATAGATCCCATAGGAAATTGATGAAATGGGGATATTTACCTCTGTTTTTTATTTCCACTTTTATTCTGCTTGATAAATATACCCATTTGGGTATTTATGTCTAATATATAGTGATTAAAGACAAAATTTAATTACAGTAAGAAATCCTTAGTGGTAGTAACAAATCTACATAGATCTGACATGCAAAACATACAGATAAACATATATGCATTAGTCATGTGTGGTAATATTAGGAAAAACAGAAAGTCATAGCAAGGAGAAAGGATAATTAATATATGAGGTAAGGGCGTGCACAAATCTGAATGGGTCTAGGGAATCTTTAAACTTAAATACATATAGGGATGTATTGCATATCTTTGTATTTTAAATGTTGGGAGAGATTCTGGTAGAAGAACATATATATTTTCCAATTCCATCTAATATAAACAAACTTCCAGTTATTGATTGTGAGCAGCCACTTAAGAAAAGCTTTAAAGGAAATCAACATTAACGATCAATAATAGCTTCTGTGACTTAATGAAATCCAGAACTGCCATATTGCACTACAGAATATTATTCTAACTTTTGTTTTGCAATTCTTGTGATTGTTAATATTGTTATATTTTTTCACCCATCTCAACCAACAAACATGTCCTAAGTAACCAATAGCCACATTTAATTCAAAGTCCGTAAGTGCAATGTAAGACCCGCAATGGCTGTGGGCTTGAAATGTGGTGGAATGACATTCAACGTATTTAATTAGAGCAGGGCGTGAGCTACGATGCAAACCCATAAACCATTAGTTTAACATTGGATGTGTTACGGGTTTACATGGAGCCAATGGCAACAGAGATCGGCAGAATTACGTCACTGAAAAATGGAGGTGGGATTTCAAAGTTCTACGGGTTTCAATTACGGATTACGATCAGGCCCACAATCCAGAGATAGTGCAATATTGATAAAGCCGTAAATATGATATTCTAGTCCATGGGAATTCTATTATATGTATTAACACATTGATTGCCGGGATCGATATAACACGGAAATTAAACTGAAAATAAAGTATTTTATATTGCCGATTTGCGAGCTTGAGAATGTTGTGCTATTAATTCTAATACCTAACATCACTTTCCCTTTTAATATAAGTACAGTAGTATGTTTATATTTGCATTTACAGTGCTATGGATTGGACATTTAGCTCCTTGCGGGTCCTCTCTAACACCCGTAGGCTTTTTGGCTCCATCTGTGGGTTACAGGCTTGAACGCCAGTGAATTTGTTGAAATTTAATAGCGAACATACAAGTTGCAGGCTTGAAAGAACAAAGGATTTGCGGCTGCGCAAGTCGAATTTTCACGTCCTATAGGGTTTTCTCGCCCCTACCCCGCAAGTCATTGGCGGGTTGCTTTACAAGGCCAATTTAATAGCCGTAAGTCTTGCGGGCTACGTTACGGGCTACGGGTTTCAACGTTGAGGGAATTTAATCTGGCTACAAGGGGTGTATTATTGGGTTGGAAAGATCAGCAAACTGCATATATAATGGTAACATTTTAATTTGGATTCTCTAATGAGCACCAAAGAGAGGGTGGAGCAGCAATTACTGTTAATTACCTCGTCAATCATCCACATAAGTTAGGAACACACATCAAGGCTGTTCCCTCTCCCTAACATGTGCATGCAGCCTGCTGCAAGAGAGTCTGAGATAGAAGCCATGCCATCTAATTGTCACATATATGCCATGAAGGACCATGGACCTCTGTAGCTCCTAAAATTAACCCTTGCCATGGAAATGCTTAAAGGACCACTATGTCATCTAACAATTAACAATGCCATGGGGGTCCCTATGTAAATAAAACCCCCATGGGGCTCCAATAGGACCCCCAATAGCCCTACAGTAAAAAAACAAAACACTACGCAAATAAATACAATAGTTTTCATTAAAATAAAAGTTATAATTAAAACCCTAAAAAAGTCTTTAAAAAAATAATTTAAACTAAATACAGTTAAAAAATAAACTAAATTATAAAAATAAATTAACCCTATAAGGAAGCATAATTTCATACTTACCTATCCTTTTAAGTGATGATCACCCATGCCTATGTCCTGGATAAACGGGCTATCCATGTTGCTAGTAGTCGCTTGTCCTCTTCATTCTTGATTGAAGTCAGTCATCCTCACCTTCTCCTTTCATGAGGACAATTCCCTGCTGCAAAATATTATTTGCCACGCTTTTCTAGCTTGTGTTACTTTTTGAAAAATAAAAGTGGGGTAGAGAAAAAGTACAGGCTCTCCTAATGGTGCTGGATAGATGAATAGACTTGTAATGGTAATATGCTCACCTCGGTTTACCTCAGTGTTTATGGGGTATTTAATCACAAGATCTCTATGGTGTCTTGACGTCCATCAGTAACGGCTGCTCTTGATGGAGATGCTGTTGGTTATGGATAAGCAACTAGTCTCATAGATGACTATATTGGTGATATTATAACTAATCTTAAAAATAAGAATGGTATATAGATCTATACACACACCCTCGTTTTGTGATAGCCACTCAAATACTGGTTGAGAAAATAATAGCTTTATTTATAAAACACAATCAAAGTGTTGAGTTAAATCGAGATTTAAATCCAGGATATAAATATATAAGTAGTAAAGTTATAAACACAAATATTTTTGTCAGATAAAAATCAAATGTGTTACAACCTAAATTCCACAGCTTCTTCTGTGATGTACCTCCCTGTATGGATACATATATATATATATATATATATATATATATATACCCATATGTACATGAATATTGAAGTGCATATGTATACAGGCATACTTATAAATACTCAAATGTAACAGATACAAAACTATACATATATATCTGAGGGTTCCATCTCATGTAGTGTTGCTTGAGACTTGATAAAGGGAGCTTAGCCTCTCGAAAGCTCGTCATTATAAATATAACGTTTGTCCAATACAAAAGGTATCAAATTATATTGCAATACTCATTATTAATCTATATTTATATGGATTAATAATTACTAAATTAATATATATATATATATATATATATATATATATATATATATATATATATACACAGACAAGTTTCTCCATTGCTATAGTTCATTAAGTTATAAGTGTGTGTATGATGGTATAAGTACACCCCAGTTTTCACATATGCATATCTGCACTTGTCTTCTGATTGGCTGAAATATGTGTCAATCACATTTCAGCCAATCAGAATTGAGTACTGGAGATGCTCCTACTAAGTGTTGTGTGGGAATACACAAATTGACGGACCTTATCAATCTGTACATTGTGACTGGTTAAAACTATTTTCATTGACATAGTTGTCAAATATGGACCCGTGGGTTTATAATTAGGGTGCCATGAAAGTCCTTGAGGACCCCCAGGGCACATAGGGGTTAACTTTTAGGAACCATAGATGTCCATAAGGACCCTCATAATAATAGGGGTTAGCTTTCAGATACCATGAGGGTCTTTTGAGGACGTCTGTAAGCCTAGTGTTAACATTATTTTGAGTGCCACAGGGTCCATTAGGGACACTCGTGGCAAGGGGTTAAGATTTAATTTCCATGAGGGTCCTTGGTTATCTGGGGATCAGGGGTTAGTGAGGAGGGAATTCCAGGGATACCCTTCATTGTGTGGGAGGTTGGTTCCCTTCAGCCTGTGGGAGGGGGGAATTCCCACATTCTCTGTTTAATATAAATTAAATGAAAGAATCCTGGAGATTCCTGGGCTTATAGGAAGTACGTGTATTAGGGGGACAATGAGATCCACAAGTTTAGGTCATGTAGTTGATGTTAGGGGCGCATTTTTAACCTATTAATTGTCTCGCGTATGAGAAATCAAGCCTTATATCCTACTCAGTTACAGTGCTACACTGATCATAGCATCAGATCTGGCACTTCTTTCATTTTCAGAGGCATTGTTTATGCCTCTACTGGTAGGTTTGAGTACACATGGGATTTTAGTGCTTTCTGAGGACTAATGTGTGCTCAGTAAGCAACGTTTATCAATCGCTTTTCGGATAGCAATGGCTTGGGGGAAATTTGAATGGGATAGCTACTCCTAAATTGCATGTGTTTACATGTTTAGCCTACTTTGGATCTACTGCTAGTAGGGCTGTTTTTTTCTGGGGATTGGAATAGCTCGGTATTGATTTATAAGACAACTTGACTCATAAATTAGCTCAAGAAAAAGATTGCAATGATCCCATAGTCTGAAGCTAAATAGCATGGTGTAATCACATATAATAGTTGTCAAACTACGAATCCTCATCAAGCGAAGCAAGGGACACAGTTTGGTCCGCAAATGCACAAATGGCCGCATTTGCAGATGGTGGAGGCTCCAACGTCGGTTGCAATGAGCGAGGGGCCGCATTTGCGGAGGTGGAGGCTCTACGGCGCCTCACACGCGGTTACAAACACCCACACAAGCGGCACTTTACCAAAATAGATCTAACAAGCAATCACTAATATACGGACTTACACAACAAAATACGAACCGCGGGACTTAGAACGTAAAATTAAGGGACTTAGCATAAAAAATACGAGATGCGAGACTTAGAAAAAAAAACATTACGACCTTGCGAAAATACGACCTAAACACCCGAACCGCGCGCACCTGACAACATTCAAAACACAATAAACACACACAAAAAATACATAAAACGCTTACCCACAGCAAGGGGGGGGGGGGGCACCCAGGACCTCTGCAAGTGAAGTTACACCTCAATTTAAGTCCAACTTCACAAGTTTAGACACACAAGAATACCCTAAGCGAGAGAAAAAATAGCAGCCGAAAAAAACGAAAATGAGGCTACAGGACCCTAAACATGCAAAACACCACCAAGCACATACGGCTTTTCAAAAAAAACATACGAGGTACAAGATACACTTTTACCAAGGACGCTACATCATACACAGCCACGTACCACATACACATTCACTGCCATTTTACAACACTGATTTACACAATGCGGAATTACACAGCTACCCTAACGGCTTCCCCTCGCGCACGCAGCCTATTTACACTACACACTGCACACATTACTGACACTTACACCTCAGCTCCACAACACTGCAAACCGACATTGTATGCTGCAGGAACATCAAAACAGATTGTCAGCTCTTCAGCACAATGCTTCCTGCATATATTACTTCCAAATAGGTAAAGTATATTCATTTATAAATGTATTAATTATTTCATTACCATACAAAAACAAATATACACAAAAAACAAACACTCTCACAATAAACACAAAACCCATTCACCGCGGGACTCAGAACGAGCGCCAACGCTGCTCATAACACACAAAGCCTTGCAATAAGAGCAAAAAACAGATCACCGCCGACAAAACAATAACAGCAAAAGCGCCTGGCTTGCAATGAGCGCCGAAGGATCTCGGAACAACAAAAAAATTGTCTGGCCCAAACAGCATTCCCTGCCTTACAATTGTATTGCCCCGTCATTTTTGACGGGCAAGTCGCTAGTAATAAAACAAAAAGCCACACCTTCTTAAAATACAGAGACCACAACATTTAGTTGCTATTAGTCATTGTTAAAGTCCTATGAAGTGTATGGTAGAAAAGAACCACTGAATTATTAATAACCAAAAATGTTCATAAAATGATATGTTCATATATTATTTAATTTATGGCATGCAACACAAAAAAATCTATTATAAAAAAGTAATTGATAACAATGCTCATTTCTAGTGTGCATTATTTTAATACTGAAATAGTCCACGTAGATTATGTGATAGTGTATGTCGTTGTCAGCATCAATGACACTGGTCAAGCAGCCATGGAAAGAAATCAGAAACCTAAATGGAAAAAGAAGAGTCTCAACCTCAGCAGCATTTCCAGTTTATACATTTTTCTAGGGGATGCTTCTGCTTTGGAGTTGGGCACAGACACAAGCCCGCCTCCAAGTGACGTCAGTTTCACATGATATGACCCTGCGCCCGCCATCACTTTTTAAATAATAATAAAAAAATACACAGCTGAGACTTGCCCCGGACACACACTATGTGACTAGAAACCAATTAATATCAATTATTAATTATTTTCAAACACAACACCTGAACCGGTGCCATAAATTACACGACATGCAACTTAACTCGACAAAAAATGATATTCATAATTCTGCAAGATTTCAAGATTTTAAGATTGAATCCTTCAGAACTTAATTGTGTTAACTATGGTTCTTCAATTACACACTTTGATTTAACATGCAGTGAGAGGCTAGGAACAAAAGCCTTGATGTGTACGGTATAGAAACAAGAGATTTACAAAGTCTCTCGGTCTAACTGTTAAAATTTCACGTTGCTGTTGATAATTTTCAAGAAAGTAAATTAGCATAATTAATGACTAGCCAAATTTGGGGGTAATTCTGTATGTAATTAACATTAGATAGTTCTGTTTTACCACCTGCCCCCAGATTTCATTGTTTTGCAGTGTATGAACTGTACAGGAGGAAATTTTCCCCTTTGCTGCACTGAGCTGAAAGCAGCTTTCTTCATCAGAATAAGCCATTAGCTGTAATGGCATGTAGGTGTAATGGAATGTGCTGGAAACATCTGTGCCGAGAGCAGGGGAGATATTGCTGCATGCAGTCCTAGGCCTTCAGGGAGCTTGATTAAGGATTGCTTCAGAGAACTTGAGATCTGGCTTGGGATACAAAATAAGAGAAGAAAGAAAAATAACGCTAATAGATTTACGGTTGTACTATAGGGAGAACAAAGGATTTTTAATTTTTTTTTTTTTACTTCCTTTTATTGCTTCTATATTGCATCTGTTCTCTTTTGGGCTTTCACTGATTGAAATGTTCAGTAAAAATAATGTTTTTAAAAACAGCTCAGTAAAAATAACATTACAGGTATTAAAAATATGTGCGCGCATTTATATGTACATATGTATGAAAGATGAATATGTACGCAGAGAGATACAATTTGATGTTTATTATATATATATATATATATATATATATATATATATATACTGTATAATACTCGCACACACACACATATATAAATATATATGTACAGTACACACATTTAATATTATCTGTAAGTACAGTATGTGTACTTACAGAGGATATTAAATGTGCATTTTGTAAAAAACAGTGCATACACATTTATATATATATATATATATATATATATTTCAATATGTATTTGTGTATATATATATATATATATTTATATTCTGTATAATATATATATATATATATATATATACACAAATACATATTGATATATATATATATATATATATATATATATATATACATGTATATATATATATATATATATATATATATATATATATATATATATTGTTTTTTACAAAATGCACATTTAGCATTCTCTGTAAGTACACATACTGTACATTATTCCATTTTTCATATATACATACATATATATATATATATATATATATATATATATATATATTCAGATACACACATACACATTTAGAAATCAAGACCATATCCCTATCTATCTATCTATCTATCTATCTATCTATCTATTTTATCTATCTATCTATCTCTCTATCTATCTATCTTATCTATCTATCTATCTATCTATCCATCTATCCATCTATTCTATCTATCTATCTATCTATTTTATCTATCTATCTATCTATCTATCTATCTATTTTATCTATCTATCTATCTATCTATCTATCTATCTATCTATCTACCAGACTATCCTAATACTACTGTTTTTCTGTCTATGTATGTAATATACCCCTTGCAAATAGTTAAACAGGAATGGATATATCTATCCATCTATCTATCTATTATCTATGTTTCTATCTATTATTATTTGTTTACATTTATTGCTACTGAATTAAACACATACATATATATATATATATATATATATATATATATATATATATATATACGGTATATATATATATATATATATATATATATATATATATATATATATACTTTTCAGGAAGGAAATTAAAAATGATGGTTTATTTGGCTCTTCTAAAGATGTTCATCACATGTTTGTTTGCTTAAATCTGTATTTGTTAACGTTAATTTGCTTCCAGTAATGAGTCACACAACCCCCTTTTTCCAGGATCAGAAGCTGCCTATTTCTATTTGAATATATTAAGACTTCCAATTATTTCATTTGCTTCCTCGCCTGCCTTTATGTTACTTCCCATGCTCTCTCGCTACTCTTTATTGGACTGTTTATTCCTGACTCCTGGAGGAATGTGTTTGTTTGCACACATTTATAAGGGAAAAGAGGAAAAAATAGCCTGCTGCACAATAAGAATGATTATTGAACTATTAAGCAGAGTTGGCTCAAACTCTTTGGCTATTAAATTGCCGTACATATAAATTAACCGCTTGCAGACAAATGGAGATGAAAAAAGCTTGTTTATGTGTAGTTCTAATAAATACTTAATTAAAAAAAACATACATTTAACAAGTATAAAACTACAAGACTTCAGTAACGAGAATAGTTGGCAGCCACTCGCTTCCTTGATAAATCTGTTGTCTGATACTAAATAACAACAAATAATTGTATTCGTGAACGCTCAGCTCCTCCCACTTGGACTAGTGCCAAAAGACTCTCACAGTTTGAGAAATACGTCGAAAGGCAAGAATGTAATAAAAATTCAAAAGCTAATAATATTATGGAGACCAGCGTTGTTTACAGTACAGAGCACCTGCTGTTTGGGAGGAAAAAAAAAAGAAAAAAAGAAAAAGTCGAATCATCAAGCCATTCCTAAATAGAAAATCTGGGCTTCTTGCCAGTTATACAATGTGTTTCAGGTGCACTGTAAATTTGAACAATAAAAAGGTGCCGAGGAAATAATATAAAATGCTAAATATCAGATAAAAGAGGACATTAATGACATCGCTCAAAACAATATGTTCTGTTTTTATATTTTTTTTTTTATTTGTTTGGAGCACAGTGAAAAATGCACTGAAAGTCTTCCTTCCGAAAGCACTGACATTTTAAGCTACGGTAAAAATATTAATAATTGAAAAGAGTTCTAGTATTTATGAGGTCAAGGTATAATGACGGGAGTTTAAATGGAAAGTTTTTTTTAAAAAAAATATATGATTACCCATTTTTCAGCGACCAAATTGCCTTGAACTTATTTAGCAGAGGAAATGGAGTCATTTAACTACAATTACACAGTGGCACTGAAAAGCAGATTTCATCTGCAAAACTTGGGATGGATACAGCTGGAACACATATAATTTCACCTGCTGGCAGAAAGCCAAATGGGAGAGAGATAATGTGCACAGTCACATGACTGACCGTGACATGCAGGGTGTGGGCCCACTTTAGTAAGTAACATCTGTATAACCTAATATGACGCAACATTAGTATCACTAAAAATGTACAATATTATCCAAATACCTTTAAGTGAACTTAGAAAATGGTTTGTTGTTGTTTATTCGTTCAGTCATGTCTGACCCTATGGACTGCAGCATGCAAGCTCCATCAATCTCATGTTCAATGCTTCAATTACCTAATCTATCTCGGCTCTGTCAAACCCTTCTTCTTGTGCCTTAAAACTTTCAAAGCATCAGAGTCTTCTCTAGGGAATCCTGTCTTCTCACGAAATGGCCAAAATATCTGAGCTTCAGCCTTATGGTCATACCTTCCAGTGAGCTGTTTGTCTTGATTTCCTTAAGTACTGATTCATTGGATCTTCTTGAATTTTCTGTAACCTTTTTGCTGACTAGTGGGCCAGTAAGCCATTTAGTTGACAGCAAAAATAATAACTTGTGTGAAACTTGTGAGCTAACAAGATGACCTGGGTGGCTTCCTATTCCAAGCATTTGAGTCCCATCGGCAGTTCAGTGATTACCATTTTTTTTTTGTTTTTTTTGGAAAACCACTCAAATACTGTCTTAGTCGACTAGTGATTTTTATTTCTGTTGTTTAATGCTCCGTGCAATGTTGAAATGCTGTGTACACTTCTAAACAATTACATATAGTAATTTCTTATTTTTGTACTTCCAAAGATTTCCTGATATGTGGTATTGATTATTTTTCTATTTTTTTATATTTTTCTGAAGCATTTTTTTGAACTTCCTAAGATGTCCTAAATCTATAGATTTTCCCAACACAATGTAAGGGAGAATTTATCACTAAGGTGGTATGTGAAGCATATTTTATTTAAACAACTCCACAATTTACATATATCACAACTTTTGACCGCATTTTAATCTAATTTATACAATTGTACATTAATATTATTATTATTGTGCATTTATAACGCGCCGACATATTTCGAAGCGATGTACATAAATTAAGTTCAGGCAAAGATAAATACAAATTAACATTTAGCAAAGCAAGGAGGGCTCTGTCTTTGAGCTAGGAATCCAATGTCCATGGTGAATTCCCAAAGTACTTAGGATAGAAACTCTCAGACTTACAATCTAAAATATAGTGAGTAGTAAAAGAGGGAGAGAGAGGTGATAAGCGTTTTAGGGTGGAAGGTGATACGCTTCCTTAAAGAGATGCGTTTTAAGTGAGGTTTTAAATGTTTTGAGGCAAGGGGATAATCTGGTGGAGCAAGGCAAGGAGTTCCAGAGACTAGGGGCAGCACTAGAAAAGTCCTGGAGGCGGGAGTGAGAGGAGGTGACAAGAGTTGTAGAAAGGAGAAGGTCATTAGCAGAACGAAGAGGGCGGGTGGAGCAGTATTTGGAGATGAGAGCAGAGATATAAGGGGGAGCGTTATTGTTGAGGGCTTTGTAAGTTAGGGTCATAATTTTACATTTTATTCTTGAGGCTAAGGGAAGCCAGTGGAGTGATTGAAAGAGAGGTGATGCCGACACTGAACGTTGTGTAAGGAAGTTGAGTCTAGCAGAGGCATTCATAATGCATTGAAGTGGAGATAGTCGGGTGTTGGGTATGCCAACAAGAAGCAAGTTGCAGTAGTGTAGTTGAGAGATGATGAGTGAGTGTATTAGGATTTTAGTTGTGTCTTGTGTAAGATAGTGAGAGTTAGATTTGTGTGTCATCTGCATAGAGATGATAATGAACTCAAAAGAGTTTATTTACGGTACCAAGTGAGGATGTACATAGTCCAAAACCAGTTCCTGTTCAGTCATAGAGAATGTCAATGAGGCCATGTCCTCATTAACATAGTGACAAGGTTAGGAGTATTTGTATGTGCAAGTGTAAGGCGAACATAGATACAAATGTAGGGCTTTTGTAGGGGTTGTGGACAGTAAAGATAGTCAAATAAAGGCAGAAAAAAACAGGTTATGTTAGGTATAGGGGTATGAACTAGGTAATATAATTTAGAGAAGGCATAAGAGCATATCTGAAAATGAGCAGATAAATAGTTTTTAGCTTATTTTAATGAGTCATGAGCATGACCTAAAGTACAGAAATGTACTTTTCCTTTATTGGAGTAGCACCTTACAGCATACACAAAATAGAATAATCAATTATTAATTTACAGGCATTATTTGTATATTACTAAATCCCATCATTACCTTACCGTACTTCAGTTTTTATCCCTGCAACAACTCTTACCTGGCCATGTTCCTGTTCTTTGCTGCTAACACTACTGCTCAATGGTAGAGGCAGAAAAATGCCTCTAAAAATCAAGAGTCAGATCTGATGCTGAAAACCATAGCCCCATTGAGGAATTGAGGGGTTAAAAGTCCACTAAACACCACATAAACCTTGGGAATCCCATGGATCCCCATAACCCCCCCCCCCACTCCAGGATACTCCCATTTAAAATACAATAAATGGGAGTACCCTAGGGATCCCCCACCCCCATGCTGGAGGGAAACCTGGGATTCCCTCCACCCACACAATGAAGGGAACACCAGGGTTTCCCTCCCTCACACCCGATCCTCACTATTAACTATAACAATGGGGGTCTATTGAGGCCCTCATGGCACTGATGAATTAACCCTGTGTCCTTAAAGGACCTCCATGGCACCTAAATGTTATCTCTTACCACAAATGTCCCTAACAGACCCCAGTAGCACATACATTTAAACCCTCTGATATGGGTCCTTTATGTAGGTGCTATAGGGGTCTCAATAGATTCCCACGGTTTTAGTTATTAGTGGGATCGGGTGTGTGGAGGGAATCCCCAGGGGTTTCCTTCACTGCATAGGAGGAGGGAATAAAAAATCCTGTCAATCACTTATAGTTTTAATCCCTTACCTGCTATGGGAAGGGGTTTATGTAGATAGAAGAGGGGGAGGTGCTTTAATGATGCAGCACTGCTGTACAAACTACAGAGCTGATAGCACCGTATTCCTTGCAGCAGAGCTGCGTGGGGATCCTAGCAGCAACAGGGCTGCAGTCAAACAGCCCTGATGCATTATGCCCACTTCACAGTGGCATTTGTTGGATTGTTGACTATTGATCCCTACTTTATCTCCCTACAATCCATGGGTGTTCCTGTAGCAGAAAGCTGGAGGTTTTGGGGTGAACCCGGTCCCCTCCCATCTGGGAGTGTATAAACACACATACATAAGATCACATACACTTAGAATTTCTATAATTATGATAATCTATTACTTGGTCACTTGCCTTTCATGTTTCAGGAACTGTTTTACACTTTTTATACTTCAAAAAATAAATTAATATTTCCTGAATTTCCTTTATGCCTACAAAGCTTAACTATTAGAATGTCTGGGCTCCAGATATCTTATACATGTTGTCATCAGGGATGAAGGAGCCAAAATAATCCTGTGTGTGTGTGGAGGGGGATGCAGCTATACACAGACCACAAAATAGTTTCTATGCATTCTATGCCCATTGTAATAGTCTGAGGGGATTGCCCCCCTCATTCCCCAGAGTTCCTACACCAATGGCTGTCATACATACAGTATATTTAGTTCTAGCTTCAAGCCAACTTGGTGTGTTGCCTTATATGCACTACAGACTTCAGATACATTTTAAACAAACAAAACCTGGCAGACACTTCAAAGTTTGTTTGAAATTATCTGATTTTAAATTTCCTAACACTAATGGAAGTGAAAGTCAGTTTGCTAATGATAGTGCAGAACACAGTCAAATACAGGGTTTAGGCAAAGCTATAAACACA
Source organism: Discoglossus pictus (assembly GCA_027410445.1). Classification (NCBI taxonomy): domain Eukaryota; kingdom Metazoa; phylum Chordata; class Amphibia; order Anura; family Alytidae; genus Discoglossus; species Discoglossus pictus. The sequence goes on from CM050166.1 coordinate 64,462,642, forward strand.
CCACTCAGATCTCAACTGAACAAAAATTGTATCAAATCATTGCCTTCTTTTTTCTCACATATAGATGGAGCATTTGGCAGTAAATTGTAATATGTTTTTGATCTTCCCTGAATTTAAATAAAATAAGAATGTAGTTGCTCCCTTAATATGTTTCAGATTTTAGATTTGTATTGCTTTTTTTTTTTTTATGCTACACTTGGCCCAAAGCTCTCTCTATATTGGAGGAATTTACTAAGCACCTCAATTGCATCTCACGTTATATGCTGGACTAACTATGTACCATTTCCTATGGAAATGCGCTAGTAGTGTAGAGGTATCATGCAGAATTCCCATCCTTGCGACCCGGGTTCAAGTAGTGGCTAGCACATTTCTCTTCCCCATCTGAATCGCTAACTTGTCGTGTTGAATGGGCTTGTGTACTTCATTGGCAGTGTGAGCTATACCATGTAGGGTCATCCAAGATGAGCAGGTCATAGCAGGTCCACTGGAGAAGGAACTGGCAACCCATTCCACTATCTTTGTCAAGAGCACCATACGGATAAGCACTACCAGACACAAGAGTCCACAGGGTAATGGATAGTCGGAACCCATCTAAAAAACAACAATTTATTATGCAATTCTTATATGCTTCTTCTGAATTTCCAATACGGAAGATAATATATTTGATTTAGTGTGAACATTTATTATTCTTTTTTTTATATAGAAGTTAAATTCATTTCTCTTATATTTTTTTTTCAAGCCAGGTTCATCATTATAAATCACTAGCGAATTGCCCGTCAAAAAATGACGGCAATGAAATTGTAAGGTAGCTAATGCTGTTTGGTGTGTAATAATGAAATATATAATACATTAATAAATGAATATACTTTACCTATTTTGAAGCATTGTGTTGAAGAGCTGCAATCTGTTTTGATGTTGCTGCAGCATTAGTGGTGTGGAGCTGCTGTGTAAGCGTGATGAATGTGTGCAGTGTAATTCTATCCGTGCGCGTAACGAAACCGTTAGCGTAGTTGTGTACTTCTGCATTGTCGTAAAATGGCGGGTAATGTGTGGTATGCGTCTAAGCGGGATATCCCTAGGTCTTTTGTGGTGTTTTGCGAGTTTCTTGTGGTATTTTGCGTGTTTAGAATGCTGTAGCCTCGGTTTCGCTTTGTTCGGCGGCCATTTTTTCTGTCGCTTAGCGAATTTTATAGTGTCTAAACTTTTTTATTTTGAGTTAAATGAAGGTGTAAGTTGCTTTTTTGAGGTCCTGGATGCTCCCTGTTGCTGTAGGTAAGCTTTTTATGTATGTGCTGTGTGTATTTATTGTGTTTTTAATTTTTTCATGTTCGCGGGTTGCGGACGATTTTTGCGAGGTCGTAATGTGTGCTAACGTGTCTCGTATGTTGTTTGCGTTGCGAGGTAAAGTTTGCGAGGGTCGTAGTTGGTGTGTCGTGTTGTTTGCGTGGTCGCGGTTGTTGTGTGGTGGTTTGTGTTTGAACGTAAATTTTGCGAGTGTCGCAGTTGCTGGCAAGGAGTGCCTTCGGTGCTCCATGCAAGCAACTGAGGCCCTCGCCCGCAGCCCTCGCTATGCTACGCGAGCCCGCAAGCATTTGCAACAACTCGTACGCTCACAACTATATATGTGATTGTAAATCTACTTCTACATATTTGCTGTCAGTTGTCATAAATGACCTGCTATTATCAACATATGTAGAATCTCATAATTATATTCAGTGTCTAAGCCAGAGCATTCATTGAATCAGTCTACAGTTATTTTAATCACAATGCAGTAATATATAGAATGCTTAAATTACTCGTAGCAATTCATAGACACACTTGAGGCTTTAAACACTGAGTTTAAATAAATAAAGATGTGCAGGAAAGGCTTATCTCAAAATGCAAATCAGATTTCTGGGTACGCAACTCCACTTAATTTACATATATGGATATACACTAGTATCCTTTCCAAAGCATATAACTCTACAGGTACTTGTAAAATAGGACAATATATACATAGATCAAAATTAATATCCATTAAGGTCAGAATTTATTGGCATGTCAGGTAAATATTATAATACATTTAAATACAAATTTGAAATAGATTTTCCTCATTTTTTTTTAATTCAATTTATATAAACTATTAAATTAGATATCTACTAAATATGCTTTAAACTTAAAAAGAGGTTTTTAACATGGAAATTGAGTGATTTGGAAACTGAAAATCATATTTTGCAGCACAGACAGTATACAGCTACACCTTCTTTCCTTTTGACATCCGGATGACATTTTTTATTCAGTTCTATTGAAAGGCTGCCACAAACATATGAATCTTACAATAGGATTATATGGAAGCTGCATCTTGCAACAGAATCACTGTCCCAGGTGACAACTAGGGGACAACTGCACAAGGAAAAAAGAATCCCATGGACGTACGTAGTTAAGGTAATGGGAATCTGACCGGGCCAGTAATAGGATGGGAAGTTTTGGTTTTCTACCAATTGGTATATTTAGCAGTTTTTGTTTCTTCTTAAATCAGTAGGTTTTATCACCTACACATGTCTCCTCCTACCCTTCCCTGTTCTACTCTTGTACAGCAGTTATGCCTCCTTGGATCATCATCAGAATATCCAGTATGGCGGTCACAGCTGGTTGGCAGAGGGTGCTTGCCCACAGTGAGGTGTGGGCATCAGAGAGGTAACAGTACTCTTGGGGCATGGGGTCTCCTCGAATTGAGTTTATGGGTGGGCAAGCACCTCTCGTCATTTGTTCTTTATTACCTGTCAAGTAAGTCACTAATAAAAGAGCTATGGCCTTTAAAATCCCAATTCATGTGTGTGTGTGTATTGTTAGTTATTACTGTTTGAGTAACCGTATTTACTATGCTATGGTCAATAAAAATATGATTAAAACATTGAGTCTAACAGTATAATTAACCTAAACAAGTCCTACAGCAATTAGAAAAAAATAACATGTTATGCCTCTGTAGGATTCTGGAGGGATCCATGACACATTGGTTATAATTGTGTGTGTAAGGGGGGAGTTTATATTTCTGGAAACCTATGGTTGCATCCTTTGCTGCAACATCCTGCTGTGGTCCAGTGAGAGGGCGGGGATGTTGTATTACTTTCAATGTTATCCAGTTGTCACAAAAAATGCTCTGGACTTCTGCCTCTTTTCTCCTCCCCCACCCTTCCCTCAACTGATATAACAAACATAAAATGGATTCCTAAACTAATTTTTTCTCCAAAAAAGTCCATAGCT